>JALIGW010000028.1:3085000-3550000 GCA_023053685.1 Diadophis punctatus similis | reverse complement strand
TTAAATTTATCTTCCCACTAAAAATAAAAAGTGCTGATATTTTTCCCTAGTGCCATTCTAAAGAAGATGACTCCAAAGGGTTACTGTGGCAGAACTAATCTGCTTACACCTGCTCTTCCTCACCTGACAGAACTTGGGCCTCCTAATGCCATCTTGTCTGATCATTAAACTGAACCAAATATGCCTTCAGCTCCATGTGAAAGAGAGTAATTAGTACACTTGTCAAGCCAGGTACAACGCTGCTTACCCTGCTTTTTTTCCCTCCTCCGACAGCTAATGAACTGCTCCCATCTCATTATTCAAAAATAAAAAGGCACTTAGTATACTATGAACTGATTTGCCATTCTTTTTCCAAGAAGTAACAAGATTCAGCTCTGATCAACCTTGCCATTAAATGACAAATTGATTAATGTGGCTTAGGACTGGAGTAAAGTTAGTCTACAGTGCAGATAAAATAAATGAGCAAAATATTTAATAAATAAGTACCCTTAAAGGATTTCTCACGGCTGTGCAATAGATGTAATAAAGAGGAAAATAATTTTAAATACTTTATTCAGTGTGTTTCAAGTGGAAAATAAAGCTGCATAGCTTTATTGGAATAAAATATTTGTTTTAAGTTTAAGTCTAAAACTGTGCAGTTTAGGTATTTCATACAATTGCAGTAAAGCTTTTTTTTAATAGACTTTCTAATAATAATTGCAAATATACAGTATACTTAAGTTATACTGGAAAAGTTCAGTGAACTAAATGCAACCAAAGATTTTTCTTAACGAAGGAGTGAGCTTTACAATTGGCCTATATCATTCTGTCACTATCTAATGGTTTTCCATATCGTTGCAGCCCAGATTTGGTTGCCCAACAAAAATTAATTGGAGAGGACTTTGTTTTAAAATGTGTGTATATTTCAGAAGAGGTATATCTGATATTTGAAAGCATGATTTCAACATTTTGCCAGATTACCTATATCTTGCAAGGAGTGCTGGTACCACAAAAATAGCTACCAGTGGAAGCAATGGCAGTTTTCAAAAGAACTGCCAGCTGGATTTGGCCAGACACATAACATCCACTGACCAAAATGGAAACTAAGGTTCTTTCAAGGGCTCCTGGATTTTAGTTGCATAAATCTTGATGACTGCTAGATGGCAGCAAAATAATGCTGTTTGATAAATAGGTGGTAACAGCCTAGCCCTATTCATATACCAAGACAATAAACAGGGCCCCTTCCTTAGGTACCTTCTTAGCCTGGAAAACAAACAATCAATTACATGGGAAAAGGCCTCCTTTAATAGTAACTCTTCATTTGCAGAATATTAATTTTAAACAAGGTTCCCTGGAATCTGTTACCATGTTTTCAACTGAGTGAAACGATTGATCTGTGCTTTGGTTTTTAAACCTCTTATTCCGAATTGTGTGTAAAACTAAGAATACATCTGCATATTTTATCATGGAGTTCTAATGATATTGTCTTAGCAGTCAATAGGTTAAATTCAGTAGAACCTTTTATAGACAAAAGGAGTTTTCCTTTCAATGACCGACTTCATCTTTGGGGAATTTTTCTGTTGACTATATTGAAGGAAGGTGATGATCTTCACTGATTACTTCTTTCCACAGCAGTTCTCCTTGAGTGGGTTGGAGGATGAAAGGAAAATGAGAAAAAAATTCTCTCCTCCCCCCCCAACACACACTTTCAGTAGCAGTCTGAACAGAATCTTGCTTGGTGACATGCTGCTGGCTGAATCAAAAATTCAAGTAGAGAATTTTAGACATTTTCTTTTCTCGTATCTTCTGCTTTTAATTTATTTTGTTTACCTTTTCAATCTTCTTTTCTCTTTTCTATGCTTTGAATACTGTTGTTTATCCCAAAGCAATAATATGATAAATTTTCATATCTATGTATACTGTCCTAAACTCAATGAGGAATGACAGGGATATAAATCCTCCTTATCACCATCCTCCTCCTCCTCCTCCTCCTCCTCCTCCTCCTCCTCCTCCTCCTCCTCCTCCTCCTCCTCCTCCTCCTCCTCCTCCTTCTCCTCCACCACCACCACCACCACCACCACCACCTTCTTCAGGCTTTTGGTAATGGCTGACAAATATACACCTTAGTCTGCAAAAACTTCAGTTAATCCATTAATATCTAAAGTGTGTTTTGACAATTTGGAAAAACTTTATTTTAAAAATAGTTTATACTGTATTATTTTGCCACATTCCCATAAACATATTAGATGATTTTCTTTCAAAAACTTAAGATCTTGGGAGGTTAGTAAATAATATGACAATTCTTTAGTATACCTCTAAAAGGTCACACAGGTCTATGACCTGAAAAGAAGTTATATTTCAGTTAGTGTTCAGTTTTTTAGTTACTTCCAATTAATTTCAACTAGAGTAACAGTAGGATTGCCTGTCAGGAACTGCTTCTTGAATCTGTATAATCTAAAGCTTAATACACCAGTAGTAATATCTCATATTCTACCATCCTCTTTTTCTATTGACTTTAATTCAATTAAATATCCTCACTTTTAGCTTCCATACTGTAATCATCAGGATACCAAAGGTTGTTAAACTTTCTTCAAATTGAATAAATACAAGCATACATCATGATTTTATTTATTTATTTATTATTTATTTATTTATTATTTATTTATTTTGTCAAGTGTGTATATGAATACAAACAAAGTATAAACATTAATATGAATATATAAAAAGTACAAGCATGGTTTTCAGTACATGATATTTTACAAAATACATGGGGACTTTAGGACAGGGATGGTAGGCATGCTAGTGCGCTTATGCATGCCCCTTACAAACCTCTTAGGAATGGGGTGAGGGCAACGGTAGATAGTTTAAGGTTAAAGTTTCGGAGGTTTGGGGAAGAAACTACAGAGTCAGGTAATGTATTCCAGGCATTTGACCACTCTGTTGCTGAAGTCGAATTTTTTGCAATCAAGTTTGGAGCGGTTTACATTGAGTTTGTATCTATTGCGAGATTGTGCATTGTTGCGGTTGAAGCTGAAATAGTCGTTGACAGGTAGGACATTGTAGCATATAATTTTGTGTGCTACACTTAGGTCAGATCGAAGGCAGCATAGTTCTAAAATTTTTAGGCCCAAAATTTCAAGTCTGGTGGCATCAGGTATTCTGTTGTGAACAGAGGAGTAGAGGACTCTTCTAGTGAAATATCTCTGGACATTCTCAATTGTATTAATGTCCGATATGTAGTGTGGGTACTGTATTCTAGAATTGGTCCAGCAAATGTTTTATATGCTCTAGTTAGAAGTACAATATTACCAGAGAAGAAGCTACGCAGGATTAGGTTAACCACTCTTAATGCCTTCTTAGCAATGCTGTTGCAGTGGGCTCTGGCACTTAGATCATTAGAGATGAGTACTCCAAGGTCCTTTACTGAGTGTGGATCATCAGCAAGGTCGTGATCATCTAGTTTGTATTTTGTGTTCTGATTATTTTTGCCAATGTGTAAGACTGAGCATTTGTTGGTTGAGATTTGAAGTTGCCACTTGTTTGACCATTCTGATACATAGTCAAGGTCTTTTTGAAGGGTAGTAGTATCAGTGGTGTTGAATAGTTTTACATCATCTGCAAAGAGGGCGCAGTTGCTTTTTATATTATCACAAAGGTCATTTATGTAAAAAAATAAAGAGAGTTGGTCCTAAAACGCTACCTTGGGGAACACCGCTGTTAACAGATACAGGGTTTGATAAAGCTTTACCTATTTTGACCAAGTTGCCTGTTTGACAGGAACGCAGTAATCCATTTGTGCAGGGGTCCAGAAATGCCATAGGATTTTATTTTTTGAAGTAGTTTGTTGTGTACCACTGAGTCAAAGGCTTTGCAGAAGTCTATATAAATTGCATCTATTGCTTTGCCCTGATCGAGTTGTGTAGTCCATAAGTTTTTACAGTGTAGAAGTTGTAGGTTGCAGGATAAATTTTTTTCTGAAACCAAATTGTTTGTGAGAGAATAGGTTGTTTGTCTCTAAGTGGAGGGTAATGGATTGGTTAATGATTGATTCCATGACTTTGCAGGTGACGCAACATAAAGAGATTGGTCTGTAATTTTCAACTAGGCTGGGATCTCCCTTTTTGTAGATAGGGATGACCGTGGCTAGTGACCATAGGTTGGGTAGGGAGCTAGTCCTGAAAGATTTATCAAAAATTATGCTCAGTGGTTCTGCTAGGGCAGTGGAAAGTTTTTTTAAGAAGTAGGCACATAGTCCATCTGGTCCAATGGATAGAGATGGTTTTAGATTGCGTAGTGCCTTTCCAATGTTGTCTTCTGTGAAATTGGTGTGTATTAAATCATTGTAATTGTTTGTGGTTCGACTAGGTAATATTGGACATAAGTTATTGCTGTTTACAAAGACTGAGCCGAAGAAAAAAAACAATAACTAAATCTATTTTACGTCAACACTGTTCACTATACCAGTCTTGCAAGTCATCCTTGTTTTTACTATGTCTACTATGTCCATATGCAACTTCATATTTTGCCTTTTCTTCTTTAAACATTTCGCTTCTCTCTGAAGATTTCATCAATGCATTAATTCAGTCTTCCCTTTTCTGTCAGCCTATTCATTTTTTTATAAATTTGTTTTATGATTCAGTCCTCATTCATTCTATCTCCTTGACTAAATCATCTCAACATATCTTTTTTATGCTTTTCATTCATGTTTGCATTCAATATTAACCATTCATTATCTATTAGTTCTTAAGCCTATTTTATTACTTGTTTGTTTGTTTGTTTATACATCACCTTTTAGTATTTTTACAAATAACCCAAGGCGGCTAAGATACTCAACGTATCTTCCTACTCCTATTTTTCCCACATCAATCCTGTCAGGTGAGTTGGGTTGAGAGTGTGTGACTGGCCCAAAGTCCTCTTATTTCTTCTTATTTTATTACATATGCTTCTTAAGTACTCTATTTCCATTGATTCAATTTACTTTTATGTTTCTCTTTAGACGCCCAAGTTTCATTTCCATGTAACAAATTGGGCAGAAGTACCTTCTTATACATAACTAGTTTGCTTTTTCTAATATACTTTCATTCTTCAAAATAGACTATGTACTACCCACTATCTTTCTCCTAGCATTTGCATTTCTTAAAATATCCTCATCCGTTTTCCCATTTTTAGTCAAAATTCTACCCAAGTACAGAAATTCAACTACTTACTCTAGTATTTCACTACTGTATTTATGTATAACTTGTTTATATTTACTGTTATGTATGGTTATTATACAGCTATAATTTTTCATTCGATTTTTCCTGTCAGGCATTATTATTTTATTCTTTGATATATAATTTGCATAAAAATAATCTAACCTGAAAATTAATGCATCAAATTTGCATCATAAAAACTAATATTTGCTGAACATCATTTGGATTGTTATTCAACAATGCAACTTCTGTATATAAAAGAACATGCATATTAATGGTCCTAAACAACACGCCATTAAGATCACCACAAACACTTTTTATACATTTACCCATAATCCTTTAAATAGTCATTTTTCTCTTATTCCTTGCTCAGCATTCAAGCATTTAAGCATTCCATTTATGCCCAGGAATGCTTTACTTCTACTACATACCACTCTTATCAGCCAGCAACCAAACACCACCATCATATTCATGCAAAGCATCCTATAATCCAAGCCTATTTTCCTAATCATACATTTCCTCTGAATCAATCAATATATAAAAATACACATTGTATCTCATTAACCTATTAACCTGCTAAAGAACAAAAAAAACCCCACTATTTTTTATAACCCTTACCTGGCTTAAAGCCATAATGCACTTGTAATCTTGTAATCTTGTTCTGAATATTCATTCCTTTTTTTCATGTATGCTTATTCTTGAAAACTTACCTTATACTATGTATATAAAATAGATCTTTTTCTAAGGATATACTCACTAAACAGTCCTTATTATCATGCCTTATTGAGTCTGGATTGTATAATATTGCAGGATGTTCCAAAAACTCATATCTGGTTCTTCTATTTCACTCAATTTGCTGAAGCATATCATGCAATTGCCCTCAACTAATGGATTCCTATTTTCTTATTTCCCCCTCCTCAACTCTTCAGATTCATACTTTCTGACATACATTTTAGTAATTTCATTCAGACCCACTACATCTTTTCCTTTTCTCCAAGTTTTATAGACACAGTTTATATTTCTTTTCCTTTAATCTCATGCTCTTTGCCATTTAGTCCTTTTTCTAAGTCATAGTTTTCCATACGTGATGGTTGTCACTTGATGGGTCCAGAGATGTTGATCTCCACTCTCCATCATGACCTTGATCCATTCAGATTGTCATTGAATAGAACAGTTTTTAGTATCAAAGGGAAGGTGTAGAGCAGTTGATCCACTTTAGTCCATACCCAAGTTACATAGAAAGTTCCTGATAAAGATATTGGCTAGTTATATAGGATAGAATGTCACATACACAATACAAACCCAGTTTTATTCCAGGCATGCTCACCCTAATCTAGAGACAAGTTTACAAGTCAATATAGATTCCAGCTGCAATCTATGCACTCAACTGACACACTCAAAATGAATTGTGTTTCCTAATTTAGCTGTATTGTAACCAGTTGTGTTTTTTGTCATGACCATATTTTAAATCAGCTGAAGCTTGTCTGTGGCACATTCTATTGAACAGAAATTACTCACATAAGGTATCCAGCACTTCTCACTTACGGCTAGATTCACACATTACAATAAGCTATAGTTTGCATTAATCACAACTGAAGATATTATGACCTAGATCATATATAGTGAATGGTCAATTGACATACAGTGGTCCAATGACAAAGATCCAAACAATGGACTTGAAGAATGAGTAAAATAAGAATACAGAGGTTAAATTTAAGGTAAGTTTTTAAAATAAAAGCCTTAAAAATTCCTCTCCTTTATTTAGTATACCTCTAAAAGGCCATATAGGGATCTCTGTCAGAGAAAAGTCAAACCTGACTAAGAAAAACACATAAGCAGCTTGCAGTTGTGATTAGGAGGATTTTTGCACAGCTTGGTCTTGTGGCGAGTTGTTAGATCATCAGACCCTGCTTACAAGTCATTCGTGTCCCAGTCACCTCCAGATTGGATTACTGCAACAGACTCTATATGAGGCTGCCCTTGAAGTGTATCCAGAAGCTTCAGCTAACACACAATACATCTGAAGCTTCTGGGTAGTCATGTGTGTTCCTAGAGCAGTGCATGTTACACACTTCTGCTCCGCAAACTGCATTGGTTGCTAGTTTGCTTCCCATCCAGTTCAAAATGTTGGTTTTAACTTTTAAAGCAGGGGTCTCCAACCTTGGCAACTTTTAAGACTTGTGGACTTCAACTCCCAGAGTTCCTCAGCCAGAGGAACTCTGGGAGTTGAAGTTCACCAGTCTTAAAGTTGCCATGGTTGGAGACCCCTGCTTTAAAGCCCTTCCTGGACTATCTGAGAGATCTCTCTGTCCACCCCATTAGATCTGGCATGCTGCAGGTGCCACCAGCTAGGATATTTCTTCTCTGCCATGACACTTGCCTTATGGATCATTGTCTTCCCTCCTCCAAGATAGATTAGCTCCATTCCTTTAGACATTCTGGAAGTCCCTCAAGATTTGGTTATGTTATCAGGCGTCGGGCTCCTACACTGAATTTTACAAAATGTTACATAATAGTTTAAATTAAGAATGGATCTTGTATTAGTCAAAAGTCTCCTTTATTATGTCCTGACCACAAGCCATGTAGTTTTGGGTATCATAATTCCTCACTATCGCTTTTGTCACATTACCCAAGAAAGAAAGGCATTTTTTTCCAAAATAGATCATTTCCTTGATTAAACTTTGCTAAAGATATAAATAATTTTGGGAAAGGAGTCTCCTTAATGACACAAAATTGACCTTTATGTAAGAATTATTTATTATATTACCTTCAAAGAATTCCTTGGACCACATGATACTTGCTCTATGAATTTCTATTTCTATTAAAAATACTGAAGCTTCTATGAATTATTTCCTTATACAATTCTCTTGATGCAAACTTGAACTATAGTATCTTACTTTTGTATACAGACTTTGCTTAGGGTGGATATTTATTATTCTATACAATCCACAGTTGCAATGCTCTTCTCCTATTTTGCTCAAATTTTACATAATTTGCAGGAAAATTACATTACTTCTCAAGAAGCTAAGTCAAAGTGCAGGAGTAAGGTGATAGCTCAGTGAACATCTGCAAGGAAGTAATAAAATGGGTAGTTGTAAAGTTAGAGACAAATGTATCTGTACAATAATTTTTGCTCTAGGAAGATCATTTGAAGAAATTGTTCTGCACTATCATCATTTACTGTATGAACGGTTCAAAATTTAGAAACCTTTATCAATTTAATTTTGAGAAGCTCAAAAGCTTTTAGAATCAACTGAAATTTAGTATCTTTCTTTCTGATATATAATTGTGTGTGTTCACATACAAATTATATAAAAGCCAATTTGTCCTGGTGGTTAAGCCACCAGGCTAGAAAGCAGAATACCATGAGTTCAAGTTCCAATACCCATTAAAGCCAATTGGATAACTTCTGGCCAGTCACTCTCTCTTAACCCAGCTCATCTCACAGAGTTGTTGAGGGGAAAATAGGAGAATGAAGATGTGTTAGATATGTTTGTTGCCTTGACTTATTTGTAAAAATATCAAAGGTGTTATATAAATTAAATAAATAAATGCCACTACACTACTAACATATATGTTCTGAATAGTTTCTTCTTATTAATAGAGCAGAAGTTGTAAAAGCAATTTTTACATTGCTAATCATATAAAACTATGCTATTCATGTATTTACCTTAGAAGAATATTACATTTGTGTTCTTAAATAATGTAACTTCAACTGGAGTTGAAGTTTTATTTCCTGGGAAGACAACAATGGATTTACACAAGCTCCCTCTGTCCTTGGTGTAAATTCTTAAATTTTTGGTATAAAATTTTGGTGTAAAATCTTAAATTCAGGATCATCTTCCTTTCATGTGAGTATTTTTTTTCAAAAAATTGATTTGACTTTGTAATGCTTCTGGGACTAATTGAGGCAGTTTTTTTTATTTTAGAGTTTACACTAAACATTTTATCTCTTATCCTCTTTGAAACAGCAGGAACCTATGCCACTAGTTTTCATCAATCATTGCTAAAGAGGGTTGTAAGAGCAGCAATGGGTCTAAGGGACACTGGGATGCTCATTCTTGATTTAGATTATGAACTAAAACCACTATGATACTAACCAGTATAAACCATTCTAAGACTCAGTTGGCTAAAGGTCAGAAACAGCAGATTGAAATGGCTTTTAAAATGTTTCTTTTGCTTTGAAATGTTGGATGGGAATCCTGAATTGAATAATGAAAAAGGGAGCTCTTTTTGGATCAACAAATGTCAATCAATCAAATACAACAACCAGGTCCAACTGGATGATCTTCATGTTTGTGTCAATTGTGTCAATTGTGTTCTGCTGCCTTCACTTTGGTCTTCCATGTGGGTGTTTGCCCACCCATTCAATGTTAAAATGTAGGGTGCTGCTTGCAGGATATTGCTATGCTATTGTAGGTCCCCCCCCCAGAGGTGGGTTCCTGCCGGAGCTGTCCAGTGCATAACTCTGGTAGGGAGCGGCCGATTGTGCAATTTGCGCGTGACTGTTCCGGAGCCCTCTCCGCTGGTCCATTGCGCACATTGCCATCTTTTTCGGTAAATTTTTGGGTGATTTTGCTTCTGCGCATGCGCGAAAGCAAAATTGCACCGAAATCTCACGAGGGGACGCGTGCGCGTGCGAGATTTCAGCAAGATTTTGCTTCCACGCATGCGCAGAAGCAAAATCTCGCACACGTGCGTGTCCCCTTGCGAGATTTCGGTGAGATATTTTTTGCGCATGCGCAGAAGCAAAATCGTGTGTGGGCGCACGCATGTAGTGTGCGTGCATGCACCTGAAACATGGAGATGTGCGCACAGCGCACCGGCACCAGTAAGTAAGCAACCTGCCCCTGTTCCCCCCCCCATATTTATTTCAATATTGAGGAAGTTTTTTCCCTTTCTCTGAATTCCAGGGTTTGGGAACTAAGAGTGAGAAACAGCTGATATCCATGCCTTACTTGGCTATTGTGAGAAACAGGAATAGACTGACCATTTTCAAGACTTTTTTTACTTGCTATGAATTAGAATTAGGCTTATCACATCCATGACTGCTTCTCTTTAAGGCCTATGGTTTTGAAGAATTTTGAATGAACGAAATATTGTTTAATATTTATGGGACACCAGGGATTTCATATGGGGAACACAAATTCTCTTTAAGGCAGTCCTTCTCAAATAGTGGGGCGCGCCCCCCTGGGGGGACTCGGAGCGATGCCAGGGGGCGCATGTGACCCTGGGGAACATGCATGGTCCCTCTTGATTGATTCCCCCAGATGGGGAGTGTTTTCCCAGTTGCACACTGCTCCGAGCCCGGAAGAGAAGGCGGCCAGACGGGGTGGCTGCGTGGGTTCTTGTTGTTCTCGGCGGGCGCCATGGTAGCCATGAACTGCGTGGCGAACCTGCTGCTGGACAAGGAGGAGTATCCTCTGCAGCTGGGCAAAAGCTTCGAATGGCATCCTAAAGCCTCCTTCCACACCATTCGCTGTGAGTGCCCGGCAGAGGCGGCGCTTATGGGCCAGACCAGCGATCCCCAAACATCAGCTTGATTAAGCTGGCCTGGCCCCATGTCAAAAGAGGGCCCTAACCACGGTAGCTTATGCCTGCCTAATCGAAAACAGGCTCCACTGAGTTCAGTGTGACTTACTCCCAGGTAAATGGGTAGAGCAGCCTTTCCCAGCAAATTGTTTGCTTGCAGCTTATAATAAGTAAAATGATAAATATTAACACTAAAATTCTATTGGGGCCCAGATCGGAGAGTTGGGGGCGCGCAAAATGTTTACTACTTCCTGGGGGGGGGGTTTAACAGAAAATAATTGAGAAGCACTGCTTTAAGGTCATTATCAAATTTATTTATTTTTAAGAAATGATCTTGGCTGAAAGTCCCTGGCACACTGCATGTTAAGTCTTAAACACATTTTGTTCCAAGTCACATAGCCTCAGTGCAGATGCAAGCAGGGATGTGTGGGCATTATAACTGCATAAACTTAGCTCATCATGTCACATGGACATGATTTCCTAATATTTTTAAGTATACAGGAAGATTATCGGAGGACCACTATCTGATGATGAAAAGATTAACAGCTTGTGCTCCTTTAATATTTTGCACCAACAAGTGGAAAATTGCCACATAACGTTGGTATATAATGTTAGAAACTTGCAGGACCTGCAAGTACATAGGAATTCATGTACCTATAAGTCTGTTAGTTGTGGTTACTATTGTATGTTGTCTCCTTTATTTTTAAGCATGAATACCAACTTATTTAAAATTCTTGTGCAAGTATTACAATCTGCCTCTGAAAAAAAAAACTGTACTTCAATCATTTCATGGCTGACTATGAAAAAATCTAATCCATCTCCTCATCTTTCAGCTTTCTATGGTTAACTGTCTCCCAGACTACTAACTCCTGTTCATAATGTTCCTGTTATCATCATCTTTCTCTTGTACTTCAGTGATCATATATTGCTTCTCAACTTCTGCTGTTTCAATCAGCACTAAAATAATTTCATCTCTAATTGTAACTCACCATTTATCTTCAAGAAAAAAAAAGAACTGTCTGCTTATCCAGTAATAATGGCTCGATTATTATCAGTTATTGAATTTTAATTTTTGAATTGTGTCTTAATAGTTGAGGCTGATATTTTAATTTCAGATCTCACTATTTACTTATGTTTAAAATTGAACATCAGCTAATTCATAGTAGTAACTTAATGAAGGAATATTATTTTTAAAAGGCAAGCAACTTTAGTGGTTATATAACAAATTGTCCATACTTTTTCAAACATCTTTATGAAATCACTAAGTTAGATTATCCGGAACTGGGGTTTGGTGAGCAGCAAAATTAATATCTGGAATAAGTAATGAATGGGATGAAGACCAATAAACTGAAACCCAACCCTGATAAATAACAGGTACTATTACCAGATGGTTAATTAATCAGAAACCAGATGTTTAAACTATATGGCTACGGTTTTATGCACTGTAAAGAATAGATATTTATTTATTAATGACTCAGTTATGTTCTAATTATTTTACCAAACTCCAGGCAGCTTACAGTAAAATCCCTAAAGACAGCAAAAAGAATCATGTATAAAGACCAAAAGTTAAAATGAACAATTAGCAATACAATTAATTCAACATTATTGAAAACAGCTAGTGAAACACTTCATTCCCAAAGGTGCAGTGACAATTTTCTTATGGATGGAGCACAACTAAATAAGGCCAAGTTATTCTACAGAGTTGGGGCAAACATAAATAAAGGCTGTTTCTTGGATCCTATTTTCCTGCCCTGGAGCATTATTTGGATGGTGACTAAAACGGTTAGATTCTCCTTGGAAAAAAGATGGTTCTGAAAGTAACCCAGACCCAAATTACATACAGTTTTATAGGTCATAAACAACACCTTTAATTGGGATTGGAAATTAAGAGGGACTAAATGCCTTGTTTGTGAAGTCCAAGTTATCAGTTTGGATTAGGGGAATAATTGTTCCTTTCCTGGACAGAGAGACCCTCTTAAGGGGCATGCGTAAGCGCACCAGCGTGCCTACCGTCCCTGTCCAAATGTTCCCTTTTAATTGTACCCATCTTATGTATTCAAATAATGTTATACTTATGTATATTATCAAATACGTACTTGACAAAAATAAATAAATAAAATAAATAAAAATAAACCTGGCCAATCTTGTGCTTTTGGTAGCTTTTCAGTTAAATTACTACACTGCGCTGTTTGCAGGGCTAACTTTGAAGACTATTTAAAAAGCACAGCTTGTTCAAGAAAAACGACCCTATATCATATAATTGATTCCATTGCTACTTAAATAACTTTCAGATGTTTATTTAATTCTAAGAGAGTTATATCCGTTTGTTTAGCAATTATTCCCATTTCATCCTAAAACACACACTTGTAATGGTATGTGGGAATATCCTTGGGAAATGGGGTGGCAAGGACAGATGCTTCCCAGAGAATGATCAGATAAGAGGGAGAGGAGCCCACAGCTGCACAACAGACAGACAAAGAAACTCAGAAGGGATCCTCACTAACATATCAGGCTGAAAAAAGAGGCAGTGAGATTTGATTTGTACTTTCAGATTTGCAAGATTCTGTTAATAAAGTAGAATTTGTCCATCTGGTCTATTTCCTGTCTGATCTACCTGTGAGGGCTGACAATACCAGTCTTTGGTGATCCTGGTTAAGATCTATCATCGATGAAGATAGCATTATTTTGGGAGAAAGCTCAGCCCACTAATCATATTAACTTGTCAGGAATGCATTGTAGGTGTTAG
The DNA here is from genome assembly GCA_023053685.1 of Diadophis punctatus similis. NCBI lineage: Eukaryota > Metazoa > Chordata > Lepidosauria > Squamata > Dipsadidae > Diadophis > Diadophis punctatus. The sequence goes on along the minus strand of JALIGW010000028.1, from coordinate 3,536,551 downwards.
GCAAATACCCTTTTATGTTTCTTGGCATTTTAACTTGATATTTTATGCAACTCTTTTTATTCTGTTCTTCTGTTGTTATTTTTGCCATGTATTTTTTTAGAATTGAAGCTTTTATATGGTGATGAAATATTCATAAAATAAAAGAAGCATTAAAAATATCATTACTCTCCTGGGAAGTATGCATGATCTTCCTTTTTCTAGTCTTCAGGAAGAGTTTGACAATATATTTATTCAACTATGCCCTCAACAATTTCAGTGAGCTATGCTTTTAATTAACATCTTATGTTGCTATTTTCTTCTGTATTTTGTCTTGTTTTTATCATTTTGTGCTTTATTCCTTATATCATTTCTATCATATCTGTTTATCATTAAAACAATCCCAAAGTAAGGTCTGATTTGAGGCTTTCTTATGTTGTATTTTTAAACTGAATTCCACTTTTGTAATTTATGCTGATCTACTACACTATAAATCTATTAGTAGTAAACATCCATCCATCAGGGGAATCTGTTCTTTTCATTTTTACAAAGTTCCTGGTTTTCAACTTTTGATAATTATTGTTATTATGAATTTACATATTTTGGCTCTTAGCCCAATAAATCTTGGGTTGTATATTTATATTGTAATAAAGTTCGAAGTTATTTTGAATCATTGTTAGAAAGCAGTCATTTTATTTATTAACAAAATACAGTAAGTATAACTTTTTATGTTGAACTTAGATTTCTGGATCCCTAGATAATTTCTTATAGCATTTAAACAACGAGATACACCAGATTTAGAGCTCTTGATCCCTGCCATAATACATTTTTATAATGTAAATATTTCAGTTATAATACAATCATATGACAAAGTTTATACGAAAGAGAGGAAATTAATAACATCAGCCCTAAAACAGTTCAAGGCAAAAACTCTTGCCCAAGTTATATAATGGAACATAACAGAATAACAGAGTTGGAAGGGACCTTGGAGGTCTTCTAGTCCAACCCCCCCCCCGCACAAGCAGGAGAGCCTATACCATTCTGAACAATCTCTTCTTTAAAACTTCCAGTGTTGGAGCATCCACATATTCTGGAGGCAAGTCATCCCACTGATTAATTGTTCTCATTGTCAGGTTGGTTCTCTCCTTGATTAGTTTCCATCCATTGCTTCTTCTGGTACTTCGTGGAAGCCCCTCACGTCACCACTGCTATCATGTCACCACTAGTCCTTCTTTTCACTAGACTAGACATAACCAATTCCTGTAATGTAAATAGGACTTTATATGAAGAAATATTCTCTCAAGAGAATATTTGCTAAGATCCATACTGTCAGATCCATGGTGTATCAAAAGCCTAGTACCTAGGGCCAAGATAGAATGCCCCAAATAGAAGAAAAAACATAGTGGTGAATCATAACATATTGGTTAAAGATAACATTCTTCCTAAGGGCCTGTTTCCAGTCATTTTGAAGCATGACCATTCCTCACCATGGATATTAGCACTGAATGAGAGACTAAGGTACTCTGAGCTTGCCATGGATTTTCTTTGATTATCTAGGTTTGTTGTTGTTGTTGTTGTTGTTGTTGTTGAATCATGAAGATATGTCTAACTCTTTGCTACTGCACAACATGCCACGACCATAGGCAAAAAATAAAAAAAAGAGTTCTTCAAAAGTTGAATGATAATGGATACTAAAATGAAATCAGCACCCTTTTCCATATCAGGGTTCTGATAGTGAAAGGCACAAGTGAATCTGCAAGCTATTAGATATTAACCTTCCCAAGTAAGGTTTTTTTTTAGAGCTACGGAAAATGTGCTTCCATTGACTTTATTGCAGCCATTCACCAAAACCTCACTAATAGAATGCAACTATAGGGACATAGTGGCTCAGTGGCTAAGACTCTGAGCTTGTTGATCGAAAGGTCGGCAGTTCAACAGTTCGAATCCCTAGTGCCGGGTAATAGGGTGAGTTCCTGTTACTTGTCCCAGCTTCTGCCAACCTAGCAGTTCGAAAGCACATAAAAAATGCAAGTAGAAAAATAGGGACCACCTTTGGTGGGAAGATAACAGTGTGCCGTGCACCTTTGGCGTTTAGTCATGCTGGCCACATGATCACGGAGACGTCTTTGGACAGCGCTGGGTCTTTGGCTTTGAAACAGAGATGAGCACCTCCCCCTAGAGTCAGGAATGACTAGCACATATGTGGGAGGGGAACCTTTACCTTTACCTATCCATGTGTCTCTGCAGAAATAGATATTGTTCAACATGTACTGTTTATTTTTACAGGGAACTGTACAAGGATTATATACTTTCTTGCTGCAACATCTCCCAAGGACAGGGATATATTCCACTCATGTGCTTTTTTTAGACTCCCACCATGCTACATGGACTCAGATGCCAAAATTTATGCGGCTGGGTGAAAAAGCTGCAATAACTAGTGAAAATGTGACAAATTTGTCAGTCAATACCCTTAATTTTACTTTATTAATTTTTAACTCTTTTGGTTTTATTTATTTTATTTTATTGATATGGTGATCTCTGATAACAATACATAATAATACATTTGGTTTGAACTATGCTGAAGTATATGTCATAATGTCCAAATATTTTTCTCTTAGGTGAGTGTGGACAGGATTGTAACGGTAATGAATCACAAAAGATTCAAATAAAACCTGGTTCTTTTTCTCTCCTTCCAGCTGTGGAACTCAAGGGGATATGACTTTGGATAAATGCAGTCTGCAATCCTTGATATATATATAAATCATTCAGCTTAAAAGTGAAATCTAAGTCCAATAATCATTTTCAAAACTGCATATTGTTAAACAGTATTACCAGAGCAATAAACTGTTTCTGTCAGTCTCTCACTGTCAATTCCTATACCTTTCAGTATAGAACAATTTAAAGCTATACATTGATCTACTGAAAGTAATAGTATATATACACCTGCCCCTATGGGAAGATTCCCCCTCATCTTCTGTTAAAGGTAAAAATTAGAAATACAAACCAAGACTGACTGAGGCCAGCAGCTCATTAAAGCTGGGGTGATTTCCCCTATATAGAATTCTATTGATCTCCATAGTCCGAGCTAGACAAAAAGTGTGGTCAGGGAGGGAATGATGGATGCCTTTGCCAATAGTACTGAACAAACCTGTTAGCTAATTGCTACCAAAGACAATTATCCCTGCATTGCTTCATAATGGAAACACATTACAAAACTCTAATATACACACAGGGAAATTTGATGATTTGACTGCGGAGCCATGTGCATTGAATTTCATTGCCAAAGGCCAGCCAGGTCATTGCTGTGAAAGGGGAAGAGCATGTCAGAATAAAAGCTACCCTACCTTTCAGCTCTTTTCTAAGATCACTTTGTGCCAACTCCATGGAGCCCCCTGATCTGGCATGAATAAAAGCTTCCTCCCACCCTCAAAAGAAGCATTCTCTTGGTAAACATTACTATATTACAGTTGCTTTGACCATAGTTAAGATTTTTATGCTCCCATTCAGACTACTGGCAATTAATGTTAGTTTAAACTACGGTCACACACTCTCTTGAGCTTGGGAATTGTATAAGCGAACGCATAGCATCAATTTGTTATTAAAAATCCAGAAGGAAATAATCACACTTCCAATAATCAAAACACTGGTGCAGTATAGAAATATTTCAAGGTAATAATAACATTTTTGAATATACACAGTTGAAACCATTGCTCTCTCTCTCTCTAGAAAATAGGCACTTAAAATACATTTTTTTTCTAAATTTAGAATATGTATTCTAAATATGGTTAGCATGCAAACTGAAGGCTTACACTGCTAATGCTGGAGCTTAAGGTTCTCAGCCACAATTCATTTAAAAACTTCTATTCAGTTGTTTGACTATATAATATTACAGAATGATGGAAATTAAATACAATGAGCGGAAGCTGTGCCAGCATTATAAAAATAAATTAAACAGCTGCAGAATTTATGATCAATCTATTAGCTTTATAATTCACAAGCCAACGCATTCCACTTTATAGGGTCTGATACTGTGCTGCAGAGAGTAGTCTACCTGCCTCGGATTGTGCAGACTACTATTTTGACAAGATCTGGATAGCAGTAGGTCCAAAGCAATCAGAAGGTTGACTTTGACAAATGGAGGTGCTGCAGTGAAGTTGAAAATAACACACATCCACTTTAATCTCTTTCTTGATTAAATCGAAACCATACCATTCTGACATCATGTGATTTGCTCATGAAGCATCACTGCAGGTTACTTTAAAGGCTACATCTATTGAAATGATATTGAATTTTTAGAGGAAGTACTTTAATTCATTCAAATGAAACCGTCATGAAGTAACCCTACCAGTCACCAACCGCAAAGCTTCAAAAAAATAAATAAAAAAGGTCTATAGAAAAAACTCTAGCTTAAAAAAAAATAAAAGAGGAAAGGAATAATAATAATAATAATAATAATAATAATAATAATAATAATAATAATAATAATAATAATAATAATAATAATAATAATAATAATAATAATAATAATCCCTTCTCTAATCTATTGGAAGATAGTTTTTTTTCAGACTGCTTATTTTTTTACCTTCAAAGAATAAAAAAAAATACATGTGTCAAGTACGTTCTAAATCCTTTCACCATTCTCATCGTCAAATTCCAAAGGTAAACATTACAATAGATAATAAAAATGCAAAAGGTGAAATTGTCTTTCTTACATGAGACTAGGCAAATATTTATGGGGCAGTTGACAAACTCCTGCCTAGTAAAGGAGCCAACACTGAGAGCAATTACCCTGATATTCATGACTCACTTTGAATATCACATTGAATATTACTCATAAATCTTTTACGAGCACATCCCCAGAGCTCATTTAACAGCCGGTTTTAATCATGCAGTTGACACAGAGAAAATAACAAAATGTATTTTTTCAGTGGCAAATTAATTTAGCCTTGAACCTCCTCCTGAAGCTGTATTTTTTTTCTTTTTTCTTTTTCTGTCTAATACCGAGCTCAGTTAAATTCACCTTAAAGTTTTGAGGTTTCAGAATGTTAAAGTAGAATAAGTTTCTTTTCAAGAATTATTTGGCAAAATTATTTATGCCATGAACCAATTACAGTTTAAGAACTTTGAATTCTTACTAATTTCTAATGAACTTCAAGAATATGCTTATTTCTTGAATTCTCGATTAAAGGATTGCCCCCCCCAACAGAAGAAGTCTATCAGTAATATTTTGCCTTAAAATATGACAGTAGGCAATTAGAGTGCCATTTTTAAAGGGACGTAAACAATTATCTATAGTGTGTTATAATCTGTTACCATAACTGTTATATTTTTAATTTTTATATTTGTATATTTTTTTTAATGTTTATTATCGTTTTTTTGTAAAATGTATTTTCTATGTTGTAAGCCGCCCAGAGTCCTGCGGGAGTTGGGCGGCCTATAAAAACGATAAATAAATAAATAAATAAATAAATGAATGATCTTAAAAGAATCAATTCCACATGTAATATTAATAAGTATTTTTTTTCTGTACAAAAGAATTTTGAAGACAGAAACTAATATAAATTCTATGACGAGGGATAAAATATATATTCAGTGCAAAAAACCTCTGAGGATGAAAACAACTTGTGTTATAGTTCTTGCTTAATTATTTAATTAATTTTATTTATACCCTGCCTTTCCTCCAACAGCTCAATGTGGAATATGCAATATAATAGTTTTTCTTAATAATTTTTCCCTACAACAACTGGAAATTTTATGAGATTTAAAAAGCTGCCTTTTATTCACTTTACATTTTTAGTAATCTAGTAGTACATTTTAGTTGTGTATCAATAAGCTTAAATATTTTTTAAATTACTTACGTACTGATCCATCTTGTTCTTGTAGAAATCTTTCTAACACAATTCGAGCCATAAGTGATGGGGCAAAATCCACCTTAGAAGAAAGATAAACTGTAACCAACTTTCATTAAAATGTGGTTTTATTTCATCACTTAGATCAATAAAGAGGTGTCAAGGATGCATCCTCCATTATCTCAGTCATCCTTTCCAAAAGGTACATTTCTCTGACATGATAAGAATTATGCTATAATCTGATAAATAAATCTTTTTCACCACAACATACAATGTTATATGCAATCGTATTTGTGTTGCAATGTATGGACTTGGATTTCAATTTTAAAACATTCAACATAATAGTTCATTTTACTGATTTGTGTTTATTACATTGTTTGAAATGATCATGGACAAGATTAAATAACATGTTTAACATTTACACAGTAGAAGTGAGACCTGAAACAAAAGGTTGCAGTATGACTTCATTAATTCACAATGTCACTTAGCTGACTCCTTTGGCATACTCTGTTCCTTCTGCCCATGCATGTTTCCAAGATCAACTAAATTACTTTGTGGTTGAGATTGCTCAGTGCTCCTTCTTGGCTAATGCTCTCTTTCTCTCATTGTGGGGAAGTGGAGAGATTGTATTTTCATTTCTTAGCACTTTTACATAGGTTGAGGACCAGAATTTGCTACTGCAATATTATTACAATACTACGTCCCCCAATTCGGTCTCCTCTAGATGGACATCATTACATGTTTTACACCAGTGAGAATTCTTCAATAACAAAATAATGTCTCAAATAACAAAGACATTTTAATTTATTTTTCCAATATAGCTATTATAAATTTAAAGGTTACTACATTGTACATTGTATTACCACCCTCTGAAATTATTGTGATTTATGCAGACAAATTTTGTGCAAAGTTGAACGCATCAAGAATGTCTACAGCTTATTTGTTTGGAAAACTCTTAAGGGAATCTTTAAAAGATTTTATTTTTTAAATTAGTGATGATAAAAATCCAGATATATAGGTACTGTTATATCTAGATCAATCACTTTGTATAGTATAACCTAAAGGTTATGAGAAAAAAAATGAATATAGAGAACATGGATGGATATGGATTTCTCAAATATACTTAGGAAATGAACATCTATTTAAAAAATATCTACTACTTCATTGTTAAGGCTTACATTTATTAAACAGTGTGAAATATATTCTTGACCAGATGCCAGACTTTCAAGGAAAATAACTGCAAATGATAACATTCATTTTTTTTTCATTTTTTTATTTTATATGATTTGAAATATATTCAAAATACATATATCTGGGAAAACAAAACTTATTTTAATTTCTACATACTTTCCCCCCTAAAATGTATATGTACTTTGATGCACTGAATTTCCTCCTAATAGAAAGAAATGCTTTTTACAAAGAATTGCTTATTTCTGGTAGCTCACATCAGAGCTGACACATGAAAAATGGTGAAATTACTGAAGGTAGACCAGCCAGAATAAGGACTACCTTATTAGTTCAGGTACTTGCATCTTCCTAATTTTCATATTAATCATGAACCCATCTTTGTCTGAAATAGGGCCTTCATGCTTTATGTCAGAATGTAACGTGTAAGTAATATTCATAGTGTTTCAAATCTCACTAGAAAATATTTGGTGAGAATGACTAATTTTATTTTTAATACATATATGAGTTGCTTTCATTTTAAAAAACCATATTTAATCTTTTTAAAAGCTTTAGCATCTCATAAAAATACAAGGCACTATTCTGATTTAGCATATTATATACTGTAATGCATGTTATATGTTTCTGATCAATTTTTACAGCAATCACTGATTGACTCAAAGTGTTACCATTATACTGTTGATCAGCAGATGGAGGAATTTGTCATTTAAATATTAACTACCACATAAAATGGCAACTTGATTGTGTAGAAATAGACATCACATGTTTGATATCCCCATGTTTCCCTAATGTGCTAAAATTGATTACAAAAGTATACATTTCCTATATATCTGTATGTACTATTAAACAGTTATTTCAACATTTTAAACTTTAAACTTAAAATTTTTAAATAATTTTATTTATTTCTAAATGTACAATTTAAGAAGCCCTAAGTGTATGAATTGCTAAGATGTTCTAACATAGTATCTGAATAAGGGAATGCTTTATGTACCAGAATTATCTGTTAAAAATGGAGATTGAAGATGGGGGGCTGATGTAAGCAAGACTTATACACATTATATATTATGTGCCTATTTAGGACAAGTTGCTTATTTAGAACAATATCTATGTATTGTATTTGGTTTAATAATATTCTTTTGTCCAAAATAAAGAGAATAGTATAAAACTACAATATGTCAGAAGTTACAAGAACCATCCCTTTGGTATCAGAACAAACAACCTTTTACATTTGGTAGTGTTACAATATGTAGAAATTTTAAAGACCATTAAAACCATCCAGTATCGGGTAGATTATTACTCAATTGTAGGCTACAGCAGTGTAAATTAGACAGAAGCTTACAGAAAAATCATACTTCCTAATGTAATGAGTAGAGCTTGCTGTCCAGTTCCATCTCTCTCTCTCTCTCTCTCTCTCTCTCTCTCTCTCTCTCTCTCTCTCTCTCTCTCTCACTCACTCACTCTCTCTCTCTCTCTCTCAAACATATAGGAAGTTTATAAACTTTCTGTGTCTACTGTAGCAAAGAATCTTCTCCAATGTATTATAGCATGTCAAAGCAGTCTTCATTCTGGTTGGTTTATGCAAACATTGGTTTGTGTCAGCGAGTCCATTGGTGACCTGGCTAATATTTCAGGAAGCCATGTTGCATTTAAACTAAGCTTCTATTTTTTACTATCTATTTACATTGACATGTTTCATCCTAAAATGCAGGAGTTTTCTTTTATTAAATGTGGATAACAACAATATAAAAAATTAAAACTCACACTATACTTCTTTAAACTCTGATGTCCGTGAGGAACAGTTTCATTAATATTAAACCCATTTTCCCATTACATCCTATATTAAAAAGATTTGAAAAAAATAGAAAATAAAGGAAATTCATTTTATCGTAAAACCATAGTGTACGTTATGGATATTTCTATAAAAACAAAGCAATTAAACCAGTTCCTCAGAAACTCAAATGCTTGTTGCTGAAAGTGAGCCATACATGCATATATATATATTTAAAATGTTGATCTGCTTGTAGTAGGAGCGCAAACAAATATATTAATTACACAAACATATTCAAAAGGTAATATGTTGGTTACCTTAATTGATTAATTAATATATTTGTTTGCGCTCCTACTATAAGCAGATCAACATTTTAAATATATGATGTGCCCTAAAACTCCATATATTTTAAGAATATTTCTTAAAAGCCTCTACAGATAAGGATCACACTTTAAGAAAAAGACTTTTTAAAAATTATTACCTCATTGGCCAGTTCCAATAATACAGGAGAAGCTGCATTTTTAGACACACCTTTCAGGTATCTGGACAAGACAAAAATAAAAAACTGTTGTAGATTCAATGAAAAGGCCAGCAATGAAGACTTACTACCTCTCTCTGTCTCTCTTTCTCTTGCTCTGCCTCTCCCACTTTCACTAGGGCAAGAAATAAATTGAATACAGATTATATGTATAAGTAGCTTAAGATATAAATATTTGGAAAGCTGTCCTTAATCTCAAACTCTAAGCAAATCAAAAGCACAATTATCACTAAAATTCTAAAAGGAAAAAAAGGAATATTACACTGAGACACAGAATACAGAACTATTGTTTTTAGGTTTCTGAAGGTGTACTCAATATTTGGCAATGACAGAAATGAGTGACAATTAGCCTACAAATTCTTTGACTGTTCCATATCTTCCCATGGACTTGACTCTGGATATGATATATATGTGTATGTGTGTGTGTGTGTGTGTGTGCGTGTGTGTGTGTGTCTGTGTGTGTGTGTCTGTGTGTGTGTCTGTCTGTCTGTCTGTGTCTGTGTCTGTGTCTGTGTGTGTGTGTCTGTGTGTGTCTGTCTGTGTGTGTCTGTGTCTGTGTGTGTCTGTGTCTGTGTGTCTGTGGGTATATATATATATATATGTATATGTATATATAATAGATAAAAATATTTGTATGTTTATTAAAATACATTTGACGAAAAGGGCAGCAGTTTCACTCGCTAGAGTTACATATTTCCATTTGTAGAACTTGAAGAGTGATGTAAACAGGGTAGAAGTTTGAGAATAGAAGAGCAGTGGGTTACACCCTAATATATGATGAGAGATTAAGCAGATGATGGCCTATAGAAATTATGATCAGGATCATCCAGAAGGTTACGTGGATTTATGGACATTAGATTATGTCTGTGAAAAAGAATACACAACCCAATTGTAGTGGATATACAATTCAGAATAGAATTAGAAGGAGCAGCTTTGATTTGGCAGCCTTTGGGAGGCAGGAAGTTTTTTTATAAGATCAATTGGAAGAGATCCCATCCAGCATTATATTGGGACGAACAAAACCAACATTGTGTCAAAAAAAGAGGAAAAACAAGTAATCTGACAACCAATCCCCACTTCATATCAAATCTGAAAATGCTAAAATATATATTATTTTCAAAGGCCAAAGCTGACATTTGGAATTAGATTTTTGTAAGTTTAGTTTTTATTCCTTATATAAACGCGAGACTCCCAACATTTTGGGGAGTATTTAAAACATAAATGCTTTCTCAACGAGAGAACAATAGGTCTCACTCTACTGTTATGTCTCCTACTCTTCTTTTTATAGAGAGTTTCTTCTGATGTCTTTATCCTAGACATCTTAAACTTTAATTGTTCAACATACTTTTCATGTCATAAATCCTTAATCCCTTTGGAAGGACATCAGGTGAGAACAGTCATAGGAATTCTGTAGATAAAAATCCAGCCAAAGTTGAAGTAGCAAATGAACCTGATGCTCAGTTATCCACTGGAATCAAGAGTCAGACTATTCAATAATTAATATGAATCCTATCTGTGTACCTCCAATAAGATCAAATTCTAGTGCTTTATTAATCATATGTCAGAAAGTCACAGAATCACAGAATTGGAAGGGACTTTTATCTAATCCAATGCTTGGTTCAATATAGGGTCTACCAGAGGTGGTCCAATAGATGACTATTTGGCTTCTATTTCATGATTTGTGCAGGGGAGGAAAATTTGCCACTTTATGTGGCAGCTTGTTCCTCAGGCTAAGAATTTCTACTATCAGGAACACTGTCCTGCCATTCATTGTACATTCTAAGTACTACTACTACTATACTACTACTACTACTACTACTACTACTACTACTACTACTACTACTACTACTACTACTACTACTATGCTATGTGATAAACAATCATATTTGAAAACTGCCATCATATCTCTCCTTAGTTATACGTACATACCTATTAAACCATTCATAACAGAGCTTGATTTTCAGACCCCCACCCTCTATCTTGGTAATCCTCCTCTAAACTCACTCCAATTTGCCACTGTCCTTTTTTATATTTGATGCCCATAAATGAAACCCAAAGATGTGTCTACCCATCTTTCTGTGGTTCTGCAGAACCAAAAAATGGTATATACACTATGTTGTTGGATTGCAGGAACCCAAACTGGGATTCTTTTTTTTAACATCCACTAGTTTTCTTTGAAAACATGCAGGTTACATTCAGCAGTTCTGCTTTATTGTTTATATTTGAGCTTAGACCCCTAACATATGAGGTGGTGTTTCAAAAGGTGTCTTTTACTGCGGTTTCTTTCAACTATTTCAAGACCTAACTTTAATACATATTTTGGAATATGCTATTCCAAATTTACTGAATATCTGTTGACAAGAGCTAGGAAAGTCAAGGTCTAGCTGAATCCCAGTGTAATTAGGGCAATTAGGGCTATAAACTTAATTTTGAACAGCTCTGTTAAATAAGAGCAAAGAATGATTGAATAATCTCAAAAAATTAAATTATTAAATAGGTTTAAAAAGGCAGAGAAATATAGATTTTTTTCAATTAGTATAAATGAGTTAAGGACCTTTGACTGGCATATCATTCCTTTCATCTCAAGAAGCCAAGGAATATTAACTTGGAAATAGAATTGCTGCAATCCACTGTTTTCTTGCTAGAAATATCTAAATGACATCACAAGTTAAAGTCTTTTGATTGCTTCACTTTTGACAAAATTAGACATCCAGAAGCCTTTTTATTGAGAAATTCCCATTAGTAACCTCTGATATGATGGTATTATTATAGGTGGTCACACATTCAGCCAGATGTTTAGACCAGATTTGGCATTTTTGTCCACCTATCAAGTCCTTCCCAAGGACCTGGGATAAACAGATGTTGTTGTTTAATAATCTTAAAGGTAACGTTGTAGGATGTAAGCTGTTCCAAGTAAAGCTGCTTTTTGCAATTGACTGATGGGACGTTGGTACTCACCTGTGAGACGTCCTTTCTCGTAGGGCGGAGCTAGCCTCCAAGGAATGGGTTAAATCTGCCCTCTAGCCAATAGGACCGAGTCTTAAAAAGGTATAAATAGTGCCATCCTAGATTGGCACCCCCTCTTTTAATCGAGGGACAAAGGCAGACTCAATGTGCTTCTCCGAAAAACAACAAGAATTTATTAACTATATACAGATAATTACCATAGAAAGTAGAACTATGTATATGTGAAGGAACACAGACCAGACAAAGAATAATTATGTACAACCATGGACCAGAACTTCCAGCCAGCCCCCAGACGAGGGAGGGACTTGGAGGCTAGCTCCGCCCTACGAGAAAGGACGTCTCACAGGTGAGTACCAACGTCCCTTCTCCATAGTGGGCGGAGCTAGCCTCCAAGGAATGGGACATACCAAAGCAGACGTCCCTGGGCGGGTCATTCGTCCTGGCTGGGAGGATCGTCCAGTGGCAGCCCTGCCCCCAACACCCGCCTGCCGAAATCGGACTCCTCCGAGGCATAGGCGTCCAACTTGTAATGTCGGACGAAGGGAGTCAGGGAGGACCAGGTGGCCGCCCTACACACCTCGGCGATGGAAGCCCTAGCATTCCATGCCGCGGACGTTGCAGCGCTACGGGTGGAATGGGCTGTGAGACCCGACGGTCGGGACAAGGACATATGTCTGTAGGCCAAGGAAATGGCCGCACGGATCCATCGTCCGATCGTTGCGGAGGATGCCTTACGACCCTGGTTAGAGGGACGAAATGTCACAAAAAGAGACTCTGTGCGCCGAAAAGAAGCTGTACGTTTGATATAGATGTCTAGAGCGCGCTTGACATCTAGCATGTGCCAAGCGCGTTCAGAGTCGGAGATCGGATTTTGAAAAAATGTGGGCAAGATGACTTCCTGCGCTCTATGAAAGTGAGTATTCACCTTGGGCACAAATGCCGGGTCCAGGCGAAGAACCACCCTGTCGCTGTGAAAAGCGCACAGGTCCTCGCGTACAGACAGGGCTGCGAGTTCGGATATCCGCCGCGCGGAGGTGACGGCCACGAGGAAGGCAACCTTAAAGGACAGATGCGCCAATGGAATAGTGTCCAAGGGTTCGAAGGGGGCTACAGTCAGGGCGGAGAGAACTTTGGACAGGTCCCATGTGGGGAAGCGGTGCACCACTGGTGGACAAAGATTAGTGACGCCTTTCAGGAATTGTCTCAATAACGGGTGAGCGGAGAGCGAGTCCAGGTGCGGGCAGGACAACACAGTCGAAAGCGCTGCCACCTGCCTGCGCAGGGTGTTGGGAGCGAGGCCCTTGGCAAGACCCTGCCGCAAGAACTGGATGACGTTGATGATGGATAGGTCGACTGGTGAGTATCCCACCTGCGCACACCAGCCACAAAAGGCGCGCCAGGTGGTGGAATAGATCCGCTCCATCGACGGCCGCCTAGAGGCCAACATGATTGAAGAGATATTGTCCGGAACTAGGCGGTGTTGCAGAGTGATCCGCTCAAGCGCCAGGCGGTCAGTTGTAGCCAGTGCGGCTCTGGATGATGCACTGACCCCTGGGCAAGCGACCACTCTGTCGGCGGGATCCGCCAGGGAGGTGATGCGGACAGGGACATAAGGTCCGCGAACCAAGTCCTCCTGGGCCAATATGGGGCGAGGAGGATTATCTCCGCTTTCAGTAATATCACCCTCCGTATGACCTTCGGGATCAACGGGAAAGGTGGGAAGGCATATAAGAGTTCCTGTGGCCACGGGCAGCGCAGAGCGTCCGTATCCTCCGCTCCCGGAGTCCGGAATCTGGTTACGAACCTGGGGAGCTTGGCGTTCTCTGGTGTCGCGAAGAGATCTACGGTCGGAGGGCCGAAGCGGTCGGCGATCTCTCGAAAGAGGTCCGGGTGTAAGGACCACTCTGCCGGATTGATGGCATTCCGGCTGAGCCAGTCCGCCGTGGTGTTGTTGACCCCGGAAATGTGTTCTGCCCTGATTGAAGGCAGGTGTCGCTCCGCCCAAAGTCCCAGAAGCATTGCCTCGTTCATGAGGGCTTTGGAGATGGTGCCCCCCTGACGATTTATATGCGCTTTCGTCGTCACGTTGTCCGTCAGGACAAGGACGTGACGGCCGTTCAGGTGTGGTTGAAAGTGTTCCAGGGCCAACCGAACTGCTCTGAGCTCTAACAGGTTGATTGGCAGAACCTGTTCCGTCCTGGACCATGAACCCTGGGCGACAAGAGAGTCGGTGTGGGCCCCCCAGCCCGTGGTGCTGGCATCGGTCGTCAGGGTCGTCCGTTGCGGTTCCAGGAAACCGGAGCCCTTGCTGAGTGTGGGCGATGACCACCACCGGAGTGACCTCCTTGCTGACACCGGCATCCGGACCCTCGCAGGAGAGTTGCTGCGATTTGCCCGCTGGAAGGGGAGAAGAAACCATTGAAGGTCTCTGGAGTGCAGATGAGCCCACGGGACGATATGTATCGCCGAAATCATCTTCCCCAGGAGGGAAGACAGCTGGTTCAGGGGAACCCTCGTTTGGGCCAGAACTTGCTGGACTAACTCCAATATGCTGTCTCTCCGTTCCTGGGACAAGTAGACCCTGCACTCCAGAGAGTCAATAATGGCCCCCAGGTGGGTGACCCTGGTGGAGGGGAATAACTGGCTCTTACCCAAATTAACGAGGAACCCGTGGTGTTCAAGTGTGTTGAGGGTTACCTGGATGTCCTGTTGAGCCTGAGACAGGGAAGAGGACTGGATAAGTATATCATCCAGGTAGCACTGAACACGCACGGGGATAGCCCTGAGGTGGGCTGACAAGGCGGCCAGAACCTTGGTAAATACCCTTGGCGCTGATGACAGGCCGAAGGGCAACGCCTGGTATTCATAATGCACCCCTGCATAGCAAAATCTGAGGTATTGGTGATGGGATGCGTGAATTGGAATATGGAGGTAGGCTTCCGTCAAGTCAATTGAGGCGAGAAAGTCGCCGCGCCTAATGCCTGCTAGAATTGATTGCAGGGTGTGCATCTTGAATTTTCTGTACCTCACATATCTGTTAAGGCGTTTCAGATCGAGAATTGCTCTCCATCCCCCCGAGGATTTTGGAACCACAAATAAGATGGAATAAAATCCTTGCCCCTGTTGGTCCTCGGGCACCCGCTGGATGGCTCTAATATCCAACAGGTGCTGGATTGCCTGATCTACGAGGACGCGTTTGGAAATGTTGGAAGACAAGGGGCATCGTAAGAAAAACCTCGGGGGGGTGGAGATAAATTCCAGGTACAGTCCTGTCGACAGGGTTTGTAAAACCCATGCGTCATTGGTGATTTCCTCCCACCGACTGGCAAAGAATGCCAGTCGACCCCCAATGGGAGGGATCGGGTCACATCTACTTATACCGGCGGTAAGGGCGACCACCGGCTCCTCTAAAGGGCCGTTTGGTTTGCCCACCCCGGAAAGGCCGGTCAGCGGCCGAGCGTTGCCGTGACCCATATGAATTCTGGGAAGTCCCGTACTGAGCTTGGGAAGACCCGTATTGACCCTGACCAGATTGGTATTGGTTCTGGTATCTACTGTAAGGAGGTTCAGAAGTTCTGGATCCCCGACGATAAGGAGGGGCCTTGTTGTAGGACTTTTTAGTGTAGGAGGGAAGAACTTTCCTCTTGTCTTTATTTTCGGTGGTAATGCGGTCGAGGGCCGGACCGAAGAGCGACTGACCCGAAATCGGGGCTGCGGCTAGCTTCCATTTGTGCCGCAGGTCAGCTGGCCAGCTGCGGAGCCAGTGCATCCTCCTGGCCACAACCGCCGTGCCCATGGCCCTAGCCGCGAAGCGTCCTGCCTGCAATGTGGAGTCGGAAGCGAACTGGGCGGCCGCTATTAATTTGTTGATGTCACTATGCGCCTTTGTGTCAGCCTGGGGGATGTGGTCCTGGAGACCATGTAACCATTTAAGGGAGGTCCGGCAAAAAAAGGACGCTGTCGTTGATGCTCTGACCGCCCATGCAGCCGCTTGGTGGTTCCGTTGGAGAATAGATTCCACGCGGCGTTCCTCCGGACGCAGGAGGTCATCTGGGTCACCTGGGACGGGGGCGTTGGAATAAAGTGCCAACACAGGTGGATCGACGTCCGGGACAGGCAGATGCTGGGCCAGACGGGAGGACACGTTGAAGTAGCGTTTGTCCAGAGTTGTGGGGGAAGGGCCCGTGGCAGGAGATTGCCATTGTTTAGTCACTGCCTCCACAAATAGATTTGGAGTTGGGATCACTTCCATAGGAGACGTGGAGGTCTCACCAAAAATGGGATCCCCCTGATCCGATGTGGTTTGAGGGTCAGCTGCCGATGACGGAATGTTGGCAGTCGCTTTGGCCTTGTGAAGCAAGGAACGGAAGAGACTAGGGTGGAAAAGGGCGGTGGAAGTGGAGGGTTCCGGGGCCAAGTCCTCATCTTCCGACAACTGGGGGTGGAGGTGGTCCCCACCTGCTGGTAACTCATCGAGTTCCCCCTCCTCCCTGTCTAGGTCCCCAGCTGGAATGGGGGAGCTGTGGATGGAATAGTCATCGGCTTCCATCTCATCTGAGGAGACGGGCGCCGGGATTGGAGGAGGTGAGGCGACTCTGCGTGGTGCTGGAGGGAGTGAAACAGGACGCGCCATGGCCTTGACTGCGGCCTCGATGCCGCGTTGAATGGCATCGTTCATCCTTTGTTGTACTGCAGGGTCATCCAACGGGTCTGCCTGCGCACTGGGATGTGATCTGCGGTGAGTGTCTGATTCTGAGACTTGAGATGCACCCCACAAGTCCCCTTCGCGTAAATGGATGTTGGAGCCATCAAGGGAGACATGATCAGGTGAGTGTCTCTGCCTGCGGCCCTGGTCCCCTGTCAGGGGCCCCCTGGGAGGGTGTCCCTGTGTGTCATGGGAACGGGGGGTTCCATGATGGGAAGACTCTGCATCTCCTGATCTCTGCTTGGAAGCCCCCTTACTGCTATCCCCCTTGGAGGAAGTCTTAGAAGGCTTCCTAAGCTTGGCAGGGGGAGGGGTGTGGAGAGGGGAGCGATCCCTGTTGTCATTGGTGGTGCGTGGCAACTGGGAGTCCTCTGAGGCAGTCTCTGGTGGGAGAGGCCTGTTTGACTTGGATTTTGCCTTCCCCTGTTTGCCCGCTCCGTCGGCCATCGTTGAGGAAAAGGAAAGACACCACAATAAGTTTATTAAGAAGAAGCGGCAACTTGAGCCGGCCGCTCGTTCCGATGCTCCGGCCTCGACGGGGGAGAAGTGCGCACTGCGCGTGCGCGCGCTCCCCAGCTGATGAGCGGGCGGCGTTTGGGAATCCCTGGCTTCAGCTGACCTCAGCGATGACGCTGGCCAATCAGCACTCGAGCATCCGGCAAAACAAAATGGCCACCGGTGACGTCGCCTCAGTGTTCTCAACGGCTCTTCGCGCCACTTCAGAAGCGCCTGGAGAGGCCCGCCGGAGAAGAAGGCCTAACAGGGATCCCCCTGAGGTAGCGGCCTTGCGAAGTCGGCCTACAGATACAGGAACCTGCTGGGACGGCCGAGAACGCGACGAAGGGATTTCACCGGCTGTGGGAGGAACACTCCAGCCGGGGGGGGGGGTAAGCCGGTGGCCGCCCAAGCGCAGGGCTTCTGCGGCGTGTAGATGGAATTTTCTGGCTTCCCCCCACAATCGGTGTAACTGTTCAGTCAGAAAGATTGCCCAACGTGGAGGATCCCAGGGAGGTGTCCACCCCCACCGGGACGTTGGGCCAACAGCCCAGGCAGCCGCCCGAGCTGGCTCAACCCAGGGAAGGTGTAGATGACAATGACAGCTGTCACCTGGGGAGACTTACTGGTTGTCAAATAGAAGACTCACGGTGTAGAGAAAATCAGGATCAGATAGCTGTGGAACTGGCCTCCAAGGATGGAGAAGCACAATGCCCTTTGGCTAAAGACCGAGATTAAAAGAGGGGGTGCCAATCTAGGATGGCACTATTTATACCTTTTTTAAGACTCGGTCCTATTGGCTAGAGGGCAGATTTAACCCATTCCTTGGAGGCTAGCTCCGCCCACTATGGAGAAGGTGATTTTGTCAGTGCAGATGGTGTTCAAGTAGTGATCCAGATGTTTTTATATTATTATCATCCCATGGATATATTCAATCCCATAAACTAAACTATTGTGGTATTCAGAACAGTCAGTGCAGAGTACAGTACCTTTTCCTATATTTTTTTAAAGTATCCCTAGATGCTCTACACACACACACACACACACACACACACACACACACACACACACACACATATGGGGAAGAAATGGAGGTAGTGACAGATTTTATTTTCCTGGGCTCCAAGATCACCGCAGATGGGGACTGCAGCCAAGAAATTAAAAGGCACTTGCTCCTGGGGTGGAAAGCAATGACAAATCTAGAGTGCATACTAAAAAGCAGAGACATCACCCTGCCAATAAAAGTGTGTATAGTCAAAGCTATGGTTTTCCCAGTTGCAATGTATGGCTGTGAAAGTTGGACCATAGGAAAGGCTGAGCACCAAAGAATTGAGGCCTTTGAACTATGGTGCTGGAGAAGACTCCTGCAAGTCCCTTGGACTGCAAGGCAATCAAACCGGTAAATCCTAGAGGAGATCAACCCTGACTGATCTTTAGAAGGCCAGATCCTGAAGATGAAACTCAAATACTTTGGCCACTAAATGAGAAGGAAGGACTCACTGGAGAAGAGCCTAATGCTGGGAAAGATTGAGGGCAAAAGAAGAAGGGGACGACAGAGAATGAGATGGCTGGATGGAGTCACTGAAGCAGTAGGCGTGAGCTTAAATGGATTCTGGGGGATGCTAGAGAACAGGAAGGCCTGAAGGAATGTTGTCCATGAGATAACGATGGGTTGGACACGACTTAGCAACTAACAACAACAACAACAACAAACAACAACAACAACAATAAGCATTTCTTAGTGATAAAACATATGGTTCTATGAAAATGTATTCATCTGCTTTGGATTTTATGAATGTTTGCATATCTTTGGCACTTTGCCATCAGAGGCAAAGTTCTACTAATATACAGAGTCTGTCTGAAGTTTTGGTACTTCTTGCATTTATTTCAAAAAGAAAGTAATCTATGTGAAAAACTAATCCCCCTAGTTAGATTCCGTAACTAGCTGTACCACCATTAGCTATAATAACTGAAAAAATATTTGTGAAATTAGTGATAAATCTTTTATACTGCATCAGTTTTGGTTCATTCTTCCATGGCAAACTGCTTTAATTCAGTAACATTTGAGGATTTTCTAGCATAAACTGCTAATGCTAACGCCGCCCTGAGTCCTACGGGATTGGGCGGCTATAAGAACTTTTAATTAAATTAAATTAAATTAAAATTAATGACAGATTTAGCTCCAGACTTTGACCTACCTAGGTTCTGAATGGATTATCATTCTTTTGTAGACTTGCTTGCATTTTTGAAATAATTTTGGCTATATACATACAATATCCTTCTTATAAAACATGCACTTTTGTTAATGTAGCTGGTTATGTTTTAAGTTATTACTTACTAATTTAATATTAAGAACTATTTTTTTCTGGAGTTCAGGATGGCACACATAAGGGCTATTAACTTCAGAAGCATTGCAGAAAATAAAATTTCAAACTACAATCACAGAGGTATTTCTGAATTGTTAGAAATAGATATATATTTTCCACATTTTAGCACATGAATAAATTAATCCTGATCATCAGATTAGATTATTCTTAATATTTTCTGAGCTTTGACATTTCAGATAATCACAGATAAAACCTGGAATTGTCAATACTCACATGTGAATATTAATATTTACTAAATTTTAAAGCATTGCCATTTTTTAAATTTAATAACCATCAGCCCTAGCTAAATTGGCCAAATGTCAGGTATAATGGGAGTTATGTCCCAGAACATCTGGAGGGCAATCTGTTATCTGCCCTTATTTTTTAAATGAATGCATGCTACCTATTTCATTTCTGGAGGAATATACTTTATTGTTTAAATTGTACTATCTATACTGGAATTGTCTTCGTTTTATGAGTCTAGTTTACTCATGCTGTTGGGCAGTCTAGAGAAAACTGAAAAGTGAGAAGATGAAATGGACAAAAATCTGTATAGGATGAAAATGATATATTCAAATCTTCTGAAGGAATTACTGTACATACAGGTAGTCCTTGTTTAGCAACTGTCTCTTAAAGACACCTTTCACAGTTATTAATAACAAGTGATAAAAAATAATTTTGTGGCCAAAGCCCACATTTATGACCTTCACAGGCCTAGCTTCCCTTGAACAAAGGAAAGCTGGAGTAAGATTGTAAGCAGAATTGTAGATTTACTTAGCAATTGCTTTTCTTAACAAACAAGTTTCCAGTCCCAATTGTGGTTGCCAAATGAGGACTATCTTGTATATGCTTCCCAGCCAATTAGTAATGGAGAAAGAGAGACAGAAAGATAGGAAAGATTAGATAATCCACTACTTTGGCTTTGGAAGTGCCACCAATAGTATGCTGCACCTGATGCATTAATACCCAGGGACTGAGGACCTGAACAAGGAAAAAAAACCATTTCCATGCCTAGCTAATTTGATTAGTTTGTCAGTAACAGTAAATGACTGATTCAACCACAAAGTCATTGGCTATGCTGAATTGGTGGCCATACGAAAACAAAGCAGTGTTCACAGATTTACATACAGTACAGTTAAGAAAATCATTGCCAATACTTTATGTGCTGATAATTGTCATGGGAATTAAAGGAAAACCAAACTTCCAGTGCAGCCTACAAATATATTGGACAAAGTTAACTGAGCTACCCATGCTCAGGCTAAGGATACCTATCCTCTCCTTTCTGGCAAGCAAATACTGAGGGGTAGGCTTAGCAGAGAATCAAAAATCTGTAATATGACAATCATGCACTCCTCAGTTTTTTCTAACAGCAACTGCAACAAGGTAAACAAGAAAGACTGCTTGTTTTTTTTTTAAAGGAAATTTTACAAAAGTTCTTGTTTTCTTTAGCACTTTCTAATTATTGGCATTACAATAATGGAAAGCTCAGACAATTATTAGTCATTCTGTAAGCTTTTGCAAGTGAAAAAACACGATGGAAATGGAAAAACAAAATTCAAACAACTAGAGGCATGGTTATGCTGCAGGAATAACTGAACACACTTTTTATTCCCTAATAGTAATAGTGACTTAGAAGCTAGATATTTCGGGATCTCTTCTTTTAAGTACTTTGCAAAACTCTAAAAATGAGTTTGGCTGAAAACAATAAGAAATCATATAAGTCAAATGGGTGGTTATCAGCTAATTATTTCAGTGTTTACAATAGCTTTATTATATTCACAAGGGAACCAAGATATTTCCATGGCTATGAACTTCCTGACCTGTAATTCTCACTTCATGTAATCTTATCAAACCCTGATTGTTCACAGTGCAGGTTTGAAACTCTAAGCAACTTGCCTTTGGAATTTACATCATTAATTAAAGAAGGAAGATTTTATTATTCCTCTCCTAAAATGCTACCGGTAGCTCTTGGAAACAACAAAAACATATACTGTAACTGATAAAGAAATGAAGATGACCCCACATTAAAAAAAAATGGTACCTATTTTTATACACACTACTGACAGAGGATTCAAGTTTATCAAATTGGAGAACAATTTGGAATTGTTTGTTGGTTTATAGAGTACTGTATGTATTAGTATAATTAAGTTGCCTTATTGGTGAGAGGGCAGCATATAAATAAGTAAATAAATAAATAGCATTTATTTACATACATATTTTTCCTAATTTCAGCGAGATTAGATAATTGTTATATCATTTTGCAATCTCCTTCTTTAAGGAAGAAAGTATTTCTAGAATTTTTAGTAACTCCTTGGACTTGACTCTGGGCTAGAAATAAAATCAGGACAAAAATGATGATGTTTAGTTAATATTTAGATGGAAGATTACCAGAGTGCAGAATAGATTGGGAAGTGGGTAAAATATCTGGAAGAAGTGCATGGCAAACTATTTCTGAAACCCTGCCAAGAAAAGAGCATGATGTGTCCAAGCTGTCATTAAAAATCAAGCAAACACCAAGTTAATTTTTACTTTCTTACTATAGATATATTTTGATAGACACTTAACAGAATAATGGTATATTAAACTGGCAATTGTTATTGTGCATAGGACCATTGCATAAATATCTTGCCTAAAGAACTCATCATAATCCTGATATGCAAACTACAAGAAATAACAAACGGGTAATTTATCGGTACAAGGCCACTGAAAAATGATGCAGTAGAAATATTAATTTTTCATAATGTTAATGAGAAGAATTATAATTAGGCAGCCACACTTCGTCTTAAACATATTTCTGCATTAAGCATATCCTTCTTCTTAGGATTTCTGTTTGGAAGTTGACAATCAGACTTTGCCAATGTCTCCTAAATTATGCCATAATTCAATGTACATTATGGATTTTTATCCAAGTTAAAAGTCCTACATAAATTTTATCTTTAAAATTAATGTGCGGGAATTGATTTATCTGCATTACAGAAGAAGCTAAAACAGATGAGTTCAGAATCCACAGTGAAAAAAGAAGGATAATCTATATTAACAAGCAATAATTGTAAGCAAATGCACGTTTGAAAATCTCAAATTCGAAATTACACCTTTAAATTCTCATCATGTTATTTTTTATGGTAGAAAAGACAAAGGTTTTACTCAAAGCACTGATGTAAGGACTTCATATATATTAGAGAGTGGCTATTCTAATATATACAGCTAATGTGCGATCACTTGCTTCAGGATCCCTTCTCATTTTCCCTTGGCTGAGAGAGCCATTATGGGGGATTCAAGAGGTGGTTCTTCTTTGCTGTAATCTCTTGATTCTGGAAGATTCTTCCTATGGAGGTTAGGCTTGTCTCAATGCAACCTATCAATGCAACTTGCAACCTGTTTTTTGGAGCCAGATGAAAATGATGTCTAGTTTAATGAAAAGAAAGACTAGGGGTGACATGATAGCAGTGTTCCAATATCTAAGGGGCTGCCACAAAGAAGAGGGAGTCAACCTACTGGTATTATTCAAAACACCTGAAGAAGCAATGGATGAAATTAATGAAGGAGAGAACCAATCTAGAAATAAGGAGAAATTTCCTGACAGTTAGAACAATTAATCAGTGAAATGAATTGCCTTCAGAGTTGTGGGTGCTCCGACATTAGAAGTTTTTAAGAAGAGATTAGATAGGGACTTACGGTTTGGAGCGCGCCATCGCGGACGTCCCCTGTCGGGCGCCTTTCCTATCTTCGTTAAAAGCCGCCAGAACAGCTGTCTGGCGGCTTTGAAATCTCTTCCCCGGGCAAAGGGGAGAGATGAGAGCTTGACAGGTGGGGTAGAGCCCCCCCAGCGCCCTAGGAGCCATCTGGTAGGGCGCCAAGGGAGAGCTCCCCATGCAGCCTGTCTCCAGCTCCGAAGATCAGGAAACCTCCGCATTTGCGGAGCTAGATGTCGCGACCAGCCGCTGCTTCAAGAATGGGATTTATAACTACATTTAAACTACAGAAGCAGACAGAGAGAAACAGGCGTGAGATGGGCAAGTACTGAAACCTCTTTTTTCTTTTTTTTTTCAACTCCTGGGCAAGCTTTCACTTCGGCAAGGGAACAAAGGAAACAGAGTAACAATATGGCGATTGAGAAGTGAAAGTGACTTTCGTTTTCCCAGAGGCTTTTTTTTCTCTCTCTCTCTCATGGAAACTTTTAACTTGGAAAAATGGTTTTTTCTCTCTCTGTCTCCTAACTCTGGATTAAAGTTATAATAGAAATATTTCCAATAAAAGACTACCTGGTTTTTAAACTGGAAAGAACTTTAATCAGGCATCTGGCTTTTTTTTCTTTTTTGTACTCTTTTGAAACACCAATGGCTTCAAAGTCTGGAAAGATTGTTTTGACTAAAAGAAATGACTATTCATCTGGATATATTTCTAAAATGCAACTTAACACTGAGCTAACACCTCCACAGCTTTTGACACCTGAAAATTTATTAAATAATTTAAAGATTATGAAACATGAACTTATTTTGGAATTTAATCAGAAAATAAGTGAGATAGACAAAAAAATGCAGGCTGCTTTGAAGAATATGAATCAACAACTCAGATTTGATGTGTTAGAGGTTTGCAAAGGCTTAGCAACAAATATTGAAGTTTTGGCAGAACGTATTGAAACAAATAAACAAGCTTTGGCAACTTCGGTGAATTACATAGATAAAATCCAAAATGATATTGCAAATTTTGAAAAAGAGGTTTTGATGACACAGTTCAGATCCATGGAAGTTGCTATAAGGATCAGAGGTTTGAAAGAAGGATTATATGAAAATTTAAAAGGCAGAATGGTTGACGTATTGGATCAGGTGTCTGGAATTTCTAAAGTGGAACTGGCTACACAAATCGATAAAATATACAGAATCAATTCGTGGTACGCTAAACAAAAGCATTTACCAAGGGACATTGTCATATATTTTACCACAAGAGCTTTACGGAACAGAATTATACAAGCAACGTTTAACAATAATCTTATGGTGAATGGTCAGGAACTAAAGATTTGGAAAGAAATCCCCTCTAAAATGCTTAAAGCCAGAAAAAGCTATACTTTTTTGATTGATGAATTTAAGAGATTAAATTTACAATATAAATGGGAAGCGCCAGTTGGAGTAGCAGTGAAATTTTCTGGAAAAAGATACCGGCTCAACACGATAAAAAAAGCTACTGAATTTTATGTCAATGTTTTAAAGGCTGATATATCCAAGATTCCAGAGGAAGGATGTATGAAAATAAAAGAGGAGGAGGAGGGGAAGCCACCTTTGATGGATCAAAAGGAAATAGATTCAAAAACCCATAAGGAGTGCCTGAACCAGATAGCTGGGGAAAAGGAGATGGAGGTCTGGGATCAGACGGGAGATGAGTCGACAAATTCGAATTTATTGAACTATTAAAAGATGAACTATCAAGATACAAAACGATGTGATGTTGAAATATATTGGACGGATAGAGACTAATATGATTGTATTTTTTCTTTTCCCTATCTAATGATTACCTATGCAATATTTAGTTAAGTTTTATATAACTTTGAGGTTATTTTTAATGTTAATAATATTAGATATATATAGTTTGTTGAAGATTTGTTTATTCTTTTTTTTTCCTTTCTTTTTTTGTTTATTGAAGTTAGTAAGTTAATTTAGAATAATATTATGTTATTAATATCATGACGAAATTTAATATTTGATGATCACTTATGTAACATTTAGTTAAGTTTTATCTTAGAGGTTATTTTTAATGTCAATAATATCAGTTTAAGATCTGTGTATTTTATATTTAGTTATTACTTATGTAACATTTATTTTGTATAAGATAGAGGATTGAAGGGAGGAGGTAGGAGGTTTGTTTGTTTGTAAGAGTTTTCTCTTTCTTTCTTTCTTTCTTTTTTTTTCTTTTTTGTATCTTTACTATTGTATACAAATGCGATATATTAGTAGTGTATAATCTGGAGTTGAAGTTTTTTAAAAATAGTGTTCTTTTTTTTTTCTTTCTTTTTTCTCTTTTTATTAACAATTTAAATTTATTATTATGCCCTGTATTATCTCTGGGAAGTCCGGGGGGGGAGGTGGGGAGGGAAGGGGGTGGGTTCGGGGGGGGGAGAAAAAAACAAAAATGTTTGTACTTTATATTTAATATTTTGCTACTACTTATGTAATTCTGTACTAATAAAACTTTTTGAATTAAAAAAAAAAAAAGAAGAGATTAGATAACCATTTGTCTGAAGTGGTGTAGGGTTCCCTGCTTGAGCGGGGTTGGTCTAAAAGACCTCCAAGTTCCCTCCCAACTCTGTTATTCTGTTATACAATTTGCTGTTTCATCATATTTTTTGGAATTTAGTACCTAAAGCCTAACCATACCTTTCTATCACCATAATTTTAATTATTTTTATAACCAAAGTAATTGTTCATTTTAATTCATGATTTTGTTTTTGTCTGGTTTGCATGGATATGGTTTGCTACAGACACTGAATAATGGGCACGCCACATTATAAATATTAGAAATGCTTTTCAACATTTTTATAAATCATTTAGATGAAGAAGCAGAAGGGATACTCATCAAATTTGAGGATGGCACAAAGATGGGGGATTGCTAACACTTCAGAAAAGTTTAAGATTTTTAAAAGATCTTGATAGACTTGAACTTTGGGCACTTTCCATCAAAACACTGTCCACTGAGGAGCAAAGTAATATTCTCCTCTAGGTAGGAAAAAAGCAGATGCATGGGTTACAAAACAAATGATTCCTGGCTTAGTAGTAGTACTTTGGAGAAGAAACCGAATATATTGGCAAGCTATAGATTAAGCATGAAAACAAGTGTGCTGCATCTACCAAAACAGTCAATGCAGTCAAATTGGACTTCATCAACTGAGATATGAATGGCAAGATCATTCCACTCTATGCTGCACTGGGAAGATCACACTTGGAATACCATGTGAAGAATTGTCACAGAGAAAAGTGTATAGCTTTATTCTCCATAGTTCAATGAGAGCAGCACAAAAATAGAGAAAAGAATTTTTAAAGAGATCGATTTTCACCTGAAATAAGGAGGAAAATCCTCATTTTGAAAACTATTAATTAGTAGAACAGCCTGTTTTATCACCAGAGGTTTTTAAGCAAAGTTTAATCAGTAATTTGTCTGGGATGGTCTGATGGTTCCTACTCTGGGCAGAGGCTTAGACTAGAAAGGTGCTAAAGTCCTTTCAAACTCTATGATTCTATGAAACAAACAGGCACATTTTTTGAACTCTTTGATGTCTGCAAGTGCCTATGTCCATATGCTAGGTAACAGAATAAACAGGTCTTAATCTAAAATAATATCATGACTGGAACAGTCTTCTGGAGATTGCAATTTCATACCTGCCTAGATATGAATAAACTCTATTCAACTCATTTATTTCTGAACAGACATGTATACTGTTACACTACAAATCTAGTTTAATATTACAAACTGTATATCAAGACCAGGAACATTAAATTCTAACTAAAATCTATGGATTTAATGCTATTGATCACACAGTTTCTTAATGTTCATTAGGCTTTTATGCTTCTGATTCACTATGGACATAATTTCTAATTTATGCCTGCCAAGTGCATTTTATTTATATATTTAGCTTTATTTAAATATTAAAGTAACTTGGTTGCTTTTAGTTATTTTTCTTTCAACCAAAGTAATGGATTCAGTACTTTTAACATTACTTGAAAGCAGCAATGCATATAACATACTATATAATGAAAATGCATCATGATTTTGTATTGTTCCTATATTTATTATAAATACACATACACATATACATTTAACACACAATTCTAAGACAGAATTGCTACTCAACACTTACAAAACAATAATTCTCTTAATCTAGCAATAAACAAATGCATGAAGATTACATTAAAGTTCATGTACTAAAACAGTTTAAACAAAATAATACAGTACTCCTTTGTGGGAAAATGTGATATAAAATTATATATATGTATATGTATATATAAGCTTTTTAATTAAAAGGAAACTAATAAAATATACATCTCAGATATCAAGGTACAATCTTACATGCCAAAAACATTATTCATTTTTATTCAATCTAAACAGTAACATTTCCATTGAATATCCAATCCAAATAGCCTTACAATGTAATTATGTTGTGGAGATGTCTATGTCAATAGAAATACTAATAACCTATAACTAATTTCAATTACATTTTATTAACTGCAGGTGCACATAATCAGGAACAGTTTTATGAACTGATATAGTAAAGGTTTATGGCTATTTTAAAAGACTTTATGATAACTCTGTTTATGAAGCAAGTAACATTTCTTAATTTCTATGCCATTTTTTAAAATGGCTAAGATTCTAGACTTTTTTCTCAGTCAACATGGTTGATATTTAAGCACCACTAGTATCATTTAGCATATTAAAACTAGTAGGTAAATTCTCAAAAACACCTTAGAATATGAAATAAAAAAGTCTGCAAGAAATTAAAACCAAAATTCTCAATAAAGAAGGTGAGACTAAGATCACCTGTATGTACTAAATGAAAAATGAACAATGCCCAGAGTGATTGGATTGTGACCTGACAGATCTTCTCAGGGGCTAGTTGCCATTTATTTTTAGAAAATTCAAGGGTGGAATTACAATTCTAACTAATCAGAAAGCAGGATTGTTAGCATATATCTCCTTAAAATTGAACACCATAATCTGGATCACGTATGAACATGTGTCATTCAATGGTCTGAATAGCCCATACCTTTGATAGTAAGCTTCAGTTGCCTCTGGAGTATGATGTTTTGCATGTGTTCTTTTGATTAATTTCTGCAACAGGGAAAAAAAAAGCTTTGTAATAAACCAGGTAAGAAATCCAACCAGTAAGAAATCCCTGAAAACTCCCTCCCACCCTCATCTCCCCTATGAAATCCTAGATGTAGTTTCAGAAATTATTTTTTATTTATATATTAAATGAAACTTCTTTTGACTGTAGTGCGATACAGCATATATGTAAAAGGCAGTAAGGTCATAGTAATTGAATCTAAATAAGTTTGCTTAGGGTTACAAAGGGCAAAGGAAAAACTTGTTCTCTCTTTCAACCTTTATATTAATTTCCCTTCAAATCAATTCCATCCAAGTCCTGTGCACTCTGGTTTACAATTCAATTGGCATTTTTAACCAGGAAGAACATTGTTTAAAAACAACTTATTTGAAAACTACAGAAAGTAATTCCATTGAGACTTGCCACTTGACTGACACCTGTCATCTCATGATAAATGACTCCATTTTCTGCCTCTCTTGCCTTCTGCCACTCCGGCAATGGTCATTTATCATCATCTCTGTCAGCCATGGAAAGCAGCACTGACAGTGCAAGTCAGCAAACATTTAGCACATGGAACCACGCAACACAGGGAAATTATTATTGTCAGAATAATAATGGTTTAGCATAATTTATTACAGGTCCACCAAATAAGCAAAGGCTAGATGTTATTAGACAGATGGATGGGTAGGCTTGGCAGCCATCCACCGAGACTCAGGCGGTGCTTGATGGGGAAAGGGGAACATCCTCCAAACCAATCAGAAAGCTGGCAGTTCAATTACAAAGAAATAAAGGGACATTCATCATTCAATTAGGCACCTGTCAACCCTCACAAAGGAGAAAACTTCTAACCTGGTACTCCTGGGAGAAGATGCTCAGCAGAGTGGACTGCGATTGACTGGAACAAATAAAAGAAGGACAAAGTTAATTACTGGAGTGCACAGCAGAGAAACAAAAGAGAAAGGAGCTTCAAAGGTAGGCCTGCTGCCCTGTAATCTAACAGAACACGAAAACAAGTGTGGAAAAGTTGTTCCAGATGAAAACCACAGACAAAGGCTTCCTACTGCTAGGTCAAGGAGAGAGTAAGAAAAAAAGAGTTTGTAGGGAAGGGGAAGAGAAGTTGCATGTTGCTTTGGTCATTCCTTTCCAGCTCCGTAACACACAAACTGGGGTATTGGTAGCATGTACTGAAGTTAGAAAAGAAAAGAAGACTGTTTTCATTAATAGCTGATGCAGCTAAATTCCATTAGCTGTTGGGAACAGACAGATTGTTCACTGGCAACATATTGAAATTCATTTTGTTAGCAGCAAGGAAACCTCTTCAGTAGCTGTCTCATATTCAGGGTTGAAACCCAGCTCTCTGTCAGAAGCAGGATATGGGACTATATGGTAACATTCCTACTAAAAGTGATGTGCTTTGAAAATAGAAACTTTCACAGCAGGAAACTGAGATTCCCTAGAGTTGGTAATTTCCAAAGGCTGCCATAAACTTTATTCTTTTAAAACTCAGTGTCAAATACTTGGCAATAAAGCAAACTGAAATAACATCACTACCACCACCCCGGAACATTTCTCTCCCTGAAACATTTAGAAACAGGACAAGATTTTTCCATCCCTCAAAAACAGGTCATACTGTTTCCAATTGTAC
The DNA here is from genome assembly GCA_023053685.1 of Diadophis punctatus similis. NCBI lineage: Eukaryota > Metazoa > Chordata > Lepidosauria > Squamata > Dipsadidae > Diadophis > Diadophis punctatus. Next base: position 3,506,248 of record JALIGW010000028.1, on the reverse strand, counting down.
TCTAGGGATATATGCACCTCATCACATCTTGAAGAAAATTTGATGTGACCGAAACAAAAGACCATCTCTATGCATTAACTTTTTATTAAAGAACGTACAATGTATAATTTTGACATTTATTTTCATCAAAGGGGGAATAAGCAATACAAATATCCAAAAAATATGCAAAAAGATAATCACATAGCACATAACAACATACTCACTCACCTAATCAAAGATTTATGTTTATAAATAGAATTTAAACCTGAACTATTCTTATTAGGAATAATTAATCAAAAGATAAAGAAACAACTTCAATGCATCATTTTACACATAGTAACCGCAGCAAGAATTGTTTACGCTCAATGTTGGAAACTTGAAAATACACCAAGCAATGAAAGGATTATACATAAGATACTGGAATGTGCCGAGATGTATAAGCTCACATTAGAAATGAAAGGCAAGGAAGAAACAGAATTTTATGAGGTGTGGAATAAGTGGTATAATTGGTTAGAACAGAGAAATAAAGATGTATAGAAATAAATGTAAATAACTGTATGAGACATATGACAGAGTACTGTTAAAAATGTTTATTGATATGTAAATTAGAAAAAAAAATTGATGTTTAAAAATGTTGATCAGAGGAAACATTATATTAAATACATTAATCATTTCACCAACATTCTTAGTATTTTTATTTTCATAGTAATAAAATCAGAATATATTCCAAAATCTTGAGAAATTTGAACTGGAAATTAACCAATTATTTTAGGACCTAATAATGCAATTTTGCCCAGTTGTTCCATTTTGCTGTATATTGTTGATTGGGTGGTCTACAAATATTGTATATAAATATATGTAAAGTAGTATCAGTAGCTGATGGCAGTATCCTCAGCATTTCATCATATGCACTACTACTGATTGTATTGGTACGCGGGGAAAATCACAAAGATGGTATACATTCCAAAGCAATGAACTAGTTTGTATCTCTAGTCTGTTCTTCAAACAAATGTTTCTGTCAGAATTGTAGGAGTTGATAGGAAAATGTATAAAATGCATCCTACAAAACTTGCTTGGTAATATTATGGACCAGATCATCCTATTAAAGCAGTATTTAGAGATTTCTCCAGAGGCTCTAGCAGATTGAGTTTTTCAGAAGCTCAGCATAATCTATGTGAAGTAATTCCAAAACAGTGCCTTTTTAGATCGCTCTCTAATTCTAAGCAAATGAATTAGAACTCATAGAAATGAATGGTTGATGCTATCACAACAATTACAATCTCCAAAGCATTTGGTGCTAATATTTCAATTGTCTTATAACTGCACGTGAGTTGCTAAATTCAAGTTCTCTCCCACCTCTATACTTCTTATAGAAATTACAGATTAAAAATCTGCTAATCCAGTCTTTAAATAGAACACCATAATATTTCTTGATATCCCGTCAGGTACTGTGCCAGGAATCATCAAGAATTGCCTCACTGTTATATCATAAGATTCCTTACCTTGCAAATGTGAGACTGTAACCCAGATCTACTGTGTTCACCATTGGCCTGAAAGAAATGTTTATGCAAAAACATCACTGGATGTTGCCAAGCCTAAACTGGAAGAAGCTTATTTCATTGGGAGCACAACCTTGTTACTTTATATAATATAATTGTTTAAACTCCTTTAATATTTTTAAAAGAGAACAGCAGTAGGAAAATACTATAAAAATGAAAGAAGTGCACAATGAAATATTATGCAGACAATGTATTATTAACAATTCTGAAACCACCACGTTCAGTTGCTGAAAGCTGAAAATTATTAAAGATTTTGGCTGATTTTTTGGATATAAAAATAGGGAAAGAAAATAAAGTAATAAAAAGGTCACCTAATTTCTGACGAAGAAAATGTTATTTAAAAAATATTATTGTGAAATAACAAAAGATCCGATGATATATTTAGGACTTCATCTGACTGACAGGCAGCCTGCTTTCTTATTATATGTAACTATATATTGTTGTGAGCCGCCCAGAGTCCCCTGGGAGTTGGGCGGCATAGAAATTTTATAAATAAATAAATAAATAAATAAATAAATAAATAAATAAATAAATAAATAAATAAATAAATAAATAAATAAATAAATAAATAAATAAATAAATAAATAAATAAATAAATGTATGTATGTATGTATGTATGTATGTATGTATGTATGTATGTAAAATAAGTGGATTATATAACATAGATCAGTCCACTTTATTATACAGATTTTAGATCTATTAAAATAGTACATCACTAGTCAATCAACCACAGAATTCTATATTTATTTAAAATGTCTCCTATATCTCATAGCTCTTTATCTCTATAGACATGCACACACAACACAGAAAGACATACACACGTGCATACACAAGCATACACTTCTAACTGCAAACTGAGGCACAACTAGCATTTTGACTTGGAAAAAATAATATGTCCAAGTATTTAAAAAAAAGTTGGCAGAAAATTTCAAAGTTATAGCTCATCTTGTAAGTTTCAGTTGGATAGAGTAGTTCTACACCAAGATACACTAAGACCTATTTATAGGTCATGACAATCACACTGAATGTTCCCAATATGGGCCGAGAAATTTTACAGCTTGAGGCAGATAGCCTCTACATTTCCGAGTCAAGCTGCATAGCACCCAGGGCAACTGAAATTATTTCAACATTGGAGAGGAAAGCAATCTCATTACATCCTCTCGCATTGCCCTTTGCAATTCCAATAGTATGTTTCCACTGATGGAACTGTTTCCAAACAGTGGAAACGGAAACAAATAACTCCCTCTTCTTCTAAGTATGCACACTTAAAGAGCTGCATCCAACAGACTTCAGTCTAAGCTATGAAACTCTATTATGATTAATATTAATATGATTAATAACATTAAGGTCAATGAATTTATTCACTATAAGAGAGCAACACCAATTAACACTAGAAAAATGGGAGCAGCAATCTCATGCTTGCTTTATGTGGTACGAGGATAGTTTTATGGAAAACCTGTGTGTGTGGGGGGAGATATTTATTTATTATTTATTTATTTTATTTATTTATTTGGCAGTTTTTCTATGCCGCCCTACTCCCTCAGGACTCAGGGCGGCGTACAACATTTTATGAAAACTCCAAACAAATCATTAAAAAAGCAATTTTTAAAAACAGTTTAAAAAACATATAAACAACATACATACATGGGGGAGACATCAGATATAAAGTCATCTCAGACTCACCCCGCCTGCAGGAAGAGCCATGTCTTAATGCCTTTTTGGAAGGCCAGCAGGGTGGGGATAATTCGGATCTCTGGGGGCAGTTGGTTCCAGAGAGCAGGGGCCCCTACCGAGAAGGCCCTCCCTCTAGGCCCCGCCAGTCGACACTGTTTGGCTGACGGGACCTGGAGGAGACCCACTCTGTGGGACCTGACCGGTCGAAGGGAAGAATGAGGCAGAATGCGGTCCCGGAGATAGCCTGGTCCTAAGCCATGTAGGGCTTTAAAGATGATGATCAGCACCTTGAATTGTATCCGGAGACTAATGGGCAACCAATGCAGCTGGCGGAGTATAGGTGTTACGTGGGTGTACCTTGAAACACCCACCACAGCATGCGCAGCTGCATTTTGCACCAGTTGGAGTCTCCGAATACTCTTCAAGGGCAGCCCCATGTAGAGCGCATTGCAGTAGTCCAATCGAGAGGTGACAAGGGCATGAGTGACCGTGAGTAGAGCCTCCTTCTCCAAGTATGATCGCAATTGGTGCACCAGGCGAAGCTGTGCAAAAGCCCCCCTAGCCACAGCTTGAGATATTCTCAATATTGCTTGAGAACAATCATCATTCACACAACCTTGACACCAAAGTTGGTCTAACAACTGCTATACAATTTTAAACAATTGTGCAACACACAGAAATGGCAATATTTAAAATTCATGGTAATCCAAGTCTTTTACTTTTCTCATTGAGATAGCTGAATTTTAATAATAACTAACCTAGTTGGGCAATACTTTCAAACAACAGAGAAAAATTGCTAACAGACGATACTACTATTTACATCAATTTTAGTTTAAAATAATTTAGCAAGATATTGAAAAACTGAGTGATTAATTCATACAGCAAAATCTATTATCTTTTCTTTTCTTATAACTTAATATATTTTTAAAAATTCAACACCTTAAAGCAAAAAAAAAAAAATTTAAATGCAACCTAAAGGTTAAAAATAGTAAGTAGAGTAAGCAAATAGAAGATATAAGCAAGTTAGTTATATATATAGGTAATATATATATAGTTATATATATATAGGTTATATATATAGGTAATCCTCACTTAATGAGTGATTGCTTAGTATTGGTGCTTTTGTCCAATTGCCTTTTGAAAAAAGCACCTTTGGGACAACCATGGCCTGGATGACTGAGAATCTCTATAGACAACTGGTTGCTTACTGGCCAAAGTTATGATGCACTCAAAAAAAGTCATGGTCATGTGACTGATTACATTTCAGACAGTTGGCCACTAGCTCATATTTATGACTGGTTGCAGCATCCCACAATCATGTCACAGTAATTTGTGACAACCCCCCCCCCTCATTTATGGCAAAAATTGCCCATTCAGTAGAATGGATTTGCTTGGTGATGACATAGTTCACTTAGCCATGTGATTCACTTAATTACTATGAACTCGCTTTATGACTATTGTAAAAATCGTTATAAAATTAAATCAGGTTACATTGAACCCACTTAACAGCCCCAATGACTTACAATAAAAATCCCAGACCCAATTGTGGCCCTTAGTGAGGACTCCCTGTGTAGTTTCATTTTACGTGAAACAACTGAAACTAACATTCACAGCAATTCAACTAAAATATAAACTTCATGCTTCCATGTTATGAAAGATTGCATACAAGCAGAAAAAATAGATGTCATGCATATAGGCCCACCAAAAGTGACAAAGCTAAATTAAAAGAAGACACTATTGTTTCCCAATGGATCTCATATGATGTCACTACTTTTACTGTGCGGCAGTAAAAATCAGTTGCCACACATGAATGCAGATATTGACAACATAATTACTTATTTTCTGCTATATTATTATTGCAGTCTACTAACAGAATAACGGAGTTGGTGGTCTTTTAGTCCAATCCCTGCTTAAGTATGGAATCCTATATCATTTCAGGAAAATGGTTGTCCAATCTCTTCTTTAAAATCTCCAGTGTTGGAGCACCCACAACTTCTGGAGATAACTTGTTCCACTGATCAATTGTTCTAATTTCTCCTTAGTTCTAGATTGGTTCTCTCCTTAATTACTTTCCAATCATTGCTTCTTATCTTGCCTTCAGGTGCTTTGGAGAATAGATTGACTTCCTCTTCCAAGTGACAGACCCTCAAATATTGGAACACTGATATAATATCACCCCCTAGTTCTTCTTTTCATTAAATTAGATATACCCATGGTGTTGAATTTAGTATCACTTATGTGGATTATAGGGGGATATTGCTACTGAATTAAAATACTGCTTATAGGCTTTCTACTATCATTGTTAATTCTTAACTTTTTTAATGAAAAGTCATTTTGGATAGTGAAAATTGACAACAATGTCTTCCTCAATATCTTCCTAACACAGCAACCCACACAAATCTGGAGGGATATAGGTAAAATCATAGGTACCAAATATAGTAGGCACTATATAGCAGTAAAAATAGCACTCATACTTGGTGGGAGTTTTTTTAATGGCTAGAAATGCCTTTACTGTGGTACAAAATATTGATTCAGTATTCTCCTTAATCTGAATGGGAAACATTGGCATTTTCTTACAAAGAAAAAAATGTGGTACAAAACTGCAAAACATATTGAATGTTGGAGGTCGATATGAGGGCAATTCACTCAACATAGATTTGTGTTCTGGTACAATGTAGTTACTCAAGAAAGATCAGGTGTGTTTACTAGTAAATCAGGTAGGTGTGTTTACTAGTAAATCAGAAGTCATCATTTTTATCCTTGCTGCCATTGGCTGGAATCTTCTACGGGATTGTGGATGGGGGAGATGTTTTAGCACATATGGTTGTCTTCTTACTCAGTAAACTTATTATTATTTTTAAATTCGTGGTATATGAAAGTTACAATTCATGGGTTATAATGTAAGTCTTACTATATGCATAGTCTATGATGTTCTATGCTTTCTTCTTCATGTGAATTAAAAAGAGGTCACATGTCAGTTATTATTGTCCTCTAGTGACATAAATCCACTGCCACTGATTCTTTGCTAGGCTCAATGCTATGTTAGTTTTTTTAAGCTGGCTACAAAAAGTATGCTTAACTTTGGTTCTCATTATTTACTATGGGAACTTAAACAACAAATGGAGGCGTCATCTCCGTGGACAACTTTTCTCTCAACTGGAAAAGATTTCACTCATCTAATATTATGGTCTTAAAAGTTGAAAATAAAGAAACAAGGGTGGGGTTTTTTTTCCATTTCCCCATTCTTCTCTGTGGTATAAGACTTAAAATATTTCAGATTTTGTTCCATCATGACTGATTCAAATTTTTTGACTGTCCATAGCAGCCTAAACAAAGGCACATGGAGAAAGTAATAAATTGTGGATTATGCAACACAGCACATTTGTCTGCATTTTTCTTCATTGGGGTTATCTGCAGATGCCCCTGGGAATTATTTATTTATTTATTTATTAGTGACATTTATATACCGCCTCACAGTGCAAGCACTCTCTAAGCGGTTTACACCAGTAAGCAATGTATATTTACATTGCCCCCAACAATCTGGGTCCTCATTTTACCTACCTCGGAAGGATGGAAGGCTGAGTCAACCTTGAGCCGGTGAGATTTGAACCGCTGACCTGCGGATCATAGTCAGCTAAAGTAGCCTGCAGTACCTCACTCTAACCGCTGTGCCACCTCTTTGAATTATTCCAAAGTTGATGCACAACTTTTTCTCATTCTATGCACACCCTAAAATGTAGAGTAATAAAATGTTATTGTTATCTGATTAAAGACAAATAAATTCAAAAACCTAATACGCAGTCAGTTTTTTTTCTAACAAAGCATTTTATAGAAAATATAATTAATGGTAAATTTATAATTAATTGTAAGTGATTCTGAAAGCCTTTTTGACTAAACAGCGAAGTGAAGTATTTTACCTACCAGCTAAATAAGACAACATGTAGTTCCCTGACAGTATTTTTTTCTAACAAAGTTTCCCAGTTTCTCACATTCCCAATTTCTTATCAAGACATGATGATCTTTTAGTCACATAAATACAATTGCTGCATATATCATGAATTTTAAACATGTGTATCACCACATCATGGTATTGTAAGCAACTTTCTACAATTTTGGTAAACATACCTTATCTCACTAAATAACAATGAATAAGTCTATAATCTGTTACCTGGATAAGGAAGCAAAGGCAGAAGTTCTCTCTAGTCATCTAATCACCATATCAATGACACATGCCACAACAGAGAAGCACTAGTTTATTTGATTGATCATGCTAGATAAACTCCAAATAACAGAGAAATTAACAAATGCTTGACATTTGCTCAACATCTATTATTCTGACACTGCTTTCAGAATTCAAAGCCTGGGAGGATGCTTAATCAACATTCATATTCCCCAGTGAGCTACAGGCACCATATTGCGCCCCGCCTTCGTACTGATGAAAGCTGCATATTGGCCATTTCCAAAGTGTTCTGGGACTCTACACAGGGCCCCTTCTCTCTCTTGTTCCTGTTCTGCAGTTTTCTTTTAAACACTTCCAAGACAAAAGCATCTGCCAGGTTCCCCCCCCCCTCCCTCTGGGGATGTATGCAAAATGAATTTAACAGTTTTAAGGCCAGAGAAGCCCTCACATCTAAATTCATTCATAGGACAGAAAAGGGCCTAAGAGGCCTCTCCAGGGACAAAAAAACCCTGCTGAAATTTTTCCCCCGACAACACTGGGAGCTTTATAAATTCTAAGTCCAGACAATTTCCAATTCAAATGCCCAGTATAGCATGACCTTTGTCAGATCTAAGAGCCCTAGATGCACCCACTTTTTTTTATTATTCTAACCAGCACAGACATTAGATAGAGCACTACTGCTAAGCAAGAGGCTCAATATTTGCATGCTCTTCCATTGTGAAAATTTAACACTGACAGCACTGTGTCGAATTCTTTTCCCTTTAGAACTTTAACTCCATAGGAGGGGCCTGGTTGACAGATGACTCTCCAACATATGTGTTATGTACACTGCACAGCTGAGGAACCTTAAATCAATGTCATAGTATTTCAGAGATGACCTACATATACCTTTCTGCCCATTATTGGGGAAGGGGGGAACAGGAATCACCCTACTTTTTAAGGAGGAGAGCCAAAGATGAGTAATTTATACTCATTAAACAGCAAACAAAGCTGTTTCATGGAAGCAGTATAAATGTTCCGCACAAAATAATTTATCAGACATGACATGTTGCACATCATATTGTATTATTTAATATGCCCACTAAAATTTTATAGATCAGACTCAATTCCTAAAAGAATGCATACAACCCTAGAAATATTTCTTTATCATCCATAATTTATTTTGATTATCTTTTACAGCTATAGGATAAAATAGAACTTGCAAAATTACAGGGTTATAGTTTACACAGCCATTGTATCATATACTAAACATAACAAATGTCTCCACGTCTGGTAGTTCCCCCCCCCTCCTCCCACTACATTTACCATTCAATTCATACCGAACAATAAGCCCTTAATCTGATGCTATTCAGAAACAGCTTAACAATAAATACTGTAGCTTTAACAAAAAGTTCAGCTTTTAGCCTGATCCTGTGTATGTTTATTTGGAAGCAAATCCTACTAAATTAAATTTACTCATTGGGAAACTGCACAGAATTCAAGCTTTGATCAAGCTGTTACAATACAATATGGTATGAACCAGCAGTGTCTTGTGTAAGCAGAAAGCTCTACTTAATTTAGTTGATTTCTTTATTCTATTGCAGTCCACATCATATCCTATCCCCTCCCTGAGAATCACCTCTGCATAGCATAGGGCTATAGAGGAAGAAAACATTACAAAATAGCAAAAACAGCAAAACAACCCCACCAGAAATCAGGTATAAACTATCAAACTATAAATCAGTCAATCAATCAATCATCACATACAAATTCTGTAATCATTCCAAGTGAATGGAATGCCTCAGTTATCAAATCCTCCTTGAAATGTTTTAAAAACTTCTTAAATATCAGTAGCAAGGATGCAGATTTTTCTGGGGGAAGAGGGGCATTTCTGCAGAAAATGCTCACCAATCTGTCCCATTCTGCTAATTAATTAATTAATTAATTAATTAATTTGTTTATTTATTTATTTATTTTAGTATTCTTATATGCCGCCCTACTCCCTGGGGACTCAGGGTGGCGTACAACATTTAAAGAACAACTAAACAATATAACAATTTTAAAACAATTTAAAAAGAGTTTAAAAAAGACATACAAAACCATGCATACATGGGGGAGACGTAGGATGTGAAGTTGTCTCAAAATCACCCTGCCTGCAGGAAGAGCCATGTCTTAATGGCTTTTCGGAAGGCCAGCAAGGTGAGGATAACTCGGATCTCTGGGGGTAGTTGGTTCCAGAGAACAGGGGCCGCCACAGAGAAGGCCCTCAGCATCTATTCTCTGCTGGCAGTACCTTGAGTGAGTAGTCTTGGAAATATCCAGGCTCCAAACCATATAGGACTTTAAATGCAGCAACCAGCATTTAAGGAAGAGAGTAACAATCAAAAGAAGACATTGTACAGATCGTGGCATGGACAAAGCTGAGAAGAGGGTTATACTACACGTAGTATAGTATAATATTTATATACTTTTAGAAGTAATATTTGGGGGGAATTTCAGAATATTATTGAGACTTCACCTGAATACCACAGAAACCCTTTTACATGCAAGAGTTATACAAAATGAAGAAGCTTCTTGAATGGGAAGCGAAATGTCTTCAAAGAAAAACCAGAAAGTCTAGTTGCCTCTTGAAAAAGCACCTTTGGGACAAGGGTTATAACAGCTGATCTGGGAATAGAACAGATGATATCAGTGGAAGAGATGTGACATAAGTGTGTATGTAGACTCCGCCTTGCAGTATCAGGCTCTGAGGTAGCAAAAGATTGCCAGAAGCCAATCAAATAGTGAATGTATGTCAAGAGTTTAAAAAAGAGTCCATCTTCCTTACTATAATGAGATAATCATGAGTATAATAATCAACATAGTCATCCCCAAACATTTTTGCAGTGTCACTTGATTTCTAGAAAAGTATTGATCAATAAAATTGGTGAAAATCAATTTAAGGACAAATGATATGCATCTCAAAACTAATATTTGAAAAAAAAACCTCATGATTCTTGACAAATGTATCTTTTCTTTTATGTACACTGAGAGCATATGCAACAAAGACAAATTCCTTGTGTGTCCAATCACACTTGGCCAATAAAGAATTCTATTCTATTCTATTCTATCTATATGAAGAAACAAAGATAACAGCCTATTGTTGGGGCAATGGGGGAGTGAGGGAGACTAGGAAATAGTTTGTCTCTTCCATTACATTATTGATAATTATTCTGGGTAGAGAACAGCATACAGGGATTGGATAGCAATGTAAACTGCTTAGTTGCTGTAATGAAATTGTTCAGCTCTGAAAAGAATTAAAATGGTTATGAATGAACACATATGTTAGGAGAACCAAAAGAAGCTTATAAAGCAAATATGTAGGCCTAAAAAGTGCTGTTCAAAAAAAGGACTTTGTATACTCTTTTAACTGCCAAATATCTACTTTGAAAGATATGCACAGCCATAATATTTAAATGGACTCTCTTGATGGGATGCATGCGAGTTGGAGAATCATACTGTGATTCTATTTATGGTATAGATTCCATAAAGGAGTATAAATGGATTTTTTTTTCTTGGCATCTTGGCTGGTAACATACTGCAATGATGTATTTTGCTTGCCATTTTTATGCAAGAAAATAGGAGGAGGAATTATATATCAATAATACTTTGTTGTCATAATCAAGCATGACTGTATAGGTCTTGGACTGTTGTCTAGATGAATGTAATAGTCTGGATTAAAAATTATATTTCACTAAGATGGAAAGACTCTGCATTGTTGACTTCTGGGTTAGGAAATGAATAAATAAGATATTATTGATGAGGCTGTAATCTCTTTGAAGAAGCATATTTATTTATTTATTTATTTGTGAGATTTATATACCGCCTCACAGTGCAAGCACTCTCTAAGCAGTTTACACCAGTAAGCAATGTATATTCATAACTTTGGAATGTTCTTTTATTTCTCTCTATTATATATTTATCCTGAATTTCCAGGATTACAGGAGTTTCTACTGCAATTTAGCTACAGTAATTTCACATTTAAATTGCCACAATACATTCTATTGTTTTCTTCTGATGATGATACTGAATGCAATTCAGAATTCTTCTGATGATGATATTGAATGCAATTCAGAATTCAGGAGCAATACCACATTGTCAAATAAAAAGTATTCGTTTAACACTAATTGTAAAAACCCGCGCTATCTTTTGATCCAAGTTCAAGGTGCTTAGAATAGCATCTGAACTTCTAAGTAATAGGGTAGTTTGATACTGAAAATAGTATCTCCTACTATACACTTGATTCCTGTTGACCCATCTTCTGGATCATCAGACAGCTAGAAGTGCAATTTCATAAACAAACATTCTACCTTCTATAAAACTAAATGGAACCTAACAAAAGAGAAATTCAACTATATTTAACACATACACACAGAAATCCCCATTGCTGTTAAATTTTAGTTACATTTGCCACAGATTGAAGAATGGATGTGAATACTAGGAAGTTCTCTTAATAGGTGAAACATTGCTTATTTTTTGTAGGTTCCATTCATCTACTCATAACAGTTGCTTCTTTACTCTATCAAAAGAAACATTATTTATTTTATGAAGTTTTTTTCCCAAACCGTATTTTGCTTTAGATGAATAAATTATTAAGGGTTGGGAATAATGCAGAGTCTCATTTCCACTTTGCTTCATGTTTAGAACTTGTTTAAAAGAGAGTGGTAAATGGTATGCACTCATGACTTACACTGATGCACAGGGAAATGTTCACGTGAAAGCACCAGGATTAAACATTATTTGATTTTAGCAGATTCCTTTTATTTTAGCAGATTCCTAGCTTACTAATACATGCCAATAAAATACTTGTACTTTAAAGGAAGCTTTAGTTTGATAAACAACCTATAAAACAATCCAGGTTTTGATTTAAAAATGACTAGAGAGTGAGTTTTCATTCACACCTATATAATGCTTAATCATGGTTTTGTACTGTATTTTATTATTACATGTGATTCAGGTTTCATTACAATATAGATAGGTTCAGTAAAAAAACATGAATAAAATCTTTAAAATTGAGTATGTTATTTAATGAAAAGGTGATTAAAAAAACTATTACAAAAAAAATCACTGTCAAACATGAGAGCATATGTAACTTTCATTTTATTTAGTGATGTAATAAGCTTGGGGACATATATCAGGACCAAGAGAGTCATGGTCATTAATTTAGGCAATAAATCACACACCTTGCCAACAATGACAGCAAACAGATGCTAACAAGGAAATGTATTATTTAATACTGCCATGTATTATAAAAATGGAGGTGTTTTTATAACCATGTCTTAAATTTTTATAATAATATGCATTTAGTGTATTACTGTTTTGACACACACAAGAATCAAATTTATAGGTCCATTCTGCAAACGCATGCTGTTTTGGAAGCATAGAAAGTATTAGAGCTTCTTTGAAAGAAAAAAAGGAAAAGGAAAAGCTTTAAAATTACCATATATAATTTAAAAAAACACATTAACTTACTACTGTACTCTACTTTTGTAGTCTGTTTAGTCAGGATTGTGACTTATTAGGGAATGGTATGTATATTTAAGACTAATGTTTTCTGAGAGAAATTCTGAATATCATAATATTCTGAATCAATTCTCAAAGAAGTAAAGATTAAAAAGCTTTGTCATATAGTATGAATGTACTGGTACTTTAAAAAGATTCTTATGAAAGATGTTCATTTATATAATAAGTTTTTTTTGTTTAAATGCAGTCCTTACTGTTCTCTTATTTTGTTGTATGTATTTGTCTTAAGAATTTAGTAACTCTACTGATTTCCATGGAGTCAATTAATAGGCTTATTTAGGGATATTTATGGCCCCCAAATTTTTGCTTATATTTTTGTAGACAAATATATTGATGAAAACAAAAATCTTATTTTATATTTAAATAATGAGAAAGTTTATTTTAACTGAAACACATTCATATCTTTTTAGTAATGAATTCGTGTATTTTGGCAAATTGAAATAGCAAGAATAGAATGACACTGCTTTTTTCTGCATATCTCACACACCTGATTATGACTCTGCAGTATCTAGTACACTGAACTTGTTTTATTATGGCATACATCATATTATTTCTAGTTACCATTGTTTAACAAGTTAATCCTATGCACAGGTTTTTGTTTATGAATTTATTTAACTTCAACTTGCAATAAGCTCTGCCAGCTCTTTCTTGGAAATGCTACAGTCAGTCTTCTAAAACACTTGAGGAAGCAGTGATCAGAGTAGGGAAACAAAATTTTCTTCATTAAATCTACTGAAGCAGATATTAAAAATGCATTTAATATACTGGGGATAGTTGGTGGGCATCAGAGAGTGTGACAGGCCAGTTACTGATGAGCTGCCGTTAGACGGGCCTTCTCAGCAGGATTCTGTGTCTAAGGCTGCTGCTAAAGGACAGCAATATCTTCCCTTGTGTGTAAGCTCTATTCATCTCCCAAGTATTTACTAAATCACAGACCTCTGCACACAAACTCAGCATTTCAGTGTATGCTAACAAATGATGAATGGTCCAGTCAATTCGTTATGTCTTGAAAGCGTGATTTCCTGCCATTCCAGTCATCAAACCTCTAGAGCTTTCAGAGCTGATCAGTCTTGGAGAATATATTTTGCAGGCTCTATTAAGAGTAGAGGTTGTTACCATTAAAATCTCTAACTTTTTCCCAATGGCTGGGAAGGATGAAGGGTGGAAAAAAAACTTGGCTCTGTATTTAAAGGACTCAATGTTCTATTATATCCTCAAAGTCCTTTAAAACTGAAATGTTCATATACTAAGTTTAACTAAAAAAACAAATATTTTGCTAAAGTAAATCTTTAGATAACAATTTATTACTTTCATGAAACTGAAACATTTTTTGTTGCTGTTGCTAAAAATAATGTTTAAAGGCTTTCTACTTCAGATGAAACAGCCATTTTATATTTAAAAATGTAACTAAAATAGGTATCTCATTGCTCTATTACTCATTCTGAAAGTTTAAAAAAATCAATAAAATTATATTGTTATTCCTGTAGAGCAATATGCCTTGATAAATCCATGTCTACAAATTACAAGAGGTATACTTTTCATCACTTTTTAAATTATTTTATAAAAGCATACAAATATAGTCAACTTTTCTTCATAATGAACACAATTGCCTATTGCTTTTATATTATGTGTAAGTAAATTTTACCATAAGTGTATAACAACTGGTAACAGACATTATTCAGGAAACTACAATTAGTTATTTTCTTTCATCTTGTTTTTGCTTTCTAACTTATTAGATAGGCCCCAGCCAAGACTACTAAAACTTTCCCTGTTTTTGCCCTGTTGTTCACCTCAACCTTGACCTGAAGATTAAACTCACTTTTATTGCACACAAAGGTCATCTGTATTAGGTCAACATTCAAAGTCCCTTGTCAACCAAGGTTGATATATTCCAACCTTTCCTACTCTAATGCATCAAATTTTTCATGGTGAGGTCATACGCAGCAGACAGTGTATTCAGCAATTTATTGCACCATTGTAATTTAGCACAGAATATGATTGTCCAAAAGCTACCTCATGAATAAATTTTTTACCCCAATATGCTAAATCCCATTACCCTGTAAAGCTAACAAATCTGGTCCTGCATAGAAACCCCATAAATGTTGTCCCTGAGATATAATGCAAAATTGAAACAGTTATATTGAAGCTGTAAGTATTAAAGAAGGATCATAGTATTTTAAAGCTGCAGCAGCCAAGAACCAATAATTATATGTGGGTAGTATTAAATATCAACTACAGAGCCCTTTAAAATCTGAGGGCATTTATTTATGACATGAGACCAAGGTTGTTTGAGGTTGAATTATATGAAACAATAATTAATAGGATTGGCCCTATGTGAATGCATAATATGTGAATAGAAAAAGCCATGCATGGTGAAAAGTAATGCAGTTGAATGAAAGCACCTATCTAAAATAATAGATTTAGATTTAGATTTAGATTTCCGCCCAGAGTCCCCTGGGAGTTGGGCGGCATACAAATCTATTTAAATAAATAAATAAATCTATTTAAATAAATTTCTGAATAGAATCAAGGAAATTTGGGTTCAAGCTTTGTCTAGAATATTAAATTGTCTGGCTTTTGGCCAGGCTTTCAGTGTGCTATGTTAGAGAAAAGTGAGAATAAAATGATGAGAAATTCAGGTATGCTTCCTTAAATTACTACAGTAAATAATTTTCTTTAAGACAAATTTCTGCTTTTTATACAAATAATCTGTCAGAGAGAATGTGAAAGTAACAACTGTCCAGCTAGGTGGAAAATATGAGGAGAGTAACAACTTTAGAATAAAACTACCTCACTGTCTTGTACTTACCTGTTATTCAGAATCACAGCACTCTTTGCAAGACCAGAAATGCCTGAATTCCTCCCTAGCTGAAAGAAACTATGGAAGTAATAACCAGCAGTGTAGTAACTGGCTGTTACATATTTTAATGTTGGTACTTGTTGCTGTAATTGTTTTTATTTTTACTTTTAAAATTGTTCACCACTGTGTCATTTGTTGAGATGGGTAGCTATACAAATTGACTAAATAAGTAAATAGACAGACAGACAAACAGACAGACAGACAGACAGACAGACAGACAGATAGATAGATGTAAGACAGAAGGCTTTGTTTGTCAGGCTTACTGACTGAGCTTGGCAGTTAATCACACACTTCCTGTCACTTCATTGCTTAACTCCTTGTCAACTCCTTGCCTTGACTTTGTTGAAAACTTTCATATATACAATAGCTGTGACAGATGAAGGCCTTTAAATAAGACATGAAATCATAAACTAAAGGTAAAGGTAAGGTTTTCCCAGTTCAGTTGTGACCAACTCTAAGGGCTGGTGCTCTTTTTCATTTCTTAGCCAAGGGAGCCATCGTTGTCTGAAGACATTTCCATGGTCATGTGACCATCATGACTATACACCAAGGCACACAGAACAATGTTACCATCCCACCAAGGGTGGGTTCTGTTGAGTTGTGGGAATAACGACAGGAAACAGACTCAAGGAACACTTCTTTACTAGGCAACTTCTCTTTACAACCAGCAACTTGCAGTCTGACAGCTAGCCCTTTTATAGGGAGCTGTCAGATGCTTCAACGAATAGCGTTTAAACATTCTCCTGCTCAAATGCTGGACCTGGGTGAAACCATGTACACTGTCTACATAACAGGTTCTACTTACCTTCCCCACCGGTTCGCATTGCGACGGAAGTGCACGTTTTGCATCCCTTTCCGGAAAATAATCAAAAAATAGCTTCTGTGCATGCGCAGGAGCAAAAATTAGCTTCTGCACATGCGCAGAAGCAAAATCAAAGATGGCGGCGCCCACGGACCGGCACCGACAGAACCGGCTCCGGGACGTCACCACTGGTTTACTAACGGTTCTAAAGAACTGGTTAGAACCGGTAGGAACCCACCTCTGCTTCCCACCAAAGTGGTACCTATTTATCTACTCACATTTGCAGGCTTTCGAATTGCTAGTTGGGAAAGTGCTGAGCCAAGTAACGGAAGCTCATCCCATTGCGTTACATTCGGGTCTCAAACCCAGGTGTCAGCTTTCCAGCTGACAAGCTCAGTTTCTTTAACTGCTGAGTCATCACATCCTCCTCATAAAATCATATGAAGTGTTTTCTAAATGTAAAGACATTTATATTATGTATTTAAATTCTAGGCTTCTTCCTATCTACTTTCTGAATTAACAGATACAGTAGTACCTCAGGACTAGATTGTTTCAAAACTTGTTGAATTTGGTATTCAACACATTTTGACAATAAAATGTTGTCCCAGTATTCATCTTTACTTGGTACTCGATGCGCTGCAAAAGGAAGTGGGGGACAGCCGCCAAGGCCTGACAGGAAGTTAGCCATGCTGGGAAGGTCGCTGACATAGGAAAAGGGACAGATAGGAAGTTCTTCCTGGCCAAAACCAAGAGTCATGTGGTAAGTCACATGTATCAAAAGTGGTTTTTATTTTGAAAAGGAAACTGGACTGATTTTTTGAGAAAAAATGAGATGTTTCACTTCCTATCCTGGAAGCATAACCAGTTGTATGGGATGCTGTGGGAGATGGAAGGACAATTATTGACAGTTGTAATTAGTTGGTGGGAGGTAGAAGGTAGGATGTGCAGGGGGAGGGGGATGGAAAGATTCTGTTTTCTTTGCAGTCAACTGGTCTTAACACTCTCTGAGAGCTTTTGTGGTTACTTAGAGTTTTATCTGTCACCTCAGGGTCACCTGAATCAGAGTTATGGAATCTTCTTAGAACAGCCAAAAGGACTGCATTGTAAATTGGAGAATAGGTAGTGTCTTATCCCTCTTCCTCTGTTGAGAGAAGGCTGTTCATGGTTTGTTTGTTGCTCGTCCTTTTTAGTACTTGTCATTCCTCATGGAACCATTTAAGCACAAGTAGCGAAATACCACTGTATATGTATTTCCTATCTGCCATAATGATCAGAGGCTGTCTCAGGTGATATCTGGCTCCACACATGCAAGCCATAGTCCATTGCTGGGAATCTGAGAGGAGAAAATATTTCTTCTGTAACTTCATTCTCATGGACAGATAACTATCTGTCCAATAAGAAGTCCTACCTTTGGCCTCTATTATGTGGGCTTCCACAGGATTAAGTTCTCATTCTATTTGTTTAATCTCTACATGAGATGACTTGATGAAGTTATCCACTGTCATGAGATGAGGTACTATCAATCTGATGATGAAACCCAGCTGGTGAATTAAGTAATGCTGTTGATGTCCTGTCTCAGTGTTTGGAGACTGTGGAGGTTTGCATGGGGAACAATAAACTTTGGCTCAAGAACTGAGTGGGATTGGGGCTTCCAGAATCTGGAAAATTACAATGATTGGTTTTGGGGATGGGTACTATCCCAAATAGATCTTTAACACAATCTGGGGATCCTTTTGGACTCACAATTCCTGCTCAACTCACTTTGCTCACTTCAGATATTATAATATTTCCCATGTCTTTTTGTAGGAATAAATGTTTGGAAAGGTGATATTGACATATTGACATGTTTTTAAAAGAATAATACTCTGTCTTCACTCTAACAAAAGCAGCCTTGACAATTAGTACAATATAGGTCTGAAGGGAACCGTGGCCATTATTGGAGATGCATAAAAATGTAATTGATTTAAAGGTCACTACTCAACTGATGCAAATGCTTCCAATCTTTCTACTTCCAGATGCCAGCAACTTCCACCCTTCCAAAAACTTATCTCTGAAACATGCTTAGGATATTGACTAGCATTCTGGTCCAGCTACACCATTACTTATATTCTCATACATTCCTTAATTTTGTTAAAGTAGATGTAGTCATACGTCAATGTAAAAGATATCAGGTTATGGTACAGTAAAGTTGGCGCTGTTGCTGACACAGGAGAAAATGGAAGTGTAATATACCTTCAGATTTCTTTAGAAATCTTCAGATTTTGGAATTGGTGTAGAAGAATACAACAGCATCTCTAATGGACCCTTTGCAGTCTTATTTATTAGCCTTCATAATATATCTATGCTAGAGATAAGATTTCAAATTTGGCTCAAACTATTTATATAAATATTTTTATTTAAACTATATATGAAAAACTGGTAGTGCAATATACTGTACATTTAAGCTTACTGTAACTTTTTCAAGCATATACTGATAAGGATCATGTTCCACACTTGCAGTCCATTTGCCAGCTTAGCTTAATGTAGCTTGAAGAGCAAGTCACATTTTACCTATTAGTTTTTCCTATAAATGTTATTGGAAAAACAAACTGTGTAATGCACCTTTCATAAATGATATTCAATATAAATATTAGTAAGTACAATATTACTTCTTTTAAAGAGTTAGTCCTTTTGCTGAATTTGCTCAGGTAGAGTGAAAGGGAGATTTTCTGTATCTCACAATGATTTAAAAGTGAACTACAATAAATATGTTTGGAACCTTGGTAAGTTGTAAAGTGGTTTATATTGAGGTATAAGAGGATTCTGGAACTTTGTCAAGCATTCTGAAAAAAAATGTTGCATAAATTTGCATCAGTGCCCATGAAGTGGCAAAGAAAGAAAGCCACCAAATCATAGTACACAACTAGTGTGAGTCTTGCACTAGTTACAGGATGCTAACTAACATTTAAAGCGCCTCATGGCTTGTCCCATATACTTGCAAGACAGGGGTGGGATCCTACCGGTGCGGTCCAGTGCGGAGCTCCGGTAGGGACCCGCCGATACCCCAATATGCGCGCGACTGCTCCGGTACCGTCTCCACCGGGCAGTCGCGCGCGTCACCATCTCTTTTTTGTGAATTTTCAGGAGATTTTGCTTCTGCGCATGCGTGGAAGCAAAATTGCGCCGAAATCTCGTGAGGGGATGCGTGCGCACACGAGATTTCAGTGAGATTTTGCTTCTGCGCATGCGCGGAAGTAAAATCACGCCAAAATCTCACAGGCACGCGCATCCCCTCGCAAGATTTCGGCGCGATTTTGCTTCTGCACATGCGCAGAAGCAAAATCGCGCGAGGGGGCGCGCGCACGTAGTGTGTGCGCGCGCGCAACAAAGCACGAAGGACCGCGGAGCAGCGCACCGGTCTGGGTAAGTGAGCATCTCACCCCTGTTGCAAGACCTTTTCCATGTGGAATTGAATCAGGGTGGATTTGATTTAAATCATGATTTCAATCACTAGTAAAAAGGCTTGATTTAAATCAATCCAATTTAAATCATAATTTTTAAAGAGCAATTGTCATCTCTGTCCCGCAGCAGCTCCTCCTCTGACCTGCTGTTGACTCACCGACAGTCCCAATATTGCAGAATATACAGCCTCATGCTACATAACTAAGCTCCATTTCATGCTGAATAAACTAAATTATTAATGTATCTTAAATAGAAAACTATCTTTAGATAGATTTTTACTCCAAAAGCATTTTATTAAAATAAATTTGATAAAAATAAAAAAATCTGATTTAAATTTTTAAAAAATCGATTTTTTTTATTTAAAAAAACCATAGATTTTTATCCATCCTGAATTGAATTATTCAGCGTGTGCACTCTGGAAAAACCTGTTAGTGGTTCCAATTATCAAGAGTCAGTCTGTTAGCAGTTCTTGCATTTTGGAGTAGCCTCCTCCTTGAGCCCAGGCTAACACCCACTCTGAAAGTCTTCCAGAAGTTAGTGAAAACTGATGGTTCCAGAGGACACCTGGGTAGTAATGTTGATACCCTTTGGTTTTGCAGTATGGATTTTATGAATCTGTGGTATGAATTTTAGCAGCTCATGATATTATTTTTTCTATTTTTGTTTTTACTTGGGAGTCAGTGCAGATTACATGCAGTTTTATAATGGCATATAAATCAGATATCAATCTGTCAGAAGGTTGGGAGATCTACCAGAGCAGATTTGGTAGTACATAAGGAACTGAATAGAAGAGTGCAAGATTGCAGGGAAATTACTTTCTAAGGCACCCAGAGTAGCATTTAAATCACTTGTTAAGCCATCTGTACAACTTGCACTGGTGGATATCCCCTCAGGAGACTGCACATAAAACTAACTACAAGAAAACCACCTTATGCTGGAACTGATCATTTGGTTCAATATTCTGAACCATGATTGACAACAACCCTCCAAGATTTTAGGTGAGGTTATTTTTCAAACCTGGAACCTTGTGGTACATGAAAGCGTATGGTCTTTTGAGCTATAGCCAAGTCTCTGATACAACACTATCAATTATGCACTAATTTTATTCTTACGAGTGACTTTACATTAATAAATTTGATTACAAAGCCTTTTTTCATAAGCCTATAGACGCCAGAATGGGGGGAAAAAAGATTTACTTAGTCATAGCAAACCGCAAAGCAAAGATGTATTACAAAGATCGTTGTGTAATGCAAAACATTTAAGGTTGCAATCCACTTGCACTTAACTAAATGAGACTTGTATTTGAGGAAACATGTTTAAGATAGCATTTTAAGAATTCTATATCCATGATACATTTGTCCACACTATTCTAGAACAAATGGTTTATTGTGTCTCAGGGCACTAAAATGCTAATTTTTAACATAAAACTGTCTACAAATGTGGTTAAAATTAAATATTACACACACATTTCATCTTCCTAGTATTATTTTTATGTTTCCATTATTTTTGAAGAAGGCTTTGTCTGGCACCTTTTACATACTTCTCTCTGACAGTGTAAATATCAGTATTAGTTTCATCTCATCTGGACCTATAGGAAAAAAAGTTCTGCCTATTCTGAATTGTCCCAAGAAGCTTCAAGATTAATTTGATTTAAAAGGCTTCAGGAACTTTCAAAGGAGAGTTGGTGGTTTCAAGCCATTTTCTAATGGACAGGTGCATCTATCATAAAACCATCAGGATTTCTACCATTATTGGCAATTTCTCATCCACACACAATATTTTCATTTTAGAGTCTAGGCATATTGGCAGAAAGATACATTCTGGACAGAACAGTAAATTTCCACAAATGATACAATTCTGTATACTCAGAAAATATAAGAAATAATGGTTATTTCATTCATGGAGTAGTTTTATCTATTAAATTAATAGGTTCACATACAAAATATTTTATTCATCTAAATTTAACAAAAATGTTAGCAAAATATTAGCAGATTACAAAATGGGAAATTACTCTAATATACATGATAATACAAAGCAATCCTTTTGTAAGAAAAAGTGTTTTTTAGGAAAGGTCATCTTCAATTATTTCTTTTCTATTATGAAACTAAATAGAAAATATTCCCTATATGGTAATATCCAATAGATAAAATGGTTTCAGAGATAGTGTATTAATATTCAGCTAATTTACTGAGTTTGAAACTTTCAACTGAATAATAATCCTTCATGTTTTATGCATTATTCTTTTATATTAAAAGAAATCACATGCTATTTATATTTGGAGAAACAAGTACCTGCTAAAATTGGATTGAAAGTTTTGTTTAATATTTTTCAGTTTTATATGGGTGATCTAGCATGCCCAGGCACCAGCTTTAATTTAAGACTATTTAAAACAATAACAAAATGCACTTAACAGTTTTCATGCTAGAGAAACAACTTCTTCAGGGTGGTTGTTGCTTAAATTTCCTGTTTCAAAGTTATGACAGTACTGAAAGTATCCTTACGACTGGTCCTCATACTTAAAACAGTATTATTTGTTTGTTTGCTTGTTTATTTAATCAAATGTCTATACTGCCCATCACACTTGCATGTAATCAAGATTCAGGCGCTTTACAACCAGCAGGTGTTTATAAATGTCAGTCTCCCATTATCATGTGATTAACACTTGCATGTTTCACAGCCAGCTTCTGACAAGCAGAGTCAATGGAGAAACTAGCAGTAAAATTGCAAGTCATGATCATCTGATGTCTGGCTTAGCAACTGCTGGTGATATTTATTTATTTATTTATTTATTTATTTATTTATTTATTTATTTATTTATTTATTTATTTATTTATTTATTAGGTTTTCTTATATGCCGCCCAACTCCCGAGGGACTCAGGGCGGCGTACAGCACAAAAGATACAAGAATAACCAATAAACAATTATATTAAAATCAGGATATAAAAATTAAAAATTACAATATTAAAAAACCATCCAACCATCAGACATACCCGGGGGAGAGTTCAGTTGGAATTAAGCTCTACCCCCTGCCTGCAGGAAAAGCCATGTCTTAATGGCTTTTCGGAAGGCCAGCAGGGTGGGGATGGTTCGGGTCTCTGGAGGAAGTTGGTTCCAGAGCACGGGGCCCGCCACAGAGAAGGCCCTCCCCCTAGGGCCCGCCAGCCGGCATTGCTTGGCTGACGGGAGCTGGAGGAGGCCAACTCTGTGGGCCCTAACCGGTCGGAGGGAAGTATGAGGCAGATATGCTTAATGACCATAAGGAAAGTGAGGTTGTGAGTCCATCATGGTTGTGTGGTGTCTTGTTTAATGACCACAGCCATCATTTAGCAATGGCCATCTCCATTTCTGCCATTGCATCACATTGGTAGCTATGGAGCTGTTGATTGGTGTGTTAGGCACTGACGCTCACTGCTGCTGTAAACTGGCTTGAAAATTCCTTAAAAATTAAGAATCACCTCTTGGGACCTCGTGCAAGCTCTGTAAGTATGTACTATATAAACAGAGAAAAGGTGTGTGTGGGGGAACCATGCTGTTAATTTATGGGCCAAAAGATCAAACAATTTAAGATGCAGCAGCAATTGTATCACTGTAAGCCTTTGCAATTTATTCTTATGCCAACAGTTTCAATTATCAAATCTGAAAATTAATTTGCAGATGGAAATGGAAATGAGCAAAAGCAGTTGTCCAAAATCTTTTAAGATGCTGAAAATTAGAATTTCCTAACTCAGCCTCAGAAGATCTGTTTTTCCCTTCATTTTTTGTATATATTTTCCTTTGGACAATAATGGGTCTTAACGTTTCAATGTTTAGGATTTCCTTTACAAAGGCCTATTTAAGCTAGAACTTTCTTCCATCCTAGAGACAAGGTTTTCAAATTACCAATCCTCTATGGTATTTGTGTCTCTGTACTTTGAAAAGTGCGACACATATCCTTTGATGCTTTAGAAGGGACACAACTTACAAATCCTCTATTTTTTAAATTTCCATGAAGAATATATTTATTTTCTGTAATTTTCAGTGTTACACACATGAGCCTAGGTATAACTATAATGGTTCCAAAGCTAAGAAAAGAGCCCAGTCATTGTACAAAAAATACATAACCTGTCTTTTAATAATTGTATGCCACCCACTTACAGAAAGAAGGGTATCCATATAAATCTTATGAGTAAATGAATTTATTGTAACAACAATATTCAAGTTCTGGGGTTTATTGCATTCCTTGATTTGGTCAAAAGCTAAAATGAAAATTCACTCATCCACTTAAATAAAAGTATACTGATGAGTGACTCACAAGGGTATGCCAGTATATTCATGGTTTCTTTCTCTTTTTTTTCATATATTACTATTTGGTGTATCCTACCTGAGATTTCAATAATATTTTTCTCAACTGGGTATAGTCAATTTGTATCAAAGGTCCAGAAACGTGCTAAGAGTTCTTCCTGCCAAAGCCACTTGAATATTTTCCTGCCAAATTCCTTTTTCCTCTCACTTATGTATTTACCATGTGTAGTTATTGTAAATGTGAGCCTTGTTTCCATTTAATCCCTAGCTGCAATAGACCTTGATTTACGACCATTTGCTTAATGACAGTTCAAAGTTACAATGATATTGAAAAAAGTAGCTTACAACTGAAGTTATGTCTGTAACATACACTCCTGTGATCATGTGATCACAATTTGTGACCTTCCCAGTTAGCTTCCAAGTAAAATTAATGGGGAAACTGGTAGAAAAGATTACAAATCATGCTCACATGATATCTTGTTTAACAATCGTGATTGTTTGCTTATCACTACAGTAAAAATAGCCATAAAATTGGCTGGTCACGTGATGGTTTGCTTAACAACTGCGTCACTTAGCAAACAAAATTCTGGTTTTGCTATGTGGTTGTAAGTTGAGAAATACCTGTATTGCTACAAGAGGATCAAAAGGAACAGAGAAAATGAAAACAAAAAGGATCTTTCTAAGACCTTTGTTCTTAGAAACAAAGTTGGATGTCCCCAAAATCCTCAGCTTTTTAACCTCATTGAACCTTTTGTGTATAACATAGCAAAGAATGTTAATAAAATTCATAATGCTGTGATGCATTCAATTTTTTTTGCTATGATAATCACACACATTAGAAATCCAGCTGTAGAAAACATGAAGGAAACGTGCAGGGAACACAAGACAAGGAAAGAAACATGCTTGAATAATGTAGTGCTTAAGAATAAGGCTCTACACATTATGTCAATTCATTTAGACTACAAAATTTGACACTCTAACTCACGGATTCCTTTTTTCTACTCTTTCAATGTCTTATTCTATGTAATTTTGCTTTGCATGAGCTTATCATGGTACATAATCATAGCATAAAGTGGAGGAAGCCTCTCTTAAGATCTAGGTCAGGGGTAGGCAAAGATGGCTCTTCTATGACTCGTGGACTTCAACTCCCAGAATTCCTGAGCTAGCATGATTGGCTCAGAAAGTCTGGGAGTTGAAGTCCACGAGTCATAGAAGAGCCAACTTTGCCTACCCCTGATCTAGGTTAACCTATACTCCAAACACGATCACATCCTGCATGCCATTATATATGAAAATTATATAAACTTTATGCTACAGAAACTAATACTATTTATATATATTACACCCAGAAAATACATCACAGTTAATTATCTGCAACCTAGCTTCATATTCAATTGAGTGTTCACTTTTTAATAAAAACAAGATTTGCAGGATTAATGTAATTATACAATACATAATAGTTATATTGGTAAAACACATTGTGAGCCACTCAGAGTCGTTAGAGTCAAGTGGCAGACAAATATAATAATAATACTTAGTGGGGAAATAAAGCTTGAAATCCACACATCAAAAGAGGTATCTACAATAGTTGTCATTTCATATTGATTAGTCTAGTATGGAAATTAGCAGTTCATAGTTGTCATCCTATTTCTGAACTGAAAACTATTTATTTATTTATTTATTTATTTATTTATTTCCTTTATTATTTTCATAAATATCTCAAGGCATCAAACATACCTAATATTCCTTCTTCCTATCCAAGCATAAAGTAGATAATCCTATGAGGTGAGTTGGGGTAAGAGAGAGTGACTGGCCTGAAGTCAGCCAACAGGTTTTCATGTCTAAGGCAAGGCTAGAACATCAAGTCTTACAGCCAATCCTAAATTGTTTTTCCCTTTTTCCACTGGGAATTTTTCAGTATCAAATTCTCTTCCCCGCCCCCTTAAAAACCTACTACCTCCCAAAAGGAGTACAGGTTTCACTCAGGTTTTGAGGACATCCTTCAAGATGCCATGTACAAAAAGCATGATCCTCAGTCTGATGAAAATTAGTCCTGTCTTTTGGTATGAAGTAGGGCTGTACAAGGATTCAGATTCAGAAGTGGGGCTTCCAAACATGTGGAGGCACAAACATGGCACCTGAACCTCTTCAAACATAACATATATTCCAGGGGTGGGTTCCGGTTTTCTTTGCTGCTGGTTCACTCAGGGACGCGCCGCGGGTACACGTGTACACGTGCGCATGCTCAGTACTTAAAAAAAGCTTCTGCACATGCGCAGAAGCTAAAAACACGTGAAAAATATGTGAGTCGCCCAGTGTCTCTGTGGAGTGGGCAGCACACAAGTGCGAATAATAAATAAATAAATAATAAAACACCCCCGAGCCGGAGAATCGGCTCGGGGGCGTGGCAGGCCTGGGTCGCTGCCGGTTCTAGCGACCCAGGCCACAAAGTTACTACCGGTTCTATAGAACTGGTCCGAACCAGGAGGAACCCACCTCTGATATATTCTGATAAAAAAGAATATATGTAGTTCAGAGTTGAACTCTGGAGTCCTTGGTGCTGTCTGACCTTGACTGTTTGTTTACAACATTTCATTACCCAATTAGTTAACATCACTTACACTCACACTGATTTTACCTAGTTGGGTAAAAAAACATTTGCAAGCAAACAATTAAGCTCAAAGAGGACCCCACAGAACAAGTATTTTTCCATGATTACACTGTGGTTTAGGAGAGCAGCCATATGATTCCAGGGCAAAAAGAGACCACTGTTTTAAGGAGATGTAGACAGATGCTATCTAGATATCCTTGTACACATTTAAACATAAAACATGTCCACAATGTTTTATGTCTAGTACTTGTATCTTCCTAACTCAGTGATTATTTAACCTACCTGACAAAATGGCTTCTAGAATGAGAAAATTAAATGGCATAATTCAACTACACTACAGATAGCTTTGGTTGTTTTATTGCAATGGAATAATATGGCTATCATTAAGACTTTTCAGTGATGCTAGAAAGAGTTAAGTGCTAAAGGAGCTGGTGTTAAATGTGTTTGCCAACATGAATATAAAATGTATGAACATTACTTTTACAATACTAAGAAATATTAATAGATGTTTTAGGGTTTTTTTTAAATTTCAATCTACTGCTCCTTCAGGAATTTAAGGCAGCCTTCTTGATAATCAAACCACCCTAACCAATCTGTCTGATAAGCTAACAGACAGAATTGACCTTATTTTTTCTTGTGGTATGTGGCCATAGGAAGCTCCAAACTAGATAAGATCTTGGGAAAACTAGAGCAATATGCTCTATTGGGGGGGGAATGGCACCTTTGGTAGAAGGGAGTGTAAATTATAAAGTGCAAGCACATGGATAATATAGGTAGTCCTTGACTTACAACCATTCATTTAGTGACCATTCCAAGTTACAACAGGGCTGAAAAAAGTGACTTATGACTGTTTTTCACACATGATCTTTGCAGCATCCCCATGATCACGTGATCAAAATTTGGATGCTTAGCAACTGGCATGTATTTGTGACAGTTGCAGTGTCCCGAGGTTTGTGACCTTCGGACAAGCAGGCAATGGTGAAGCCAGATTCACTTAGCAACCATGTTATTAACAACTTCAGTGATTCACTTTACCACTGTGGCAAAAGACAAGTCAAAAAATGGGGCAAAACCCACTTAACAAGTGTCTTGGTTAGCAAGCAGAAATGTTGGCCTCAATTGTGGACATAAATCAAGGACTCCCTGTATCTAAATACTTCCCCACTATCTTCATTTTTTAAGAATTAAGATATTTACAACAAATCTTAAAAGTATCGTATCAGAACTTGGTTCACGTGACAATTGGTATCAGTGGTGGGTTGTAAATAACTTTGCTACTGGTTCGTGTGTGTGCGCGATGCTTCTGCGCATGCACAGAAGAGCCCTGGGCAGGTGGGCAGAGCCTCCCACGGCCAGCGCTACCGGTTCTAAGAACCGGTCTGAACCGGGAGCAACCCACCACTGGTTGGTATGCTACAATCCCACATCAGGCTGAAATGAAGAATAGATATAATTTATTGAGAACTATAGCTTATTTAAATTTGGAGTAGCCATTCTAGAGAGGACACACCGCATTTTACATCTTTACTCATGGGTAACTTTCATTTTGAGCTCCCTGGCAAGCAAACCAGTGTCACATTTCTTTTTACTGTTCCTCTAATCTCCCGCTCCCTTTTTAAAATCCAGCGCAAAAGCTGCCGCAGCGAAGCGAAATTACACTACACGAGAGCGAGTCTTTTATCACGCCGCAAGCTGCCTCCTCTCCCGTTACAAAAGGATTCCCCGCAGCGTCGGGCCGCCGCTTGTTAACAGTTTACTTCCGACAGCTGACTTCTTCACTTCCTTCGCGTAAAAAGGGGGAGGAATTTGCCTCCCCCTTGGAAGAGCCAGGCGGCGGGAAAAGGTGGGGGCTGGGAGACGGAGGCTGCCCGGGCAAGACTTACCTGGGGAATTTTGCCTTCAGTTTCCTCAGGCTCTGCCTGGTAGGCGGTACCTGAGCCAGGAACTGAACCACCTCTTCGTACTGGGCTTTAGTGAGCTTCATAACCTCCCTGGGGGGACGGAGGTGACCCCTGCAAGCTGCAGCAGAGCGCAGGGGAGCGGCTGGGCCAGGGAAGAAATTCCTTGCTTAGGGGGCGCTTCCCAGCTCCGGCTACCGCCGAGTGGAAGCGGACGATTTGGTGAAACCCGGCAGCCCAAAGAAACCCCTGCCCCGTCTCCGCGGCTTCGCGCCACTGCAAAAGACGAACACTCATGCGCTGCGCTCGGAGCTCCACCCTCGTTGGCGCGTAGAGCCCGGCTCGGCCCTTTTCTTCCTGGGTTGAAAGCTGCGAGGCCGGCGGCTGCTCGGAGCGAGCGAGAGGCGAAGGAACAGTTGGCCTTTTTTTTTTTTCTTACACTGGTGGCAGGCCGGCTTGTCCAGAACTTACGCTATCCTTCGGGGGAGTGTAATTTTTGATACCTGGGTAGGATTGAAAGGAGAGGATACTGGTTGCTCAGACTGCCCCCAGATACTGAAATGGTTTAAATAGGAGGAGGGAGCCAGCCTTAGGCAGAAGTTATGCATAATTGTCGGTTTGTGTATTGGTCGACCATGTGTGGATAAAAGTAATTCAAAAGTAACTGTAGGGGCAGCGTAGTTATTGATGCACTGTTTTGGGGCAAACCAGTGTCATCCAGAAACAGTTTATTGGGGCAGACATTGCAAGTGTTTAATTTGATTGTGGTTTACACTTTTCATATTATAATGAAGACAAATGCTGAAGCTTTTTTTTTTAAAGTATAATTTTGATATATAAATTCAGTCAGTTCTGGAGCGGAATTTATTTAAAAGATTTATGTGCCCATGTTAAGCATCTCTAAGCAGCTCACAACAATACAAATTAGCCTAAAAGAAACAAAGGGAATAACTGTAAAAGAGATAACAAACATACACCATAATGCAGTCAATGTATTCCAGAGATTAATTTGTGTCAACCTATAGTAGAGCTGTGGGGGTAGGAAAGAACATGTTTACAGGAATCTTAAAGGACTGAGGGTTCAACTATATTTAAACTACTATAAAGTGTAAAAATGTAGTTATATTCTGGAAGAACAAAACTTATTACAGTTTAAAGTGATATATCATGCTATCAAGTTGATTTTGACTCTTAGTGCTACATCTCTAGGATGATCTGTCCCCAGCTTGGCCCTTCAAATTCTTTCAACATTGCACCTGTTTCACTGTTCAGTAATTGAGTCTGTATCTTGCTGCTGTTTGTCTTTTTTACTATTCCCAGCATTATGGTCTTCTTAAGGAAACTAGATCTTCTTATAACATGGCTGAAATGATCATGTAAACCTAGTCATTTGATCTGAGTAAAAATTCTGGATTGTTATTTTCTCCATGATTTTCCCTTCTATAGAGTGTCACAGAAAAAAACCATTGCCTGCATATTTGTAAGTATAGACAAAAATAACTACAGGTAATCCTTGACTTTCAACAGTTCATTTAGTGATCGTTTGAAGTTACAACAGGACTGAAAAAAGTGACTTAGGATCTTTTTTCACATTTACAATCCCCATGGCCAAATTCATATTTATGACAGTTGCAATGTTCTGGCGTTGTGTGATTTTTTTTTGCGACCTTCTGACAAGCAAAGTCAATGGGGAACCCAGATTCACTTAACCGTATTACTAACTTAACAACTGCAGTGATTCATTTAACAACTGTAGCAAGAAATGTCATAAAATGGGGCAAAATTCACTTAACTGTCTTGCTTATAACAAAAATCTTGGGCTCAATTGAGGTCATACTTGAAATCAGTGGGTATATGCTCAGGATCATATAGAATTCTTTTGTTCTGCCCCAGCTTCGGACCACCAAGAACTGTTTTTCACCATTCCCAGGCTTTAGGAGGCTTTCCTGAACCCTGGGGATGGCGAAAAATAGCCCAATGGGCCTACCGGATGTCCGGAGGCTTCAGTGAGGCCTGTGCACAGTGTGAGGGGCAGCGTGTGGAGGTTGTGCGCATGCGCATGGGGCAGCACGGGTTGAGTGCATGCATGGGGGGAGGGCACGCATGCAAGCCAAAAAAGGTTCACCATCACTAGTTTAGTAGTTCTGGTGTGCAATGCCCTATAGTGTCGTTTTGAGGGTAGAAGTTGAAACAGTTTATGTCCAGGATGTGAGGGGTCTGTAGATATTTTCACAGCCCTCTTTTTGACTTGTGCAGTATACAGGTCCTCAATTGAAGGCAGGTTGTTAGCATTGTTTTTTCTAATTATCCGCTGAAGTCTGTGTCTGTTTGGTTGCAGAGCCAAACCAGACAGTTATACAGGTGCAGGTTACAGACTCAATAATTCCTCTGTAGAACTCTATTGTGGAAACTCTATCATAGAACTATATCATGGAAACTAGTTGGCTTTGTTCCTCCACTTCAGCTTGACTTGAAATTTGCATATGTAGACTTTGTAATCTGTTATACTATTAGCCCCTGACCACATGTTTGCTGTTATAACTGAGCTTCTTTACCTCTATATACTGATAATGTATATAGTCAATTTGATTTCTGTGCGTTCCATCTAGTGATTTGGTAGTTTGAACACTATGTTAGCAATGAGAACATCACTGGATTGGAAGAAACATGCGTTCTCTTGCTTCTTATCTCTTTCCTAGGCCATACAGTCCAACTGTGTTTTACATATTTTGAGTTTAGGCATTTCAATCTTCAACCATAAACAGCAACTCTCCCCTGTGTGTTCTGTCAATTTCAAATAAAATTAATCATAAAGCCTATCAACCTCTTATTCTTAATGATTGACCATTGATTTGCATAAGCCGTGTAATTGCTATTATTTAGTTATTGACTACATTGTACCCAAGTATTGTCTTTGCTACTCTCAGCCTTCCAAGGTAAATAAACAAATCTGAAAACGAAAGACATGTAACCAAATACTACTTTTATTATAAGGTTTGTAACTAAGAAGGTCATGTCTTTTCTCAAATTACATTTCTGTCCTGGACTCAGATTTCTTTTATCTGACCATTGTCAGGCTTATAGCTCTTCCTTCTTTTCCTGACAGTTATTTTTTTTCTGCCCATTATAGCTACATTCTTCCTGAAAAAGAAAGCAGCACTTTTTTGTTTTTGATGTTTTGGTATTAATATAATATTTTGACTGAAAGCGTCCAATTCCAGTCCATAATATTCCATACTTCCATTATAATTTTGTTTTTGTAGCTCTGAATTTTCTTTTCTTTTTCAGGGTATCACTAGCAACTAGATATCTTAAAGGCTTTGATGTAGCCACATCATAAGCAGCATTAGTTATTCCAAAACTATCTCAACTCTTCTTCAGTAGATGCTTAGTGTCATCTTACGTGTGGGGGGGGGGGGCATCATCCAGGGCTACAGTATATCATTAATCATTTCAACCTGCCTATCCATCTGATTTTCTTGGTACAATACAGGAGTGCTTTACTAGTGTCTTTTCTTGTGCAGAATGAAATAATGCCTTTCCTAAAGTTATCTTCCACTTCCAACATCTTTCTATGTCATTGCCATCCAATATAATTGCTTGCTTATTTGTATGCTCACTTTACCTGGGATGATCTTCCTGCATTGAGTGACACTGATATACTCTTGCTGTATTCTCCCATTCTTCTCCAATCATTCCTTCCAGAACATACCACAATCCAGCTTTGGCAAGAAAAGGGGAAATTAGTCTTTCTGTAGCCAAAGAAAATTACAACCTTGTGGGTTTTGAAATGGGTATTGTACCTAAAAGAACTTTTCTCCTCTCATCTACTAATATTAAAGGATGAAGATATTGTTTTTCTGATAAAAAAATAAAATAATCTTACATATAATCTATTTTTTTTCTTTTTTAACAAGGTTCTTTTATAACAAAAAAAGTTAATGTGTATTATCACTTTTTAACTAACTAACCAACAGCATATAATAGAGAGGCATAGCTGGCTGTGATTCTAAAAAGATCCTATTTCTTGTCATAACTGATGAAATTCCATCATAGGTCATAGAAGGATTCTTAACAAGCACATTCAGAGTGGCACAGAACGAGACCGCTCTAAAGTTATTCTGGATCCAAACCATTATAGAAAATTACAATTCCTTTGAACTGTGCACACAAACAAGTAAACAATATGACTTGCAAAAATGCAGCGATAGGAGCAAATTATAGTGCTACCCTCACAACCATATTCTAAACCTAATAGCCCTGTTCACATATGAAATCCTAGAAGTGCAGGTTTACATTTATATGAAGTTTTGTTGCAGATTAGTATATTACACACATATACAACCAGTCCCCCATGACATTTATTTATTTATTTATTTGTGAGATTTATATACCGCCTCACAGTGCAAGCACTCCCTAAGAGGTTTACACCAGTAAGCAATGTATATTTATATTGGCCCCAACAATCTGGGTCCTTATTTTACCTACCTCGGAAGGATGGAAGGCTGAGTCAACCTTGAACCGGTGAGATTTGAACCGCTGACCTGCGGATCACAGTCAGCTAAAGTGGCCTGCAGTACTGCCTCTAACCGCTGCGCCACCTCGGCTCGACATCATAAATACATCATTAGTACACCATCATTTGGGTTTCTCGTGTTGAATTCTACATCAAAATACATTGCTTGGATAAAATCACTTGAGAAGATTCTTTGACTAGCTGACTTAAATAATTCGACATAACTTTTAGCAGGACTGACCTTACCAAAAATAGTGTGCAGTTGACATACCGGTCTAAACTAATTCTCTGTAATTCACCAAGGTAATTCACAATAATCTAAATAGATTATTGTTCCATCCGAAGCAGATTAAATTTCTGTTCCAGAATGTGTCATCTTTTTTTGATAAGCCATTGTACAACTAGTTATTGCTTTCATACAGACACATACATTTCAGATTCTGAACATGAGCATTGTGATTTGTGTATTAATTTGATTTATTGTTAGAGGAGAAGGTTAGGATTGTGTGTCACATATACATTTTGTGACTATACTAAACTCTGGATGATTCTAGCATGCAAAAATGGGGGGGCAATAATGCTTTAAAACAAGAACAGGCATATTGTAATAATCAGTCCTAAGGTAAGATCCCAAAATTATTCCAAAGCATCTCAACACTTATTGACTGTGTTTACCATCAGTGAAATATTCCACAGACAGGACACTAAGAAGGGTAATTTCTTTATCTAGTTTTCGCTAGATAACCAGAACTATTCCCAATATAATTGACTTTAATGTTTTCTGTGATTTTTTTTTGTTTAATTTTATGATGCTTTAATATTTTTATATTGATTTTCTATGATTATTTTACTATCTATTATGAAACTTCTTTGGAAGACAATCTCTCCTACTTTTAAAACTCTTTCATTAAAACATTTAATTTATTACTTAAATGTACCAATATAAGGGGAAAAAGAAAATGATGTACTAGCAGCATAGCTTTGAATAGCAGTTACAAAGAAAATAATATAAATTACTAGTCTTTTCCTCAAGATAATGTACAAACTCTCAGTTTGAAGGTCAATATAATGGGAAGTGTGCCTTGCTTACTATTCATGTATATCAGTGGTTCTCAACCTTCCTAATGCCATGACCCTTTAATACAGTTCCTCATGTTGTGGTGACCCCCAACCATAAAATAATAAAATTATTAGGAAACTCAGAGGTGGGTTCTAACTTACCTCGCTGCTGGTTCGCTTCCTCCTGAGCTGCATGGCCATGCCTTGTGGGCGTGTGTGCGCTTTGCGCACGCATGCACAGTGTTGATTTTTTAAAAAAAAAATTGCAAAAAAAGCCAAAAACAAGATAGTGACGCTTGTGCAGTGCCAGAAATTCGGCTTCTGCGCATGCTAAGAAGTTCCCATGGTACAGATTTTTTTTTGCAGTAATCTATTTGCATGTGTGTTGACCCGCCTGGAGACAGAGGAGCAGTGTTTCGGTTCCTAAGACCATCAGAAATATGTTTTTTCCGATGGTCTTAGGCGACCCCTGTGAAAGTATTGTTCGCCCCCAAAGGGGTTGCAACCCACATGTTGACAACCGCTGATGGTATATGATCAAGGCCAGACATAGTGAGGGACAACTGTGTGCTTCTCAGCCATCTAGTTCAAAAAGGTGCCAAGCAGTTCTCTGAGTCTTGGTTTTGCTGAACTAACTGAATTGCAGAATGGACATAAAATTTGTAACAATTGAATCTGAAATTTAGTTGTCTAGGATCAGGCAAATGTGTATAACCTAACTATCTTTCATTTCCCCACACTACACTGTATTTTATGTAAGTATAGTCTAAAGTATTAAAACCCAATTCATTATTTTAAAGTATGCTTTTTCAAATTCTAGTTTAATTTCTCCACAACAATAATTCAAACAGAATTATTTTGAGGCAGTGCAGTTCTACTGTTTTAGAAGAGACATTACTGCTATTCAGAATATTGCCATTTAGTAGATAATAGATCACGTGCACATTTTTAAATGTGTCCAGCTTTAATAAGCTATATTTATCACTAGGAACAATAACTAGAAGATCAGGAAATGTTGTAGCAGAACTCAAGTCTTTAGTAATATATATATATATATATATATATATATATATATATATATATATATATATATATATATATATATATATATATATATATATATATATATATATATATAGTATATGAAGGGGGTCTGAATATTTTCTGAATGCATTGTGTGTGTGTGTATACATACATACATACATACATACATACATACATACATACATACATACATACATACATACACACACACAGCATATAAAATAAATAAAACATTAAATAAATAAATAAATTTTGGTATAATATATGATGAAAATGTATTAAACTTATATCCCAACTTAGTCCCAGCAACCCTGGGGTATCTTTTGTTGATTTTTGGGTGTGGTGGGGGTGGCAGAATTCGATAGAGACAGCTCTTTTTAAAACAGCAGTATCTTTGGTAGCTTTTTTCAAGTCGTACAAATATATCTACATACTAATAAAACACTAGGACATGAACAGTTCTATTGGTATGAGTTGCAATGATGAAAGTGTACATCTGTTTTTACTTTGGACTAGTTTATATCTCAATCTTTATTTACTCCTTCAAAGTCATGTCTTGAATGCTGGCAAGTACCTTGCCAAATTGCTTTGCCATATGATGTGATGAAGTCAGAGAATTTTTTAGAGATAATTAAAATGTTCATGGCAAGCTCTGGTATGGTTATATTTATGATATTTAAATAGAACAGTGTATTGTATCATACAATGGTTCATATCAAGAATCTGATCCATTAATTAGGCTGCAAGGCACCATGCTTTAGGACAAATGTCTGCATCTCAACTGCTACTTTCATCAGAACATTTTAAACTAATTTTGTTTATATCAAATAAGCCTCACAAATTTCTGAGCAGTATTGTTCAATGGTTTCACAATGAAACTAGATGCATTGTCTTTTAATATATGCCGCCATGGAACAAAGGCAGAGAAAAGATAAAGATGTGCTGGAATAAATCCAAAATAATAGATTTCTTTAACAATACAGTTGACTCTAGCAGGCTGGCAAAGTGATCTCCAAAAGGTAGATAAGAAGTGTGACAGTTTAAATAGTCATTCCTAGATACTTTAGTTACGTTTCTTTATGTTGATACTTTCCATTATTACCTTGGCTATTTTAGTCCTTAATATTGGTGTTACTTTCATTTGGTACTTCTTTTTAAAAACAAACAAACCCTAATTTGTGAACTGTCCTAAAACCCAGGAAAATTTCCTTTATAGTATATAGAAATATTCTTTTCACTTTCATGACTGCTATAATAAGTGATTTGTATTGGATGTCCAATCTAGGTACAATAACATGTTTTTCAAGTTATTTACTAATACTTAATTGGCCATAAGGATTCCTCTGGTTTTGCCACAAGTATTATAATGACATTCCTTTGAATATACCTGCCAAAATGTTCTCATGTGAGCCCATCCAATTTATTAGTTTATTGGGAATAAAAAATGACTTCTCTGTGAACAACTTTTCTCCAGTTCTCCAGAACACCATATCATGTGTCATCAGGTAGAATGTTTTAGTATATATATATATATATATATATATATATATATATATATATATATATATATATATATATATATATATATATATATATATATATATATATATATATATATATATATATATATATATATATATATATATATATATATATATATATATATGTAGCATTTTTTGCTGATAAATGAAAATAAAGGGAGACTATTATAGATCTAATAGGAATAATATTAATATTATTATTAATTATTATTATTATTAATTATTATAATAATTAATTATTATAATTATTAATTATATTAATTAATTATTAATAATTATAATAATTATTAATAATAAGGAAGCTGTGATGCTTTCTCTCCCATATTTGGGTACACCAGGATAACACGACAAATATATATATATATATATATATATATATATATATATATATATATATATATATATATATATATATATATATATATATATATATATATATATATATATATATATATATATATATATATATATATATATATATATATATAACACATTATTACTGATAATGAAATATATACCGTATTTTTCGGAGTATAAGATGCACCAGAGTATAAAACGCACCTTAGTTTTGGGGGAGGAAAACAAGGAAAAAAGGCCTCTGCCTCCAAGCAATTTGCCAAACAGCAAACAGCACAGATGATATACACTGTTTGCTGTGTATTTCTGTGCATGTGTGCCTGACCCATAGAAATAGCAAAGAACTGGAGAAATGTACATTATGCCAGAAAGTTTTCTTAAATGTAGTCACAGTAACTCCTCTCAATTATTTAAATAGATCTACTCCAAGGTAAGTCAGGATTTAACTCTAATACTAAACAGGACACTGTTACATTTCAGATTATACTTGTACAGAGCATACATTCAGTGTATAAGACGCACCCAAGTTTTCACCCTCTTTTTGGGGGTAAAAAGGTGCATCTTATACTCCAAAAAATACGGTATATATAAGTTTTTTTTTCAGCTATGCAGTTGTCTGTTCTCAAATCTGAATTACCGTATATACTCGAGTATAAGCCGAATTTTTCAGCCCACTTTTTGGGCTGAAAAAAGCCGCCTCGGCTTATACTCGAGTCAGTTAAAAATTTCACTTGGAAATTTTGCCGCCGCTGCTGCTGCCTCCTCCTTTCCTCGGCGAAAAGCAGTGGGAGCCGAAGGGGAGGCTCCGTCGCCGCAACAGCCCCAGACCTCCGACCCTGAAGCTCTGCCGGCCGCCTCCTTTCCTCGCCTCCCGCCTTCCCTTCGGCTCTGCCGGCAGAGCTTCAGGGCTCCTGAACGGTGAGGAAAGGAGGAGGCAGTGGCGGCGGCAGAGCCAAAAAGTGGTGGGAGGCAAGGAAAGGAGGCGGCGAGCAGAGCCTCACCTTCGGCTCTGCCGGCCGCTTCCTTTCCTCGCCTCCCACCGCCCCTTCGGCTCTGCGCGATTTTCTTCTTCCTCCTTCTCTGCCTGCCAGTCACCTCCTCGCTCTCGCCCTCTTTTGTTCCACTTCCTCTGCTGCTTTTGGCGGCGGCGCCTCGCAGTTTCTCGCCTTCTGCAGCTCGAAAGAGCGAGTCCTCCTCCTGCTCGGTCGATGGCGAAGAGGCGGTTGCTATGAGGAGTCCGCTTGGCTTGGAAGGCAGGCGCGGGGAGTAAGGGGAGGCGACACCACCGCTGTACAGCCCCTCCGTTTCTTCCTGTCGCTTGGCTGTGCAGCGCTGTTTCCCGCTCTGCTGCTCTTCACCCGATTCGGCTCGGGCTGCTCGAGTGAATCCCAGACAAAGAACAGCGAACGGATGGCTGCAGTAGGGCTGGCTGGCTGGCTGGCTCTCCTTGGAGCGCCCAGGCAGGGCAGGAGGACGGAGGAACCTCCTTAGAGCGAGTGCCCCGGGATGCGGTAGGAGAGGGCGGCTTCAGAGTTGTGCAAATAAAGGGTTAACTTTAGATTTCCTTATGAGGAAGGCAGGGCAAAAAGCGAAGAGAACAAGCAAAGTGGTTGCGAGGAGAAAGCCTACACACACACACACACACACACACACACACGCTGAAGAAGTGAGGAACAGCGGAGTGAAACATCTGGGTGAGAAAAAAAAAGAACCCTACTTTTAAAGCGGTTCTCCTTTAAGGAAGAATTTTGAAAAAAAAAGTTTGGAGAAAAGTGAAGCGGAGCGGAAAAATGGCTATCGCTTCACACAAATAACAGCGGCGAACAATTAGAGACCAGAAAATTAAAAACCTGAAAAGACTTTTAAAATGATGTTTTTAGAAAAAATCTTCCTTGCTGTTTTTCTGCACAAGACACAAATAAACACATAACCCTAGTTATCTAAGGGAGGAGGAGGAAGGTACATGTTTGAGAATCTAGATAGATATTTCATTATTGAAAGATATGAAGTACATAAGGATATCAGAACAAAGAAAGTATAATGTCATTGAACATCACCCAAAAAATATTATTTCCAGAAAAAATATTTGAGGATATCTAGATCTTTGAAAGATACAGGCAGATGATCACTTTATTGTCAAGAAAATGCAAAACTTTATAGGCACAAGAAGAAACACAAGAACATATTTACTGTTTTTCTTTGAAATAAATATTCAAAAACATTATTGGTATCTATTTTTATTTTTGAAATTTACCGGTAGCTGCTGCATTTCCCACCCTAGGCTTATACTCGAGTCAATAACTTTTCCAGTTTTTTGTGGTAAAATTAGGTGCCTCAGCTTATATTCGGGTCGGCCTATACTCGAGTATATACGGTAGGTTTTCAGCTTTTTTCACTGTGGTGAAGTGCTTGGTTGCTTTTTCATGGTGTTTCAGAATGTCATTCAAATGTTTTCAATTGCTGATTCAGACATTTCCTAATTCAAGGGCCTACTTGAAATATTTTGTAATGGAAATTACTCACCAAATTAAATGTTAAGTATTTTTGAATAAATGAGTCCGTACCTTTTTTGGTTTCCACTGTCCCCCTCGCACAAAACAAATTTGAACAATTACTTTTGCCCTTATCTACAACAAAAGCCATGTCATAGTTTCACTTAACCTCTTAAAAACAACTATAATAATATTGAGGAGGAAGAGACTTCAAAAACACTAATTGGTAGGCTTAATATAGAACGTGATTGTACTGCAAGTGCACAACACTTGGTTTTTTGTGGGCTACTTAATTGAACAGAAATCCACCATGTTAGTGGGTTTTAACATTTTAACAACTTTCATAACAAAATAGATATCTGTGGGACTGTCTGGTTTCTCTAACTATTACCGCCATCTGTTTCTTCATGAAAAAAGAATACGAGGAGAAGAAAACACATTAGGGAAGGAAGCTCTATGTATTTTGGATGTACCTGAGCTTCAAAATGTTCTTTGTCCAATCAGTCAGGCAATCAAAAGGATTTGATCTTTTGTGGGAATTAGTAATCAGAATATATCAAGAAGGAGAAGGAAAACAAAGTAAGGAAATACAATAACACTGCTGGTGTGAGGAAGATGGAAGACAATTTTCTGGTGATCCTTCAAACCTGACAGCATCACCGAGTACCAACTTGCATAATATGTTTGGAAAAGTATAGATATTCTTAAAATGCTCTTTACAAAACATTATTTATGAAATCAAATGCAGGCAAAGTCTTAACATCTCTTTAGTCCCTGGAATCAATAGAAGCAAAAAATAAAATGAACAAGTGTCAGGTGGATAGGATTGGATTTACACAGGGGTTAAGTTATAGAAGCAATAAGCTAAAATGCTCAGGTAGATTTTTAACTAGTAGAAATTGTATGTAACTGAAACTGAATGGTAGGAGAGGGGGGGGGGAAGGAAACTAAAGTGTCTTGAAAAGCATTGGCTGCCTGACCTTACTCTGAGTTTATTAAAAAGCCACATTTATTCTAGAGATAATGCTATATATACAGGCTACAGATTGCATGTGAATTGCTTTCAATTAATTACATTGTTTTTCAAACAAATTTGGTAATAGAATCCAGAACGTTCACATTGGAAGAATATCTTGCAAAAGCCTTAGTGAACGTCCTGCAATTCAGGAAAACGAGGTTGGGACAAATTGTGTTTTATCTGATTTTACAGCTAGGCAATTCTTTACCTGAACCATTTTTTCTTTTACCTGATTCCTACTTCTTGCAGTCTTTTTAAAATATGCAAAACATGTTTGACATTTGTAATAGTGGACTTATGAATATTTATGATGTCCAATTTAAAAAAAAATTGGATGATATAAAGGAATGTATCTTCTACTTTAATCCATTGTCAACCTCTGGGACCCTTTTTCAAATCCAATAAAACCATACCAGTGGGATCCTGTGCTAATTTAGCAAGATGGATAATTTTTTACACATGAAAGCAACATTTATTGTTTGTAGAACAACATATAGTGCTAGTTACTGTCATATT
The DNA here is from genome assembly GCA_023053685.1 of Diadophis punctatus similis. Lineage (NCBI taxonomy): Eukaryota > Metazoa > Chordata > Lepidosauria > Squamata > Dipsadidae > Diadophis > Diadophis punctatus. The sequence continues at coordinate 3,464,879 of JALIGW010000028.1, read as the reverse complement.
CTCAAGAAAACATTGTTTAGCATCTCTTTTCTCAGACAAGTAGCTAAAATAATTCAAAATAATATGGAAGAATTATTGAAGTCAGCAAGTACATGTAGTCATGAAAGGTGTGATTCTCCAGGGTACATGACACCAAGATGCTACATATCTGGTCAATTTTCATTTCAGTGACATGGAAGAAAACATCACTTGTGGGCTGCATTGATTTTACTTTTGTCAGCAAGGAAAGTTTCATGATGTGTTCTTTGCATCATTGCTCAAGTATGTACAGAAGCACCCATAGTAGAAGCTTTTAAGAAAATCAAAGGTGTCAGTACCCAGTGCAATGCAATGAACAGAAACTACCTGCAATAACTCTTTTATCTGACAATGTTCTCACGAACATAGTCTCAGAATTGCCCCTGGAGCAGAAAAGAAAATCCAGTTGTATAAGAATTTCTATCTGTTAGATATGCTGAACTTTTGTTAGCAATTGGGATTTAGTGGGGAAAGCAATGCTGTTTTCACGTGTTTCTACAAACCTTAAAATTGGATACAAATTAAGGCCAGATCGTTATGGCATCTTGAGTATGCATATTCGTTGGTATGGTTGACTGCTATTAAACTAATGATAAAGACTAATCTGAATGAATTTATCACTTGCAAGTTGACCTGGAAAAAACCTCTTAAAAACAATATAGTAATATGTATTGTTTCTTTGTGTATCTCCTGTTTACAGTGTTCTGTCTTAATAACTGTTGCAAGTTAGAGTTAGGAAGAAATGAAGGAAGTTCAACCTTCAAAAAATCAGTTCTCATTTACTAACTTTAACAAGAAAATATCATTACATGAATATAATCCCCCCCCCAAATTGATTATTCCATTATATGTTCTGCTCCTGGCACTATTTATAGGAATTTATAAGAAATAACCATTTTTTCCTCAGACGTGGCTTTTTTTTTCTTTCAAATCTGCTTTTGCTAAAAAAAATGTGGGCTAAAGATGTTGCAAAATTCATTCTGGATGGGATCACATTTCCCTTGAAGGAGCAGATCTGTGACTCCTGGTTCAGCAGCAGGAGGTCATTGAACAGGAAGCCTATTAGCAATAGCAATAGCAATAGCACAGACTTATATACCGCTTCATAGTGCTTTACAGCCCTCTCTAAGCGGTTTACAGAGTTCAGCATATTGCCCCCAACAATCTGGGTCCTCATTTTACCCACCTCGGAAGGATGGAAGGCTGAGTCAACCTTGAGCCTGGTGAGATTAGAGCATGTTGTACATCAGGCTGGTCTTGAAAACATTTCAGAAACTGCAGTTGGTTCAAAATGCAGTCTACCTTGATGATGATGTTCGTCCATCGTATTCGAAGAGGACCTTAACATCTATCATAGACCCGAGTCGCCTGTGTGCAGGTCCGCAGCTACAGCTCCCAGTGTATCCACACCTGCTGCTTTGTCGCTCGCCCATCGCCACAGGACTTTTCACGGGACTTGGGGATGTCAAGACTTGCACATGAATTGGATTAAAGTGAGGGAGAGGTGCGCATAGTTTCTGACACATAAAACCTTAGTAATACCACATCTGGTACTATATCCAGTTTTAGTCATCCCATTAAAAAAAGATATTGAGACGTGGAAAAAGGGCAGAGAAAAGCAACTAAGATGATTAAGTGCCTGAAGACTAAAACATGAAAATTATTGTAGGAATTGGGTAACAGTGAGAACAATTAACCAGTGGAACAGCTTGCCTTCAGAAATTATGGATACTTCATCACTGGAGGTCTTTAAGAAGAGATTGGACTCCACTTCTCTGAAATGGTATAGGGCAGTGATGGTGAACCTTTTTTTCCTCAGGTGCCGAAAGCGCGCGCCCATACGCTATGGCGTGCATGTGCTTGCCCACACCCATAATTCAATGCCCCTGCTCTCTACCCCCCTGCTCCCCTGCCCCCACACATGACCCCCGCTCCCCTGTTTCCTGACTTCCAGTGGGCCCGGTAGGCCCATTTTTCACTCTCCCCAGGCTCCAGAGGCTTTTGTGGCGCCTGGGGAGGGCGAAAATGGCCTCCCCGCCCCCCGGAGGGCGAAAACACCCTCCCAGAGCCTCTGCGTGAGCCAAAAATCAGCTGGCTGGTGTGCATATGCACGCTGGAGCTGAGGTAGGGCAACGGCTTGCGTGCCGGCAGATATGGCTCCATGTGCCACTTATGGCATCACGGGTATTGGGTCTCCTGCTTGAGCAGGAGGTTGGACTAGAAGACCTCCAAGGTTCCTTCCATCTCTATTCTGATTAAATTACATGAAATACTTCTGTAAAACCTTGAGGAAATAATAAGTGGTCAAGCAACATGCTAGATTATTTCTATTTAGATCCAAATACTACCTCAGATGCCTTCACAGCATTCTTTAGTTCAGGACTAGGCAAAAGTAATCTTGAGCAGGGTCACTAAAAGGAGACATTCTTTTTGCACTGCATGTAGCATAGGAAGACATCAGTTTTTAACTGTGATTGTTAATTATAGGCAATTGGTAAATACACCAAAAGTATCCAGCAAGTTTTGAGCTGTATAAAATAATGTTTTTGCTTCTAGCAATTATGATATTAAAATCTAATAAGCTTTTTGGCAGATAGATTATAGATTGTAGATACAAGATGTACAATAGATGAAGTAATAATATTTGCAAGACTGTTTAATAACACTGAAATGATTCCTTCAGTTTTTCTTTCTAATTGCCTGCTCCTAAAACTAGAGATTAGTGTGGTAGTTCTGTCAACAATCCTGTCTGTCAATTAACAAGAATATATATTCTTATTAATTGCCAAATATAAATTATTCTTTCTTTCTTAGATATATAAACCTTTGTTGTGGAATATAAATCTCTTGAAACTCAGCATGATACAAAGTTTTATCATTCAAATTGGAGAGTTGTTCTGATATTTGTTTTTCTAAGCAAAAAGTTTCCATGTATCAGATTATACCTTTTGTTTATTGTTTTTATCTGATTTTTTTTGTATCTGAATAAATATATTCTGGGGTTAGAACAATATGGATCTGGAATCTTAATAAATGTATTAATGTTGATGGAGTATTGACTAGTGAATAAAATAACTGAAACTCCTGAATTCCTGAGGAATTGCCTCTGTGAGCTAGATTACAAATCTAATCAATTGAAATGTTTAATGTTTTAACTCTCCGATCCCTATTGTATTTTACCCTAATTGCCTTATCAGATGATACAAGTCTAGAATGATTTTCAATATATAGCTTTAAAAAGAGCTTTGGATTGTTTTTTTGTGCCAAATTTATTAATGTATGCTTTAATTGTTCTTTTCTTTTATGTGCACTGTTCTATATTCTACAGTTGTGGTTTCTCTATATCCAAATTAAAATAAGTTAATTGTCTATTAACTAAAAATCTAAACTAAATATTAAATTTAATACTGTACATCTGGATTAATTTTTGCTGGAATTTCTAATTCATGTTTACATACATATTTGTTCCAGTTGAGGTATCTGATTTAAGCAATTAAAAAGTTTAATATTTTACTTTCATCTAAAGTAATTCACAAAATATACCAGTGTATTATATAATGTTCTTTCTACCTCTATTATAACAAAAACAGTAGTAAACTGTTTTAAACAAACTGTCTCATTACTCCTGTATGGTTCTTCCTGTGGACTTTGGGTAGGTTTACCAGAATAAAAGAAAAAAAAGCTTAGTGTATCTGAGTCCATGGGGGTCGATAGCTCAGTGGTTAAAGACATGAAGTTGATAGCTGGACAACTGACAGCCTGGGCTCGAGATGGGGTGAGCGGCCATCACCTGCCTCAGCTCTTGCCCACCTAGCAGTTGAAAAGCATACAAATGCAAGTATATTAATAGGTACTGTTCTGACCTAGGCTTTCTGATCAATAATACAGCACAAACAGCGTCCCAAAAACCTCTTTTATATTAACGGCTGGTAATTATTTTCATTTCTAGCCGTAATAAGTCCCAAACAATGATAACAAGTCCGACAACAGTCTTTTGGGGAAAGGCAGATAAGTACACAAACCTTGATCTTCCTTGGCAAGCTGCCTCTTGCCAATTAGCAAGAAACTTGGCAAGGCCAAACAGAAAACACAGAGTCCGAGCTAGAATGACACGAGTTTAACGAAGTTGCTTCCTGCGACGAGCCCTTCCATGTGCTCCACTTATATAGCCTATGGGAGGGGCCAATTATCTCCAAGCCTTACTCCCGAATAGTCCTCCTTTGTAACTGTTCTTGCCTTCTGGCAGCTCTGCGCACGCACTCATTGAGAACAGGCTCCCCCTGTTCCTCTGCCTCGTTCATGTCAGCCTCTGGAGGCTCTGGAGTCAGGACAGACTTCCCAGATGGCCCAGGCTGGATCCCTGCCTCTGGCACCGAGCCTTCTCCAGACTCCAGGCCTGGCCCATGGTCCTCCCCAGCCTCCTAGCTGCCCGACTCTGCCGCCAGCTCCGCAGGCCGCTGGCGGACCACAACAGGTACCAGTTTGTGGACAGGTAACAGTGTTACATGCCCCTTTGATCACGGAAATTGTCCATGGACAGTGTTGGTTCCCTTGGCCAAAAAATGGACATGGGCACTATTCCCTAGAGTTGTACACAACTGATAGGGAAACCTTTCTCTTTTTTTATCTGAGTCCAGACAGCTTGACATTTCTCTAACAGTGCTTTGACTCTACTCCAGTTTCAAAGTTTGTGATCTAGTCAGCCTGGCTTGAAAAAAAATCAAAACCCATCTACTGCACTCTACATAAATTTGGAACAAACTGTCCAACTGGTTACGAATAGAGTGTACTCCACCTTGTAAATTGAAACTACTAAGATATGAATGTCTTTGGATTCAGCATCTAGACAATCACAGTTGGTGGTGACTAGATATGCCTTTCATCAACTTAGCTATTATCTTTTCTTCTTTTTTGTTCCTTCAAGCCAGCATTCACTCTTAGTGATTGAACAACGAAGTTCCTGCAATTTTTTTGACAAGATTTTGGAAGTGTTTTGCCACTGCCTCTTTCCTAGGTCTGAGAAAGTGTGACTAGCTCAAAGTCCCCTATTTGGCTTTGTAGGACAAAATCTCTCAATCTCCCCTTTTCTTGCCTGATGCTTTAACCACTATACAAGATAGCCTCTCCAGCTATGATCCTATATAGTATATTTAATATTAGATTCATATGCCTTATAGTACATGCCCAAGTCATAAGCAGATTAGCTTAATACACTATACATAGCATAAGGCTGATGTTGAACACTATATGAAAGTATCAATAAAGACAAAGGCTGGATACCTGGGAAATACCAGTGCTCAAGAGCATGTAATTCTGATAGTTTATTTGCAAGCTTGGTTCCAAGTGCAGCGATAGTGGGTTTCAATTGCCTTCGCTACCGGTTCGCTATTGGGAGTGTGCGTGCACAGTGCTTCTGCGCATGCGCAAAGACATCCGGGCAGGTGGGCGGAGCCTCCTGCCACTGCCATTAGCGGTTCGCCCGATCCGGGGCGAACCGGTAGCAACCCACCACTGATGGATTATTTGTGTCAAGTTAAATCAGTTGGAGTTCTGGGGTCTGTTTCAGAAGACATCTTTGCACATCAACAGGTACATCCTCTCCCTGAAGCTTTTTAATAGGTTAGAAAGTTCCTACCAGATTCCTTTTGATTATTTTTCCACCGTAAAGTAATTAGAGTCTCCTCCTATAATTTCCTTCCCTGCCATTGTATGCGTGTGCATGTGAACACAAGCATTTTTAGAGGTGGCTATTTATGGAGCTGATTTCCAAAAAAGAATTTTCCCTTCTTAATTTCTTTTAGATAGTTCCCACATCGCTATTTTGTTTCAATCAATTTATGTTTGGGGTCATTTAGGTTTTTTTTTCTATTGCATAATTTGAAACATTTTAATTTCATGAACTGATACACTTGGAGTTACGCTCCTCATTTGGCTGACTAGAACTATGGGTACTTTTAACAGATTTAGGACCCATGTATTAGATATTGTATGGTACCATTGTTTTAGTGTGTGTGTGTGTGTGTGTGTGTGTGTGTGTGTGTGTGTGTGTGTGTGTGTGTGTGTTTATAGGGCAGTCTGCTTAGACCAGATTTGAGGTCTTGTCAAATCAAATAAATATAGGCCAACAATTGTCGTCTTCAGGGGTGGGTTCTAACTTATCTCGCTGCCGGTTCGCTTCCCACCAAATTTTTAAAAAAAATTCCCAAAAAATAATAAAAAAGATGGTGGCGTCCACGGACCAGCACCAACAGAACCGGTTCTGTGACATCATTGTGACATCACCAGCGGGTTGCTACCATTTCGGGTGAACTGGTCCGAACCGGGTGGAACCCATCTCTGATCGTCTTATAATAGCATCTGTGCATATACTTTGGAGTGATGTAAAGGAGGCTGCATGATTCTTGCTTTTTTACTTTCTGTTCCTTTTTTGTCTTCATCATTGCCTATTTGAAAATAAATACATTTCCAAAGCAGGAGAATCACATATATCTCATGTATGCATAAGTCATTTCACATTATCTATTCAGATACATTGTTTAATATATATAAAATGCATTCTCTTTAAAGCACTTTGGCTAAAGATTAAAGCTTGAAAATTGTATGGAAATTGTCATATAAAATGATTGTTCACATGGATAGACCTACTTTAATAAAATAAAATTTAGGAAATGAATAATGAAACTATAGTGAAATAGACATGTATCATCACACATAGCAAGCCATACATGTTACTCATGCTTTTTCTACAAGCGTTTCCTCTAATAAATGAAAAGTTAAAACGAAGTACATCCATTTTACAAAGTTGTATCCACATGCATACATATCTCTCTCTCTTTTGTTTTAATGTTTTGTATGTTGCTCAAAGTTGCCTGGAAGATTGAGATGGTTTATAAATTAAACAATGGATTGTTTTCTTATAAACAGTTATTTGATCAAAACATAGATATATGATACATAGATAGAAGATAGATAGATACTGTAGATGATGGGTAGAGATAGATAAATAGATGATAGATAGATAGATAGATGGATGGATGGATGGATGGATGGACGGACGGACGGACGGACGGACGGACGGACAGACAGACAGACAGACAGACAGACAGACAGACAGACAGATAGATGATAGATAGATAGATAGATAGATAGATAGATAGATAGATAGATAGATAGATAGATAGAAGTGCAAAATAGAGAATGTTCCCTATTTTGCAAAAAAATAATTGTAAGTTCAACCTCCCCAAACCTTGGACCCAACATTCCCAACACTGGGAAGGAAAAATGATCAGCCAAAGTGTCAGTGAATCTGAAACTGACAATGTAATATTAAAGCTATAATTTCAATCAACAACATGCAGGGTTTTGAAGATTTTTTTAAGTAAAATTGATAGTATTATTTTGCTATGTACTTAAAAGAAACAAATGGGAAATTTCTAGAACAGGATGAAATATAATAATCAGTTTTTGATGATCAAACTTATATTTCTGTATTTTTATCTGTTGCAAAATTTTAAAAATAAATATCCCAAGATTCCAGCAATAATTACAGCTGCTAATATACATAAATACTGGGATATTAGGGATTTGTATGCATATTGATCTATCTATATCTTTATTCTAGCAGTCTACATGCTTAAAGAGACACATGTATATGTTTCACATCAAACATCTACTGTATGTTTCATGAGGGAGACAAGACCCATGTGTTTTGCAGAAGCTTTTAAAGCTGTTTCATTTATTTTATTAGCCTTTAATGAATGTAATTAGAACCCAAGTAATTAAATGCAATTGTGCTCAGTAAGTTCCTGTTGTAAATTGCCCTAAACAATGTGCATGGTGTGAACAAATTTGTGGGATTAATAGAGGATAGATAATGTTTTTGGATAGTATTTCACACTAAATGGCCGCAGAGAGAAACAAAGAAGCTGGCGCAGTGTCATTAATCTTAGTCAACTGGCAGCTTTGGTGTAATTTGCATGACTTAGGCAGTGACACAAGATGGGGATAGCTTAGGATGGGTGTTAGATCATCAGGATATGTATGTATTTCATTCTCTTTAATGGCTTATGTATAGAAATACAGAGATTTGCATGCAAAAGAATGATACAGATGAAGATGTAAATAAAAGGTGTTTTAGAGGAATAGAGGGGAAAAAGCAATGTTGCGTTTTCATATTTAGCATAGTGGTTTATCGATATTACAAACCATTTCTCTCCATTGTTAAGAATGAAAAGAAATATTCAGATGTACTGAGATTTATAAAGATGTTATCACTAGAATATATCTTTTGAATCTCTGTATCTGAATTTTCTTTCTCTTGAGTTACTTCAATAATCACTACAAAAAAGATTCTGGATTTGTTTATTTCATATATGTTGAAACTTATTCCTATGGGAAGAAATTATTTTATAGCCTGACATTTTTATCTCTTTATACATTCTGCTGCAAGGGTTCTATTGTTCAGATTTATATATCTGTAATATACCTTGATGTGGTGTAGTAGAGTTCACTATAATAAAAGATCCTTTATATTATACATAGTACATTATTATTTTAAATCTTTTGATGCAAATATTCACAGGATGAAAAGCATTTATACAGTGAAGATTTTAATATGTAAACAGTCTGAATATGAAGATATGCTTCTTTAATATGGTTGCAGTTTTGCTTACTCCAGTATTTCTAGTTATGTGTGGTAACATCTTGACTTTAACTTTTTGATATTAATAGAACTCTGAATTGTTTTTATTCACTTTGAATTATTTCTAAAAGCATTCAAATGCTTGGCTATAGTGATCAGTAAATCAACTTTTTCTGAATGGGGAAAGGAGAAGTCAGACATGGCTAACTGAAAGTCTTAGAATATCATCCATAATTATTAATCTAGCACTTGCAAAATGATCATATAGAAGAAAAGTGCATAAATAAGTGGAAAGTAACATAGCTGGATTCAGGCTTCCACCACACTGATCAATCAACCCTGAAGATCAAGGAACAATAAATCAGTGTGCCTCAAGATCAAGATCTGCTTTCAGAACATTTGCATCTGGATTAAATCTGGATATAAAGTTCCAAGCTGGACTAAAATTGATGTTTCATTGCAAGCTAGTTTGTGATGCATGAAGTACATCCGCTGGGTTGGGGAGGGAGACATGCAGAGACAAAGAGAAGCTAGCAAGGCCTGGGCTTTTAAAGAAGACAAATAGAAATGACAGCAAACCAACAAAGCAGCCGGTTAGGACCATTATAAGACAACGGATAGATTGTGTACATGTCTCGCTCACAAAAATGTCTTTGTAGATATGAGAAGACAAAGTTCCTGCATGTTTGCAATATTTGTACACAAACTCCAGAAAGAGGAATGCAATATAGGAATCAGATGGGTTGGTCTATTTTTTTCCTTTGTGCTTCCATGGGAGAAAAGAGCATCTGAAAAATCCAAAGAGGGGCTATGTCTTCTTTGTAAAGAAAACTCCCTGGATTTTCAGTGCAGATATTATAATAGAAAGAGTTAACATCTCTGTAGTTAGATGACGTCATCTACAAGGGAGAGCTTGCTTGAAGATAATTTGTAATAAAGCATTTGAACAAGTCACTCTGTGTTCAAGGTTAGTGGTAATAAAACATTTGAGCAGATCAGATTAGATTTTTCAATAATGCAAATAAACTCATGTTTTCCAGCATGGCAGAACTTATTATAAGACACACTTCCTTTTACAGCTTCATGCTGAGAAAAACATTGGGGGTGTCTCTAGAACAAATTTCAACCTTTTGTAAAGAAACATAACTGCATAATATGTAGCATCTTCTGAGTTGAAAATGTGAAGGAAAAAAGCATAAGGTTCTTGATCTAGTTATTCAGAAGATCAAAACAAGTTTTAGAAGAAAAGTGAAGAACTGGAATTTGCAATAGATATAAAGCGACTGCTTACCTCCTATATTTGCAATTTCTTACATGTTTATGTATGCAAACACATTGGCAGATCTTCTAGTAATCCTCCATAAGACTCTGCCAAAAGATAGTTTTGCTAAAGACCATTTGCTAAAGATGAAACTACTAATTGTAGATAATGGGATTAGATACTTTCGTAAAATTAATTTCAGCATAGTAGAGCTGGTAGTGATACTTCAATGTTTAATGTTTAATGTGATGATTGTCAACTCATAACATACCATCAGAATAAAACTTTAGATTTGCTAATTTATTGTGTCAGCTCCTGTTCTAAGTAAGAAACCAAATTATTCATTTTCCCTCCCCGCTCTCCAGCAACCAGGTAGTTGCTTGTTTCTAGTTTAACATTTGATAGTTTTCTATAATATGTATCTCTACACCTTTGAAATTGGTCTCCTTTCAATATCTGCCAGGGAATGTGTAAAACAACAAAAAGTAATTAAGAATTTATGGATACAGTTATCTTCTATTAATAGGCCATTGACCTGAATAACCATGTTCATTTTTTAAAGACCAAGGATGGTAATATTTATTGTGAAGTCAGACATATTGATATAACATTAAAAGAAACATATTCAATACACTGCATAGTAATTATGTTGATATAGTAAGTTATGAGAGTGCTGTGGGAACATGATATTAACAGATTTCAGTTGAAAGGTTAAAAATCCTTCATTATGTAGAATGGGATAGGAGAGTTGTACTCAAAGAAAGACAGTGTATCTAACTATGAGTAAATAACTTGGACCAATGTTTTAGCTGGTCCAATGTAAGGAAAAAAAAGTCCTACAAGCTATTTTTTATGTAGTTCTAAAAATAGTATACCATGATTATTTATTTACTCATTCGCATGCTGGCTGTAAATTTTGGGAATGTACATTTGCAGCTTAAAGTTGCCAAGGGTTGAGAAAGCTTGCATCAGGAACTCAACAAACCATATGAGTCTTTCCCTGCCTCAGTTTCCCCCCTCAGGAATAAGTGAGCCCCTGAGGAGCTTCCATGGCTAACAATAGATTTGAACCTGAGTTTCCCCAGTCCTATTTCAACACCACAACTATTATTTGGAGGAGGAAGAGGACAAGAAAAAGAAGGAGATCTCACACATGGTTGAAATGTTTGTTATGGTCAAAAAATAAACCCTTGAGAAAGAATCAGTTCTACTATCATCCTGTGTAAGGAATGCCATCAAATTTGCCCCAAAAGGCTGAAAGTATTTAATTGTTTCAAGTACAATCATTTTTAGAATTCACTGATTACAGAGCTTCTTGCTGATGGAATGCATGATGAATGCTTCATTCCTCTTGATAGGCTTTATCAGTGTTGCCACATTTTTCTCGGTTTCAAATTAAATTACTTAACATGGCACATTCCTAACCCCCCCTTCCCCCAAAAAAATGAAGAAAAGAAGGGAAAACTTTTGTCACTCTACAAATGTGTTTTTTTTCTCATTGCTTTTAGAAGACTGAAAAGACAAAAAGGCCTATTACTGTAATTAAAAGTCATTTTTGAATAACCTCAGAAGATTGTTTCTAGAAATCAAAACATCTTTCGGGTTTCCTTTCTAAGAAAAGAAAGACAAGTGATTGGGATCCTGTACACTTTACCGTAGTCTACATTAATTGCCTTCTTTTTTTAAAAATGACAAAGTTCTTTTTTGAAAGGGAATCTGGCACTCCTTCCAGAGAAATGATGGCAGACACCCTACTCTCTGCTGATTTTTTGACACTTCTAATTACCTGTATTCATTTGAAATCACTTTCTTTATACTGAGCTATTGGCATGATTTTCAGAGAACAAGAAGAAAATGGAAAACATTTTAGCAAGTTAAGGGGGGAAAATCAACAGTATCATTGTTTGCAGCTTTTGTTGAAACTAGTCGCAAGTCATTTGAGGGACATGAAGGTAAATGAAAGGTTATACTTTGCCCTGCACGTTGTCGCTGGTATTTGTAATGTCAATAACTGTAGAAGGTTGTCAGGAAATTGGAGAGATAAAGGTCAATAGCAATGACAAATGTATCATTGTATGTGTTTGAATATGCAGTATCAGTCTAATCTCATGGTAGAGGTTTTCACACCCTGGAAATATCAATCAGATGCTGTATCAAATCTGTCCGCTTTTTTCTGTTAACCTTCTACACTAAAGTGGGATGGCATTAAGCACTGTCCACTTTATATATTTATAAAGTATAGGCAGAAGACAATGAAACTTAAAAATTTGTTGACACACATAATCATTGCAATGATGTGAGTACCTGCTCCAATCATGGTTTATTAATCCCAGTGAACTTTAACTGTAATAGGTAGGATCCATTTCCAATGTTTGTGTAGGAAATAGTCTTCGGTTTTCTGTTTAATTCTGTGGGCTCTCCTTTATTAAGTTCCTTATAAACATTTAATTAAAAGTATTGGGGTGCCATCAAATAGTTTTTATAATATTTAGTTTTTATAATTTTACTGTTTTTATATTTACTCTGAATTTTATATTACTTTTATATCTGTAGTTTTTATAGGTGGTTTTATCTATTTGTTGTACACCATCCAGAATCACCTTCAGTAAGATGGATGGTTATATAAATTTAAGGGAAGGGGAGGGAGGGGGGAGGGAGGGAGGGAGGGAGGGAGGGAGGAAGGAAGGAAGGAAGGAAGGAAGGAAGGAAGGAAGGAAGGAAGGAAGGAAGGAAGGAAGGAAGGAAGGAAGGAAGGAAGGACTGTGTTAAACCTCACAAAACATCCTACAAACTTCCTGCAAGTATTTTTCATTTAGTTCCCCCAAATTAAAAAAAAAACTTTAAGCAGCTTTTCTTTGATCTTATTCCAAATTGCAAAGTAAAACAAACCACAGCCCCCATTTCTTCCTTCTTATAGTATGTATAGTAGTTGTAATAGAAACAAAAAAATTTCTAATGCAGATAAAAGTAGCTTCCTTCCTTGATACAAACAACCCCCCCCCCAAAAAAACATATAAATAAAAAGCAGGGAAACTTATTGAGGATGTTCTCCATCTGAGTAGTCCATCCCTCTTTCTCAGTTACTGCAAAACTACCTACCTACCAGTGGTGAAATCCAAATATTCGTGCTACCGGTTCTGTGGGCGTGGCTTGATGGGTGTGGCAGGGGAAGGATACTGCAAAATCCCCATTCCTTCCCCACTCCTGGGGGAAGGATATTGAAAATCTCCATTCCCACCCCACTCTGGGGCCAGTCAGAGGTGGTATTTGCCGGTTCTCCGAACTACTCAAAATTTCCGCTACTGGTTCTCCATAACCTGTCAGAACCTGCTGGATTTTACCCCTGCTACCTACCTACCAACCTACCTACCTACCTATCATTTATCTCTGACTTTTCAGATAATCATTGTCTCTCAAGGTAATTAAGATCAGTTAAAAAACAGATGTTCCTCGGTTTACAAATTAATGACAAGAGATAAAAAAGTATGTTCTCTTCCTAGAATTCTTTGAATAGAAGTTAATATCTTCGTCTCCTGGCTGAGGGTAGGTGGAAAGTGTTACTCTTTAGATACTAATTACAGGGCAACTGTTAGAAGGTGAAAGTTCTGTTTGGCAGAGAATAGCTAAGCAAATTCTCTGAAACAGCCCTTTCTCTGGCTAATAAGGAACCAAGCTGATAACCCTAGTCAGCTTTAGTTTATTTGTCTTTTTCAACCACTTAGCCTCTTTTCCAAAATATTAAGGGGGGGGAACATGCATTACATTTTAATGCATTTAATGGGAAATATAAGTTCAAATACTGTAGGACCTGTTTCAGAATGCATAGTATGTTAATAATATGTTGATTTTATTATATATTGTATTCGCCTCAAAGCTGTCTGTAAACCATTATTCATTTATTGACACAATAACTGGTGTGAACATTTTAAAGGAATTTATCCATTGTATTTACTAAAAGACAGAAACACATACATTCCACAGACGGCTGATTTAGAACTGATCCATTTAAACTGGATCATTGTCCAGTGTTTGAAATGAGATGGGTGGCAAATAAATTTAATAAATAAAATAAAGTGGACCTATCTGGAATACACATATTTAATGTACAAAATTAAATTATTATAAAATGTTAAACCTAAGCCACTCAGAGTCATACATTTAAGATGGGTGGCTATCTAAATTTAACCCTAATGAACAAACAAATAAGTACGGTCTATGGGGTATCTAAGGTCACTACTCTTTGCTTTTAATAAGGCTTTCTTAATTTAGTAGAACCGAAATATTTTCCTGACTGTAGAATCTTTGGAGACCTTTTCCATGTTGCCAAGAGGGAACACTGGATGAGGAGCTCTTGGGAGGTTATTGATAAACTCTTTGGAACATAAAGAGCGCTATTGAATATATTTGCACCATCATTTTGGGATGTTTAGAATCCTCAACAATGGAGTTCAGCATTTTTTATTATTATTTTTTGTCTTTGAATCGGTGTTGACTTCTAGCAATGCCTTAACAACTTTCTTGGCAAGGTTTTTTGGAAGTAGTTTGTCTTCTTGCCTTCTTCCTAGGGCTGATAGAAGTGATCTCTAAGGTCAGCCAGCTGATTCGGTGTCTAAGGCAGGACTAGAATTCCTGTTCTCCCAGTCTGTAGTCTGATGCCTTAAGCACTACACTAAGTTGGATACAATGGATACAATGGAGAGCCTGAAATGTAATAACATGAAGCAGCACATTTATTTTTATTCCCGAATGCTATAGAGCTAAATGATGCCAGTCTACCAAACTACAATATTTTCAACCAGTTTACCCCATCACTAATTATAGTAGTCAATGTTTGAATTTCATATTTCATATATGAAGGGACAAAATCGATTGTTTTATCTGCATCTCAGATAATCTACCACAGAGCAAAAATAAAATAGGTATTCATAATAGTAATTCAGTGTGTCCTGGCCTATAAATCAGTAAGAGAGTTTGCATCCCATTTGCACAATTACATTTTGGAGGCTTTCTTAAGAGCAACCACTTTAGATTACTAGGTACTTTTTAAAAAGAAATTAGGACTGCAAAATTTATGTTTCCCTAGTGATTTCACTGTCAGTGAGAATTACTGTATATATCAAATCAATAAAACTTGTAACTGCAGATTCATTTTATCAAGTTCTATTCATATTTAACAATTTATTTCAAAATGTTGTGTGGATAGTTAAGGCCAAAAATAGGGAGCACCACTTTTTAATATAATGGTTATGAGTCCTTGATAAGTAAACAAATAGATTTCTCATGAAAATAATAATTGAACCAATGGATAATGGAATATATCTTCATGTTAGCAGGATTTATATAAATGAACAGGCATATATATAAACTATAAGATTATATGTATATCATTATTTTATTATGAAATTGTTATTGGCTATTTTCCTCTGTTTAATTGTTGTTTAGATATTGTAAAATTGTAAACTGCCCTAATTGGTTGATGGCTGAAATGGTTATATAACTTGGTGAATTAAATAAAAATAAATGTATAAATTTAGTCATTGTGCATACATGTAATTAAAAAAGTCAAATAGCAATAGCACTTAGACTTATATACCGCTTCATAGTGCTTTACAGCCCTCTCTAAGCGGTTTACAGAGTCAGCATATTGCCCCCAACAATCTGGGTCCTCATTTTACCGACCTCAGAAGGATGGAAGGCTGAGTCAACCTTGAGCCTGGTGAGATTCTATCTGCCAAACTGCAGCTAGCAGTCAGCTGAAGTAGCCTGCAGTGCTGCACTCTAATCACTGCGCCAACTCGGCTCTAGGTGACAATTATATAACCATTTTCTCTTATATAATTTTTGTTTATTACTCAAATTGTGCAAGATTGTTAACTTCAGATTAAAATCGCATTGTTTTAAGAATTCCTTGTATAATTATTCTGAATATAGTAAAGAATTAAGTGTGAAAGCAGTCTGTTAGGAGAAATGTAGCACTTTCAAAAGCTACCTTCAAAGTGTATGCATAAATATTTATAGTCCAAGCACAATAAATATCAGCATTTCATCAGACAGCTTTGTGCAGAAGTATGTAATTTTCACTATATCATTTTATTGGGTAGGCAAAAACTCAAGTCATTGATTTGTGTGCTGAAGTAATTTTAAAATAAATGGAAAAAATTCTCTGCACAAAGGAAAGTGGATTTGTTCCAGGGTTTTCTTTCCCAAAGTGCTATGTGAATTATTTTTCCATCTATCTTCTATTGGATTCTAGGTTTCTATGGGCAAAACTCCACCGGAGATACAATTTTTGGCAAATGTCTATTTTCAAATGTCTCCTGAAAACTGTTTCAAAGATTTGAAACTGGAGCTGTAATTAGTATATTGTCTTCTTCTTACTCTAGCAGGAAACTCAAATGGAGTTCAGACTTTCTGGAAAGAAAAGACGCCCATAGATCTTAACTAATGTATTAATTAACAATTTATTAAATAATAATAAATTATAAACAATAATTTATTATTATTATTTACTTTAAAGCAGTGGTTCTCAACCTGGGGGTCGCAACCCCTTTGGGGGTCAAATGACCCTTTCACAGGGGTCGGGAGACTTCACCCGGATGCCGCCATTTGGGTTCTTTTACCCTCTGCGCATGCACAGAACGCTTTGCACATGCGCAGAGGGTAAAAGAACCCAAATTGTGGCGGTGGGTGGGGGTCACGGCGGCAAGCGCAGGGGCGCGGCCGGCAGGGGCGGGGTGCAGGTCGCGGCATTAGGAAGGTTGAGAACCACTGCTTTAAAGAGTCATGGCTGAATATTTGCTTCTTCCTGGCTTCAGGAAGGCTATATATTTTTCGACAACATCTGTGTATAATTTGGAATTCAAGTGCTACATTTTTTTATAGGTAAACCAGGCACTAAATGATCTGGACAAATTTTTGAGATTTGCTTTGTTCACTATATGCATTTTCAGACTTTCTAATTTTTTTAAATTTCTTATAACTTTATATTGTATATAGTCTAACTTTTTTACACAGATTCCATAGGTGAATGTGACTGGGGATAGAGCTGACAATATTCCATTTAGTCAGCCAATAGAGAGAAAAGGTGGATTTTGAGATAGTTCATGAACATCATATGTACTTCTGTTTTTCCACAGAAAAGAAAATTTGTAAAATAATTATTTGAAATAACAGGTAATCCTCAACTTACAACAATTCATTTAGTGACAGTTTAAAGTTGCAACGGCACTGAAAACAGTGTATTATAGTGGTTTTTCACACTTATGACAGTTGCAACATCCCCATGGTCACATGATCAAAACTGAATGCTTGTCAGCTGACATGTATTTATGATGGTTGCAATGTCCTGGGGTCATGTGATCGATCACCTTTTGTGACTTTTCTTTTACTGATCTAAAGAGCTAGAATTCACTTTTGCCTGACTGGTCTCAAATGACTTATAATTGCTGATTCTGTTATTGTACCCAAAATAGCTTTTATAATTGATAATTATTACTGCACTTGCTGGTTATAAGTATTTTGGGGTACATTATAAAATCTTAAAGAGTACATTTGGTGGCTAATTCAAGCATGAAGACTTATTGCACTTAGTACAAACTGATTCTGATATAGGAATAGATAAGTTTCCCTAGCCCACAATCACACAGTTTCACTCGCTGGCATTTATAAAATAAATGCTTCTATTTGTGTTTTCTCAAATGCTTTTTCTCTCTCAAATGTTTTGCTTCTCTCACATTTTGATTTAATACTGCCAAATAAATCCCAAACAATTTTTACAACATTGTTTGTTGAGACAAAGGCTAACATACAATTTATCCTTCCGAAAGATAAGTAGTATTCAATATCTATATACTACTAAAACTCTTGTTGTCATGACCTTTAACTGGGTGTAACAACACTTCATAGAGCAACAATCATCGAGCCAAGGTAACTCAAATGGGCTAACTTACAGAAGGCATCCAAAATCCAGGATCAGTGACTCCTGAGGGAATGACATTTTGCAAAGTTGTAGTAGTTTCAGTGCTACTGACGGCTGCTGCGGTCATGTGACTTTCATTTCCAATATTCCATGATTGTTTCCCAGCCAATTCCTTGCTCCCCGACCTTCTCCCACTCATCATCAGCAGCCACTTATCTGCTTGCTGGGAAAAAAACTCAACACAGGAAGCCGGCATGAAGTCGGAAGACACTCCTTGTTCCCATTGCTTTTTTGCCTGTCTATGGTCATTCTATTTCTCTGTTTAGGTGAGGAAATATCTCTGAAATGACAGCCCAATGGTGCAGATTTGTTTAGTATGAATTAAAATGCTTATATCCCTTGTGGAGAATGCTGTAGCTGACATCTATTATAGCATTCAAAGCTAATCACTTTTGTAATCTACTAATACTAAACAGCCTTTGAGGAAAAAAGCATCATTTGGGCAAACATCTTTCTAGTAAAGCAGTTTATAAATTTAAATCAGCCCCAAAGTTTTTGTATAAAAATGTTCTCCAATAGCTTGTGAGAAGTAATCAGCCAGGTGAGGATGTTTCCAAGACAGTAGTGGTAGTTCCAGAGGTAGGCTACCAGGGAAAGGTGAAAGGAAAAGGAAAGGAAAAGGAAAGGAAAGAAAAGAAGGAAAAGAAAGACTGTGTTTTATATGGCAAGTAGTTCATCTGCACAACTTGCATTAAAGGATATACTCTTTTATTATAACTACAACATTTAGTCCCAGCAACTTTTAAAATATGTATGTACAAGCTGCCCATCATTTTTGAAAATTATCAGAAAAATATACATGAAAATTTCATATTTTTGTAAGCTCACCTGTGGATAAGTCAGACCCAATTTGTTGGTGTATTTTGGCACCTAAAATTATCAGCTTATCCACAAGTATATATGGTAATAAAAACAAATTAAGGAATTGTTAGCTATGTTAACATGTAGGTAGGTGACATTTTGTAATATTGGGTAAAGAGAGCTTTTATAAAAAAACATATTTAGTGCTAGAAAAACATATTTGTCTCTAGGGAATCTTCTTTTCAGGAAACTCGAAAGTTTGTTCTTTAATGTTGGAAGGTGAAGAAATTTAAGAAACAGCTGCTGGTGATGATTACATTACCGAAATAGGGCAACTGTATATGTGGAAAGAGGTTCAATAGATATGATATGCAAGCTACCCAGTTGCAAAGGTGGTCTGACCACCAAATAAAATGTTTATTCTATGCAGGAATAACAAACTTTAATCTTTCTGAACCATGCCACTTATTAAAACCATACCTGTTATGTTGGACTATGTTAGGTCTTTGAAGGCAGACCCAAGTATAATGCATTGAATATTCTAGTTTGAAAAATACTAGAATGCAGAACACTTTAGCTGAGCTAATTCTATCCAGGAAGATATAAAGCTGATACACTTAGCTTTGATGTCATTCAGAGTTTTGTGACTGAGCTATCACTTTTCAGCCTGCTCCCCTGATAAGAAAAGTTTCATGAATCCAAAATGAATCAACTACTGTCTGCCTGTTGGCATCCTTTAATATAATAATCTGAGCTTGGAATTTCTTAAGTTCAGAGATATTTTTTTTGAAAGTTTTTAAATTTTGTTTTATTTTACTATTTCTGTTTCTCTTTCTCTGTACAGATATTAATGTAATACCAGTTTTTGCCTCTTTGAGTAGCACTCAGAAATTCTTTCCTGAGATATTGAATCAAATGTACTTTTTTTTTCTTCAAAAGGCAACAGGACTGTTTTTTCGTTGAGGAAGAAGAAGAAAACGTTTCGCTTCTCATCCAAGAAGCTTCATCAGTTCTGATGAAATGATCAGAACCGATGAAGCTTCTATGACCTGGATGACTGAGAATCTCCACAGACACTGAGATCTTTGTCTTTCTTGGATTTGATTTGGTTTCTTTTCTCTTGTTAGCAATTTCCACCATTAATTTTGACATCTGTTTTAATTTCTTCTGTTTTTTGGACGTCAACAGTCTCTTTTCCTATCAGCGTCTTTAATTTCATTCTTCAGTTTCTCTTGTTCGCTTTCCTGACTGGTTGGATTTGTCCTTCCAGTTCAGTTTGACTTGGAACTTAACACATGAGCAATTCATTCCATCATCAGACCATGGCCACATCTTTGCTGTCATAACTGGCCTCTGTTCTACATTCATGTATCAATAATATAGTTAAACTGATTCCTATCTTTTCCATCTGGTGATGCCCATGATATAGGTATTGTGTCAGTAGTTAGAAGACTGATGAAGAAATCAATGGTTTGGAAGAAACTGATAAGTTATTTTTTTGTTTCATTTCTGTTTCTTAGGCCATATAGTTCAACTATTTTTCCTCCTTACTATTTCCAATTTTTGCATTCGAGCTATAACCACAAACAACACTTCCGTGTTCTATTGATTTCAGATTGAACTTCTCCATAAAACTAATCAACTCCTTCTTCTTCATCAGTAGTTGAAGCACAGGTTTTATTTATTATTTATTCCTTCTTATAAGCCGCCCAACTCCCAAGGGACTCAGGGCGGCGTACAGCATGTAAGAGGAACAATCAGTAAAAAAAAAGCATAATGATATTAATTAAAAACAATTATAAAAGATTTTAAAAACATTGTCATCATTCATACATAGGCCAACCACTGATGTTTCCATTGGTCTAGTTTTAGCCTGTCTGCTTAAAAAGCCATGTTTTCAAGGCTTTACGGAAGGCCAGCAGGGTGGGGATAGTTCGGATCTCCGGTGGTAGTTGGTTCCAAAGAGAGGGAGTTCCCACAGAGAAAGCTCTCCGTCGCGGTCCCGCCAACTGGCATTGCTTGGTTGACGGGACCTGGAGAAGACCAACTCTGTGGGACCTAACCGGTAGGGAGGTATGTGGCAGGATGCAGTCCCGCAAGTAACCTGGTCCTGAGCCATGACAACCATCATATGAAGGGATTGTCTGCAAATCAAGTTGACATTATTCAGTTGATGATAATAATAATTAATGTTATTCAAATTGATATTATTCAGTTGCTGACTGAATTGTATTCAAATGCTGACACTGATATATTCTTCCTGACTATGAAAGCAATGTCATTTTAGTTCATTTTTCTAGTCTTCCTCAGGAACATAATTGTGTCATCCAGCCCGAGGGGTCCACCATCCACAGTGCATTGCCAATCACATTAACTTGAATATCCACATTGTTTTCTTGCCTTCTCCTATGCAGTTTGAAATTATTCCTTTCCCATTGTCACTAAAGTGATCATCTCCCTCCAGCATTTTCCTATACTGTTGCTGCTGATATAGGTGCCTACTTGATTTAGCTGGGCAGCTGGGATAAGCTTAACTGCCTGAAAAACCCAGTTGGGAACATATATTCTTTCTGTAAATTCCCAGCTTTCTATACTCATCTGTTCCAGGATTATACTAAAGCTACCACAGTGAGGTAGCATAGCAAGATTTGAAGGGGTCACTAAATAAATACATAGAGTCTATTGAAAAATATAGTCAAGAGGTAATGACTATGATCAGGCCTTACATGTTGGGTATATCAGCAAAAGTGGTTGAAGTCACTATGACACCAAAGCTTTGTTTGACCCAGGAAAATCTATATGCATTTAGGTTAAATACAGCACCATGATGCTTAATTGATAAGTTTGGTATATTCATTTCCTCTTGATTAAGCTTGTTTAACCAGTACCAGTCTGTTATGCACCAAAAGCACAACAGATATGTGAAATAGAAGATAAAACTATCAGGTTTATTTGAAAATACATTATTTTCTTCATCTTAGTCAAGATACGTTTTATGTCTTAGAGACTGAAGGGTGTTGGGTTGGAAAAGATTTGTATACAAGTTTTATGGAAAATATATGCCACCCTCTATTACTATCTTCTGTTCAATTGTTGAATAGGCATATGGGAATGTGCTCAATTTATGTGCTCAATTTAGTGACTAAATATAAAAAAAAATGATTCCATTTTGAAGCTGCCATGAAGGCCAAAATCTTTGACCATCTTGAAAGTCCTTAAAACTTTCATAACCATAGGTCAGGCATTTGTATTAGTAGAAATTTGTTATAATAATAGCATGTACAAGAACCATTCAAAAAAAGTTCTACTGTTCTCTCTCTCTCTCTCTCTCTCTCTCTCTCCCTCTCTCTCTCCCTCTCCCTCTCCCTCTCCCTCTATCTCTGTGTGTGTGTGCACGCGCGCGCATGCGCACACGTGTAAACATCTACATACACATACATTTCTGATTAAATGCATAGATAAGATCTGTAAAGGTCCATTTGAAATTAACGAGGACCAAGAAAATATATTTTTGTATTTCTAAGTGTATTTCATTCATTTTCGTGTTGATGCCCAGTAAATGGTTTATATTATAGATACTGACCTAGATCAGACTGAGTTAGTCATACATGTCTAACCTCAGGCCCACTTATTTAAAGAGGATTAAATCAAACACTGTCTTCATCTCAGAAATTTTGTTTCTAAATAAATCCTACCAGGATCTACATCTTCCTATGGATCACCAAGCTATCAACATTCGACCACACTGAGTGGTAAACTTGTTCTTAATAAACCATTTCGTACAATTGCACAGTATAACTTTAGCTTTTAAATCTGAGACCATTCATTGTCAGCAATTGCTAGAGCAGCACTCTGTACATGGTCAGGGGGTTATCTGCCACAACGTGCAACATAATTTTTTTCCTGCACATTGGGATCAGATAACAGAGACTGCTTCTAAAGACGCTGATTTAAGTGGATTATGTCAGAAAGATTAGGACCAAGAGTAGGAATCTACTTTAGAAGTGTTCATTGGGTGATCATTAAGGATTCACTTTCTGGCAAATCACAGAGGGATGTTGCAACAGTGAACAAAATAACTAAAAGTGACATGGAGGGAGTGGTAAGTCAGCATAGCATCTGGAGCCTCAGGACACCGCATTTATTCTTTGAGAAATAGGTTAAAAACCTGAAAATCATAATAATCCCCCCTTCACTTAGCAAAGATCATTGATACCCAACTGATATCCATTTCGACAAACTGCGGCTTCTCTGAAACCAAGCATTATATGGCCTGTAATCTGATAATATAAATAAATGAATCCACGTATTCTTCACAAGTGGATCATGTACATTTTCATGACTGTTGATGGTAATGCAATAACAATATTGCATTGTTATAAAGAACTTTCAGGCATTAAATCTTCTCTTTTCTGAAACGGTATGGGGGGGGGGAAAACCTTTACACTTGAATGTATTCTTTTTTGCAAAAGACAATAGGCTCCTTAACACCTTTTGTGAAACATCCCACTAAAATATCAAAAGACATTCCAGCAAATATTTTATAGATTTGCTGAAAAATTGAAAATTCTTCACTCGTAGGGGAAAAAAAAGATTTAACGATGCATATTTGCACTTTTTATTTCATCATTATTGTTATTTTTCTTGACAAAGAAAGGCCTTTTGTTCAGATTTCTACCACAGAATCACATTTTGTGATTTTCTACTGTCCCCTAGTGGCACGTTAATCTTTCTACCTACTGGGTTATTGTCATTCTATATTGTTTCTGTGGTTTTGTGTGTGGGCATGTTTTTCGGAGACTATCATTAACAAATATCTGAACTGTTACTATGTAGCCTACCAATTGCACATAGAATTGCACCAATGCACTTTAGTTCAAATGATCCTTTCATGTATTCTTAAACAATATAAACAAAGCACAAAGCCATATGCTATCTATATCTTGCATTACTTCTTTACAGTAAACACTGCATAGTTCTAGATGCTAATTCTATGATGATAAAAGTAGAATATTATTAGTTGTGACAGAGTTTATACAGTAGCTACAGCAACTGAGGTAATATGTGACAGGATGGAGGGTTTTCATCAGTGCACTTGTAAGCTTCTCTCCATTCTTTTCACTTTCTCTTCCATGGAGGTCTGTTATTTCCCGAGAATGTTAGCAGATTTGCTCATTAATGCTGGATCTCTTATATGGAGGTTTGAAGATTTTACAGGTTATGTATAACTATATTTTAGATATTTAAGATATTATAGACTTTAAGAGATGTTCAAATTGTTTGCTCAGTTGTAATTGCTGTACCACAAAGCAATTTATTTTTTTCACACCAGGCAAAACTTCCAGGTATTCTTGGAGATCTGTGATTGACAGGAATGTTATTCTAACATGAAGACTGAGACTTCTCGATGTGTCCCCAGTAGCCTTTCTTCTTTAAAGAATATCCATCGGTTTGTTGTGAATAAAATTAATTTTAACTCAAAACAAGAACAAATGATAACAAAATAAAACAGTTACTGTGAATATTTAACCATCCTAGTAAGAGCCTCATTAGATTTTTCTAGAAAGCTAATCTCTTAAAAATCCAACATTCCAAAATTGTTATAGTTTTTGGAATGGCAAGGTAATCTTGTTATTAGTGAGAAGAGAGAGAGCCTTTTAGCTTTGGTTATTGATTTATTCTGTTTGTGATGTCATCATCTGAATTTACAGTCAGTGCAGTATGGTCTAGTAACAATATAATTTTGCTAGAAAACAGAACAAATGTAGGTTTCTAAGGTCATATGGTAACTTAATGAGGCCTGCTTATATGAACCTGTGTTTCATTAAGATCTCTCAAAACAAAGCTTTAGTTTGCAATCCTGTCTGGCAGAAATACTCAAGATTACAACCAATTCCACCAGTTTTACTGAATGCCATTTGAAAATGGAAACCAAAGAGCTTACAGCTCTGTTTCAAAGGAGAATGAAAACAAGCTAGATGGTTTCCTGATACATAAACAACAAACCAGAACATCAGTTTCGTGTAATATTGTGTGTCCTTTAATTCTAATTTTTCAAATAACCTTATTTTTTTTATAATCCATCAGAATCTCTTCCACATGTTAAAATAATAAGCAGATACCGTTTAAGATAGCAAGCTGTATTGTAAATAGAGATAGAAAGTAGAGATAGAAATAGAGCTGTAAACAGTGGGATAAAATGCAATGAAAAGTCTACTTTTTAATGTAGACATTTCAAATTTGCTTAATTGAATATTCATATCCTCCATAAAAGACCCTTGGCAAGAATATTTTGATCTTATGTTCTTATTATTATTGATACGTGATAAAGTAGTTAAAATTATGCCTGAATTTAATTTTAACAAATAAGAATAGGGTGTATTGAAAGTGTTCTTAATCTTAAAAAAATAAAAACAACAAACTCCCCCCCCCAGTAGAATAAATACTTTATTTCTTTCTCAAACATCTCTGAAATCAGGTACTATATATAATTTTTAAAATCCTGAAAATAACTCCAGAACATGAACAGATCAGTAGAGTTATTCATAGTGTATGCTACGATATCATGGTAGGGTACATTTCCTTTTCAATCCAAAATTATAAATACAGTATCAGAGATTACCAAATTCCAAACATTCTCAAAATATTTGAAATAACAACTAGTTATATAAATTCACATGTTTATTATAAAATCAAATCCAAAGATACATAAAGAATTTACTGATGTACGGGAATAGAAACATTAACTGTAGCATTAAATTCAATGAAAATGAAATATAGCAGTTGTGTGTGTGTGTGTATTGATATGGTCACTACACTCACTTTCAAAATATTCAAATGTTCATTGATTTCATATTAAAAGAAAGATTGAAGTCATTTTTAAATTTGTAATAAATATGTTATTGTCCTTAGTGAAGACATTACATGTTTACTCTCTGCAACTGCCACACAATTCCAAAAACAGGGTATACTGCTTTAAAGTATTACAGGAAAGTGCAGTATTTATACTTTTGTTGTATTTTCAAGCACCATTCATACATCAAAACTGAATTGTTACCCAGCTGTAATGG
Source organism: Diadophis punctatus similis (assembly GCA_023053685.1). Lineage (NCBI taxonomy): Eukaryota > Metazoa > Chordata > Lepidosauria > Squamata > Dipsadidae > Diadophis > Diadophis punctatus. The sequence continues at coordinate 3,439,110 of JALIGW010000028.1, read as the reverse complement.
AAATAATAATAATATAACAACTGTCTCTATTTTTTTTAAATATTGGGCCATCAATAAAATGGAATCCTTGTTTAGTGAATATATATTGTTATCTCTGTATTGTAAACATTCTTTTAAATTAATACAGCAAAGAAAATATGGAGTGGGCTGCATGATATCAATCAGACTAATGTAAAAATCTTTGTTAACAGTAACTAAATCATGGGACTCCGCTCCATTTTGCTAGATCATTAGACTATCCATTTAACAATATGGAAATGATGACCTTGAATCAAACTTGATCGTTCAAGTTTTCTACAGATTTTTCTGGAAACAGTTCAAATGCAAAACTGTTACAAAACACATGCACACACATTTACTTCGCTTTATGAAATTGCTCAGCTCTGCTGTCACGATCCTTGCTACAGTGGGTGCGCTTCACTGAAAAGAATGAAGCAAATCATGCCTATAAAAAAATCATTTCACAAATTGCTTTCCTGGAGCCTCATATAGACTAAGAGGACTTACAAGGCATGGGCAAGCTAAAAGGATGGTATTAATCACAACTAGAATGTTAAGTAGAAATTAAGACAACCAAGGAAAGTTGAAGTTTGAGGTCTAATCTGAGATATACATTGAGAAAGTGCTTTTCGTTTGTTTTTTAATTTGTGGTAGGTGCTGGCTTATTAATTGAGCCAAATAAAAACAATAAATGTTGACAGTAACTTAACCAACATATTTTATTTGACATTAATTTCCTGCTAGCAGGTAAAAATAGTAAAAGTATGCTAAACAGCAGTTTGAAATGTGTAGCACTAGCCAAGCTCTATTTTATAAGCTCCATTTTGAATGACTGTGCTGTATAATGACAGAGGCTGTATAAAGTTATTTGTATGCCTAGACACAAAGTACCATTTAGTTTCAGGGTATACATATCTTTTGCCGGTTTGAAGATTTGAATCAGACTAAAATGCTTTCCAAATGTGGCACTTTGTTCTGTCCAAATAAATAAAAAGTCAAGTATTGCATTAATGTAGATTTTAAAACTGGATTAAGTCAGAGTGAAAATATGGCCTCTGTGGGACTTTTGGTAGTAGGATATAGTGCCTACCATGGTAAAAATTGCTGAGTTAGGACATGTAGCCTAACTGAGTCTATGGTACTACTTTTTTTTCTTATTTTTTAAAAGAAAAGCCAGTCATAAACAGAGCTACAATATATGTTTCAGTTTATTTTAAAAAAAATAACAGATGTGATCATTAAAGTTGGCATGTCAATTGTTTAAGTTAGTTTTCAACCTACATATATTTTATGCACAGATACCATTCTTTTAATTTCATTTGTGTCATTTCCTCTTTTCTATTTTGGAAAACTTTCTCTAAAAACCCATTGGTGCTGTTAATTCAGTGACCCTAAAAGTCCTCAGTGGACCTTAACATGAATAGGTATTCAAATCTCTGAAATATTTATGGAAAGGAGAATTTTTAGAATCTTTTTAGTAATAGCATAAATAATCTGTCAAATGCTTTTTACTGAGCCCCATTACAGTGTTTTTAAAAGGTGCAATAATTCAAGTACCTAGATAGCAGCTCAAACTACCACTACTTTTTGTAATGTAATGGCCTATCTGAATCCTAATTCCTAGGCCCACTTTCAGAAAAATACAGTTGTCTTTATTTAAACTAAAACTGTAGTCCGTTACAAACTGTAAAAGGAAGATACAAGAAAATTGTATAAAAAGCTTAAGTATAATTTTAAAACAATTTTGTCTTTGGCCTAGGATTTTCTTCCTATTTATATATAGGATAAGTACAAACCTAAAGGGTAGTTTAGTACTGATATGCTATCTATGAAATACCTGGAAATAACTAACATAACCAGTTACCATTTGTATAGTCAATTTTAATCTAAGAATGCATGTGTGTGGGGGGGTATTTATTTGAATTCCAGAATTTAGTGAGATGCAATATATTTTCAGAGGATAATATTTTCAAATATTGCTGTCTGTTTTTTATTTAAAAGACCACACTGCTTTGTAAACTGTATCCAATGTTAGGAGAAAAAATGTTAATAAAAACAATTATTTCATTTCTTTATGTATATTTTAAAAAGAAAGTAGAATAAACATGAAAAGAAGCAGATGATCTAAGTTGTAAATCTACCCCCATTTATCTTTGTATTAACAAGAGCAATAGCAAGTGATACTGTTTTCTGTGCATTAAAATATCATTGGGGGGAAAAATGTTGCTCAGGACACAGTACTAGTGGGCTGAGTTTGTCCAGTCTTTACCCAGAACAGGATTAATCTTTGTGATGGTGCAAAGTGTATGTCTAGGGTCAGAGTGCGGGTTGCCTTTTGGGATCTGCATTACATTAGTGTCATTTTTGGATTCCTGATGTTAATCAAAACCAACACCATAAAGCGTCACTTAGCTAATTTGTGTATTATTGTCAATGTTACCATTAATTATGCATTTGTGAGGAAAAAGAGGATTAATGAGTTGTCACAGGTAATTTACAATGATCAGGCTCCCCAGGACATTAGGAAAACACTAGCTGTGTAAGATTACCATTCTAACATTAATACCATGTAAGTCTTTGTTAAGCCTCTGAACCAAGTTTGTCCATCACCATCAGTCTATCTTTTCTAAAAACTTCCTACACAGCAATAATTACAATTTATTGAAAGCCATTGTGATTTTTTTTTTAAAAAAAAAGATGCACCCCACTATCTAAACTGTTAATCATGAATAAGTGGTGTTACACATTAATTGGGAATTGTGGAATTTGTGCAGCATGTTGCTAAGTTACTCAGACCATTGTTCCCACTGCAAAGTTTTCATCAGCAAACTTAATGAGCACACAAAGCCTCATTAAAGGTGCCACATTATCAGGTGACAAGGCCATCGTTAGCACATGTCATTGCTGTAATGTGATGTTACTTTTAATATCAAGACAGCAGGGACAGTGGGCAGCATAATAAGAGCCATCAGGAATTATAATACCAAACTGAAGATTCAAATAAGATATTGAAAGATGCACTACTACTGTCCCTACAAAATGTATAGTTCTTACTGTAAAAGAAAATGAGACATTTCACTAGATAATTCATTCATTCTGAGAAAAGAAACTACATGCCATTTAAAATACACTGATTTTAAATGATCTATATTTAAGTGTTCAGACATACATACATACCGTTTTTTTCAAAGTATAAGACGCACCTTTTTGCCCCCAAAAAGAGGGTGGAAATGTCGGTGTGTCTTATACACCAAATACAGCCATTTTTGGTCTCCCAAAGCCCCACCCCCGCATCCCACTTTTGCGAAAAATGGGCCATTTTTCGCAAAAATGGGGGTGTTTTTGCCTTCTAATTACCCCATCTAGCATGACTGGAGGAGGAATTCTAGGAGTTGAAGTCCACAAGTCTTAAAGCTGTCAAGTTTGAGGACTCCGGGGTTAGGGGTTAGGGGTGCAAGGGTCTTCAAACTTGGCAAGTTTAAGACTTGTGGACTTCAACTCCCATTCCTGAGCTAGCATGACTGGAGGAGGAATTCTGGGAATTGAAGTCCACTAGTCTTAAAGCTGTCAAGCTTGAAGTTTGTAAAAAGTATACATGGTTGTAAAAGTGTACATGGTTGTAAAAAGTATTCTGCTACACTGGTATTTTATTAAATAATATATTACTACACCATTTGATTCAGAATACTTTTTTCCTTGTTTTCCTCCTCTAAAATCTAGATGCGTCTTATACTCCGGTGTGTCTTATACTCCGAAAAATACAGTACATACATACATACATACATACATACATACATACATACATACATACACATGTATATAAATTTATATCAGATTTTGCTCCTGTGTGACTTGCTATCATATGTGGATGTCCACTATCCACAACCTAGCTATTTCTATTTTTTCTTAAATGACAACCCAGCTGTTGCCTATGATATTATCAGCTCATACCCTATAATATATGCGCTCTACATGGGGCTACCCTTGAAGAGTATCCGGAGACTTCAGTTGGTGCAAAATGCGGCTGCGCGTGCTGTGGTGGGTGTGCCAAGGTACACCCATGTGACACCGATACTCCGCCAGCTGCATTGGTTGCCCATCGGTCTCCGGGTCCAATTCAAGGTGTTGATCACGATCTTTAAAGCCCTTCATGGCTTAGGACCAGGCTATCTTCGGGACTGCATTCTGCCTCATACTTCCCTCCGACCGGTTAGGGCCCACAGAGTTGGCCTCCTCCAGGTCCCATCGGCCAAGCAATGCCGGCTGGCGGGCCCTAGGAGGAGAGCCTTCTCTGTGGCCGGCCCCGCGCTCTGGAACCAACTTCCCCCAAAGACCCGAACTATCCCCACTCTGCTGGCCTTCCGAAAAGCCGTCAAGACATGGCTTTTCCTGCAGGCTGGGGGTAGAGCTTAATCCACTCGAGCTCACCCCCAAGTACGTATGGCTGTTGAATGGTTGTTGATGTTTTTATACTGTGTTTTTAAATTTTATATTTGCTTTTAGTTAATATTTAATATTTGGTTTATTCTTGTATTTTTCTCTGTTGTACGCCGCCCTGAGTCCTTCGGGAGTTGGGCGGCATATAAGAATACCAAAATAAATAAATAAATAAATAAATAAATAAATAAATAAATAAATAAATAAATAAATAAATAAATAAATAAATAAATAAATAAATAAATAAATAAATATTGAGGTTTGCATGTAAATATATGGATAGTTTATTTTTATTCTTTTACAGAAGATTGTCTCGTCTTGTTGTCTTGCTTTTATTATTTTCCAATTGGAACATTTCACTGTCTGATGCTTCTGCTGGATTTCACTCTCTGTCTTTACAGATCCCAATCCATTGCCTCGCCCAATATATTTTTATTTTTTTCCTCCCTAAGATTGGTTACTATTTCATACATACTAATGTCATTTTGTATTTTTGCAAAACATTTGAGTTTTTCAAAATTTTATATCCATTTGCTTCTGCTTAGAACACTAAGAAAATATTAATATAAACTGTATGAAAGGGTGATATGGATAATCAAAAGATTTTTCTCCATGTCAGTTTAGAGTAGGGGTGTCAAACTCAATTTCATTGAGGGTAGCATTAGGGTTGTGTTTGACCTCGAGTGGCATAGGGGGGCATGGCATCTCGATGTCACTTGTGTTGGGGGCACCTGTGGTGGCCTGGGCGAGGCTGAGGGAATCCATTGTCTCCAGTGGAGATAGGCGAGACTAGGGAGAGCACCAAACCCTTGTCCTCCAGAGGAGACTCCCCGTCCTTCTCAGGCCACGCAGAGGACTCCCAGACAGCGGCGCAGGCTGTCCAGAGCCCTAGGCAGCAGAGGGCAAGTGCCCAGCTCTGCCCTCGAACTCCCAGGACACCAGACACCACAGCTCCATTTTTGGCTGCAAAGACCTCCTGCAGCGCTCTGCCAGCAAAAATGAAGCTCAGGAAGGCTATGCGCAGCCCTCCCGAGCTCTGTTTTTGGTCACAGAGCACTGCAGGAGGTTATCGTTGCTGAAAATGAGCTCCCAACTCCATACGTGGCCCTCACGAGCTCTGTGTGCAGCCGTCTTGAGCTCCATTTTCAGTGGCAGAGGCAGGCTGGTCCTTCAATGTTTCTAGGGCAGCCCCACAGGCCAGATCTAAGCATCAGGCCTTAAATTTGACACCCCTGGTTTAGAATATTTGAAACATTTTTTTAATGATATCCCTAGAAGGAATTTCCATGGACTGTTGAGATCTTCATTTCTACAATAAATGCAGATATTGTGCAGTTAGATGAAGTTCATGGCTGGAGGTTTCCTCAATCCAGCAATAGAAATTGCCTGCCCTAATTGCTGTTTGCAGACAGTTCTCCCAAAATGCCAGAAACAGATAGGTAGGAATCTGATTTCCTCAGCATGTTGTTTGTCATTAAGAGATCGTTTTGTGGAAAGGACGAAGCTCTCCTGACTTCCTTCACCCAAACAATCTTTCACTGCAGCCTTGAATTCCTTAATTTTCCACAAAATATTTCTTGCTAAACTTCAATGTTACTGTCCCAAAGGTGCTTTTTTCAAAAGACAACTGGACTTTATTTTTCCTTGAAGACATTTTACTTCTTATCCAAGAAGCTTCTTCAGTTCAGAACTGTTGAACATTCTGAACTGAAGAAGCTTCTTGGATAAGAAATGAAACATCTTCAAGGAAAAACAAAGTCCAGTTGTCTTTTGAAAAAGAACCTTTGGTACAACCATAACTTGGATGACTGAGAATGTGGGAAACCATAACTTGTAGTCTCACATTACACATGAAGCCAGCTGGTGGCTTCGGGTCAGTCACTTCTCTCAGCCCAAGAAAGGAGGCTATGACAAACAAGTTCTGAAAAACCTTGTCAAGAAAATTGCAGGGATTTGTTTAGGCAGTCTCTGGATATTGGACATGATTGAAAGGAAGAAAGAAAAGTGCTTTATTGTATTTTAAATTATATTCATGTATTTTAATGTTGTATACCATTAAGAGATAGTATAGAAATATTTAAAATAAATAAAAGTAGTAGGAATTGAATAATTTAGGACAGAGAAAGATTATAATATCACAGGCTAAATATTTCTATGTAATAACTTACTCTCATATATAAATAGCATTTATATAGAAGCAATCCAGATAAATTAAAATCAATTAGAATTTTGCTTTTAGTGTCCTTGAAATGTAGCTTATGTTTGGTAACAACATGCTTCTCAATATAGATGTGATTTATAAAAATGTCCCTCAACCATCTGTTAAAATACAGCTACAACTATTTCCAATAACACTTGAATTCTCCAGGAGCCTCATCCATTCATAATGAAAATGAATTCTTCTATCAAAGTAGAGCTATAAAATTGACAGAATTGCAACTAATTTTGTTTTCATAATGTGGCAGTAATTTTAATTGATGTCATGGCAGACTTTAAGCTAGTCTTCCCTAGTGTGTGAAGAAAGTCAGTACAGTCAGGGTGCCATGGGAATCTTTTCACAACTCTGCAGTCTCACATCTTAATCTGATATTCATTTCACACCATTCATCACCAACAGTGCCAGCAGCTAACTCAAATTCTTATGGATGAAAAGTCTCTCTGTGTACAGTACCTTTTAATGAATGACATTTATTTTTAATATATTTATGCTCAGAAAACATTATTTTAAAGGATTGTTAATGCTATCACCTACAAGCAAACTATGCAAAATTCAGGTTGAGCAGGTAAATGTATGGAAACACAATATCAATTAGTTAATTGCATACAGAATACACAATGTGGTATATTTTAGACTGAAAATTCATAAATGCGAAAGGCTGCAGAGTTTAGATACATCACCAATCTTTTCTTTTTCTTTAAGTATGTGCCATTATTGCTTTAAGTAAATATTTAACCTTATTTGGATTGGTAATACCCTTAGAAGGAGACCCCTTATCCTGTGGCAATTCCTGCCTACAGAAACAATGATTAAATGTCCAGCTTATATACTTCATGTGACACTTAACGCTGCCCACAAAAAGAGGAGATGGGAAAATCTCTCATTAGAAAACCAAAGGGAGCATTGTCCTTTAAAAAAAAAGGGCATAGAAGTATGTAGTGCTAAGAACACAAACCTGGAACGATGTGCATCGAAGACTATAGGACTTATAGTTTTCTCTATTTAAGAATTCAAAGATAAATAGGATTTACAGTACTGACTCAATTTAGTCTTAAACTGTATTCTTGTTTGTCAGTCAGCTCATGACCATCTTCATTTATACTGAACTGAATAGAGGGAAAATTGGCTTAAATCCTGATTCTCTCTCCCTCTCTGCGTGTGTGCCTTCTTCTAGTAAGCTACCTGATTTGCAAACTTTAGATGATTCCACACCATAGCAGCTTCCATGCCCCATTTATTTTTGTTCATAAGGATAGCAATAACAATAACACTTACTTAGATTCATATATTGCTTCATTGTGCTTTACAACAACAGTCTTCAATCTTTGTGGCTTGACGGCCCACCTGGGGGAGATGGAACCGGGCCACGTGAGTGCGGCCTGCTTCCAAATAAGGCACAGCCCGGTAGTGGGCCATGGCCCATGGGTTGCGATCCCTGCTTTACAACACTTTAAGAGGTTTACAGAGTTAGCATACTTCTCCCAACAATCTGAGTCCTCATTTTACTGACTTCAGAGGGATGGAAGGCTTAGATAATCTTGAGCTAGTCAGGATCAAACTCCTGGTAGTCAGCAGAATTAACCTGAAATGCTGCATTCTAACCACTGTGCCACCACAGCTCATGAACTCAAGCCTACAGAGAAGGCTGTGTTATAATTATTTACTCACCATCAACTAATCCATATCCATTGATTGTCATGGCTTCTGCATAATTTAGGATGCAATTATATACCAAATTACCAAGTCCCACTGAATTCAGTAAGAAATTCTATATACTATGTTTTAAATTGCATGATCAATTTAATGATACAATCTGACCAACACGGTAATGATATGGTCTTCCACATCTTATAGACTGCCAACAGCTTCAGGTGTTGAGTCTTTAAAAAGTCTAAAATAACAGAGGCATTTAAATAGTTTTTTCCCCCTATCGGCCATTCTAATATTATGTCATACAGATTTTGTTTTTTTTTTGTTTTTTTGTTTGTCTCAGCAAAAAGAGACGAATAACTTATTTCCATAGGAAGAAAATGAACAGATTAAACACATTAGGGTTTTTTTAAGGAAGCCAAACACTTTATATAATTAATTAGCCCAACGATAAATCATTTCTTACCCTACAAATTTAACAAAATCTGCCCTGATTACAATTTAATATTCAACTGATATTTTTGGCACCACATTTCTTAAAAAGGTATCAAGTTCATTTTCACATCATCTTAAGAATTTTTAAAAATAGATTCTTGCTTGAATAATTCCACAAACTCTTATCTAAATTTTCTAGGACTGCTACTGTTGATAATGGCTTGCTTTTATCTTCATGACACAAAGTATTACCACACAATAGCAACACATGGAAATATTTACCTATGCTAAACAAGGGCCTTCTTGTGGACTCTAGCTGGTTCCTACATTTGATCTTTTTCATAATATAAGTGCAGTTATAATTCCTCCCAATTTTGCGGGGATTCATAGTGCATTGACTGAAACGAGATACCCACATTTTTGCTATTCCTTGCTGCAGCTCTTCTTTTAATTTAATGTAATTTAATAATAAAATTTCTATGCCGCCAAACTCCCAGGGGACTCTGGGCAGCTAACAACAAGTAAAAACATATAATCAAATTAAAAAACATTTTAAAAAACATTTTAAAATACAATCCATATCTAAAAAGATCTTTCAATCACACATGCATACATGGGCCGATCTAAAAAGACCTCGTCGAAGGGTCATTGGCCCCAGGCCTGCCAGAAAAGCCAGGTCTTAACGGCTTTCTGGAAGGCCAGTAAGGTGGGGGGTAATATGGATCTCGGGTGGTAGTTGGTTCCAAAGAGTCTATATAAAATATAGTACTATATATAATACTATATAATACTATATATCTATACAAAATAGCATAGATTGACACAGTACCTTTATCTATAATGAAAAAAACAGAGAGAATATATAATTTTGTATTTGTCAATCAATCAATCAATCAATCAATCAGAATAGAACTGGAAGGGACCTTCGAGGTTTTTTAGTCCAACGCCCTGCTCAAGCAGGAGATCCTATACCATTTCATACAAGTGATTGTCTAGTCCAGTGATGGCGAACCTATGGCACGGGTGCCACAGGTGGCACGCGGAGCCATATCTGCCGGCACGCGAGCCGTTGCACTAGCTCAGCTCCAGCACGCATGGGTGCGCCAGCCAGCTGATTTTGGGCTGGCGTGGAGGCTCTGGGAGGGCATTTTAGGTTTCTGGAGGGCCTCCGGGGAGGCGTTTTCGTCCTCCCCAGACTCCAGGATAGCCTCTGGAGCCTGGGGAGGACAAAAAACGGGCTACCGGGCCCACCAAAAGTTGGGAAATGGGCCATTTCTGGCCTCTAGAGGGCCTCTGCGGGGGCGGGGGAGGCCGTTTTCGCCCTCCCTAGGCATTGAATTATGGGTGTGGGCACTCGCACGTGCATGATAGTGCGTGCGCACGCACTTTCGGCACCCGAGGGAAAAAAGGTTCGCCATCACTGGTCTAGTCTCTTCTTAAAAACCTCCAGTGAAGAAGCACCAACAACTTCTGAAAGCAAGCTGTTCCACAAAGTGAACTATTGAGTGGAATAATAATGGTAATGGTGGCCTCAGCTTTCCTGGGTGTGTTCAGGTGAATGCAAAACAGCAAACCTTGGGAATGTTTTAATTTGGCTTTCACTTATACCGCTCTCCAATATGGTTTTTCCATGCTTACTCATGCTTTTGATTGTTCCCCCTTCCCCAAATGAAGGACGAAGCACTCATTCTTTTGCTCCCTAACATGTCTTCCAATCATTTTCTTTTAGAAATAATTTGACTAATGAAGAGATCTAGAAATTACAGAAGCTGGCACATTTTTATCACCCTTGAATTTTATTTAAATTATAGCAATTATCTCTAGATTTGTACTGACACTTTAAATTACCATATACTTATATAAGATGCTTCTCAGTAGAATCAACTCTGGACTACATAACTATTGCTTTGTTCCAGAAAAGCTTCTCTATTAAGTCTATTTTTCAGATTGTTTATTTGTTAATGCTTTCATTTATTAATTATTTTATTAATGCCTCAGAACTTTCTAAGGCCAAAATAATTTTTAAATAGTTTTTCATTAAAAGATTGTATATATATGATAAGTACATTCAAAGAAGAAGATATAGTAAATGTAAAAGAAAAAGAAATGAAAGGCAAAGAAGAAAAATAGAGAAAGGAGGTAAAAATAAAAGAGGGGGAAAAAAAGAAAATAGAAAGAAATGGCTTCCAAACTTAATGTCAGCAGTTATACATACAATTCAATTCAAACCTCTTTCTCTAAGTTTACTTCATACTTCCCTTCTTTCTATAATCCATATTTAGTCATCCTCAAAAGTGTAAGCCACAAAGTCATTTTTAATGCAAAAAGTCCAAAAGAGTTTCCAGTCATTGATGAATATCAACATTGTAATGAGTTTTCTCTAACCCAAGAAGTCAGTTTTGCCATCTCAGCAAGTTCTATCAATTTCATCAACTATTTCTCCATAGTGCCAAATCTTTCTTTCTTTGTGCATATAATAATCTTGCCGCAGTAATCATATATTGAAATAATCTTCCATGACTCTTTCTAACTGTGTACCAGTGGTGGGTTCCTACCAGTGCGGTCCACTCTATGGCACCGGTAGCAGCCCACTGGTGACGTCACAGTACCAGTGCGGTCAGTTGCCAGTGCCTGGGTGCTGCCATTTAAAAAAAGTTTTTTTAAAAAAAAGTTTAAAAAAAATTTCTGTGCATGCCCAGAAACCTGACAATTAAATCTTTCCCTGTCCCTTCGCTTGAAAATAATAAGCTCGCATTTGACACTTTTCCTTCGCTTTTGCCTAAAGCTTCCCAAAGTGGGCATTTTCCGAAAGCTTAACCTTTTATACTGTTAATTTTATACAGTTTTATACTGTTATTCTTTAGACGAAAACATTGAGGACTGTTAAAAGATACTGTTCTTTTAACAGTCCTCAATATTTTCGTCTAAGGAATCCATGACTGAAACCAAAAATTCTGTATGAGACGTGCTTGTCTTTTAACTATAGCATTTTCTGCATATAAAGGTTGCTGTGTTGCCATGGTGTAACACACACTTTGTATGTGTTTTCATATATACCTTACTTTTCATGTAAGGTATAAAATAGCAAAAATAGTAGTAACATCTCACTGAAATAACTAATATATGACTGGCAAGCCACGCCCACCCGGTCACATGGCTGGCAAGCTATGCCCACCCAGTCACATGGCTGACAAGCCACACCCACAAAATAAGCCATGCCCACAGAGTGGTAGTAAAAAAATTAGGAACCCGCCCCTGCTGTGTACCCATCGGTTCTAAAGGGAAAAGTTCTGACTTCAACTGAATATTAATCTTTAATTTTTCTCTATCAATGTGCATTTGAATCCCATTTTTTAAAAAGCTTTTTTACATGTAGGACTTCTGAAATAAAAACAATGGAGATAGATTTTATTACAAATAATTTCTATTATACCATTCAAGCCTAAAAAAATACAGTAAAGATGCTACAAAACAAAGTCCCCAAACTCCATCAGCAAAGTTTTTCCTAAACAATTATATTTTTAACCAGCTGCCAAAATTCCAAAGAGGAAATGGTTCACCAGGACTCCAGTGGCAACATAATACAGAATATGTGTGTTACCACAAGGTAAGTACTAGATAATAATTTTGAATTCTCTCTGTGTGTATATTTGTATTCTGAATGCCAAGTATTAAAAAAAAAACAAAAATAGATCCATGATCTATTTATCTGTCTATATAGATCCAAAGAAATTGCTTAAAGATGTTTATAAATTGCTTATAAAATATATAAATTTATATTATTTATACATACATTTATATATAAATATAAATTATAAAACATAAAATATATAAAATAAATTGCTTAAAGATGTTTATGGTAGGTTCCACATTTAGAAAACAGTAAAAGCATTAATATCATAAAAAATAGGGAAACTATGTGGCGTGTGTTTATCTGTGTCTAGAAAAGCTGTATTAAACTGGGAAATTATCACTAACCCTTGCAAAGGTAAATATTGTAACGAAGCAGCTTCTTCTACACAAAGATTGTTCTGAAGACTGGAGCTATCCTACAGCTATCCTAAGATAGCTAGGAGCTATCCTAATTATCTTCTGTAAGAGGGAAGAGAAATGCAGGAATCAGGTAATAAGCTTTAAAGCAACAAGGAATATGTGATGAGGAACTATGGACTGCTGGCTGCTTGTCTCCTCAAGATGGAGACTTTTAAAGTACAGTAAGTTCTCCTTACTCAGATAAAATCAGTTATTGTATGGATTCTGCACCAACTGAAGTTTTCCAATAATTTTCAAAGCATACATTTGATTTTATAATGTTTGCTTTTCAAATTTGCCATTTTGCTTTTTAACATGACATGAATGAATGTAACCTAACTGACAAAGGCAACAACACCTAGTTGTTGAGCCACTATAGGTGTTCATTCCCAAACACAATGATGTTAAAGTAATGAAACACACAATCTTTCGTACTTGAATTGTAATATTGCACAAGAGTACAAAAGGGAAGGAGTTTGGACTGCAATGTTGTGGCACATGTTATGTCACTTGCCGCCTTTTGCACTTGCTGCAGAGACTTGTGGGAGACAAAACTATGAAAAGTGAAGCTGAGCAAATGAAGAGGGGAAAGGGAAATGATTTGTGGGACAATGAGATATGCATGCAGCATCTGTCTGCAGCTTCTTAAAAAGTCTACTTGCCTGTTAGGCAGTTGCTTTAACCTCTAAGCCACAAATTCTCCTCCCTGTATCAGCTGAACCAGGGGAGGGATTAAATGTTTTTTCTGTCAAATCACCTGGTATACCCAAATATGGGATGGAGCATACTGCTTCCTTTTGCCTTTCGGCCCAATCCAGGGGCCATCGTTTGTCATGAAAGCGACTGCCTGCATGGCCCCTGGATTGTGACCAAAAGACAAAAGGAAGCAGTATGCTCCCTTCCATATTTGGGTATACCAGGTGATTTGACAGAAAAAACATTTAATCCCTCCCCTGGTTCAGCTGATACAGGGAGGAGAATACCAGGTATACCAGGTGATTTGACAGAAAACAGTGTGTGTGTGTGTGTGTGTGTGTGTGTGTGTGTGTGTGTGTGTGTGTGTGTGTATGTATGTATGTATATATGTATATATGTATATAATATATATACATGTATATATATGTGTGTGTGTATGTGTATGTATATATATATATATATATATATATATATATATATATATATATATATATATATATATATATATATACATACACATACATACACACACACACACACACACACACACACACACACACACACATATATATATATATATACATACATGTATATATATTATATACATATATACATATATACATACATACACACACACACACACTATAGATATATAGATATATATATCTATATTCTTTTGTGACATTAGTGATGATCAAATATGACATTGCACTGGTGCATTATACATATAATTTTTTTTCTAATTTAAGGCAATGTATTTCAAACTAAAACTGAACCAAAAAAATTCTCTCTCTCTCTCTCTCTCTCTCTCTCTCTCTCTCTCTCTCTCTCTCTCTCTCTCTCTCTCTCTCTCTCTCTCTCTCCTTTTAAATTATATGTTTGTGAGGATTATCTTATATTTTCAGAATGCAGGCAGATATTATGTAAAGGAAAGAGGACCTGTTGAAAGGGAAAGGTATATTTCTGACTCCCCATGATGAGGGCTTTAGGGAAAAAATAGTGTTGGAGGGAGATGGAGCCGTGTTTCTCCTTCTTTCTTGCCTCAGTGCAATTCTTCCCTTGTCTTTACAGTCTGGTTCAATTCTGGCATTAGGGAAAAGGTTAGAAGTCACTATTTCAGCAGAGGAGATAAGCCTGCCCCTCCCCTCTTCATGGAAATATACTTGCTGAAAGCCTTTGAAGATTAAGTCCCTAGCAAGATTGGGGGCTGCTCCCCATTGCTCCAGTGGTGACATCTAGCCCTTTCCCTAATGCCTCAATAGGGCTTATTTCTCTTTTCTTTGAAGCTTGGATCAGTTATCTCATCTCACTTCCTTTCCATTTTGCCACTCATCTCATGTTATGTTATGTTATGTTATGTTATGTTATGTTATCTTATCTTATCTTATCTTATCTTATCTTATCTTATCTTATCTTATCTTATCTTATCTTATCTTATCTTATCTTATCTTATCTTATCTTATCTTATCTTATCTTATCTTATCTTATCAGTTATTGGTTATGTTATGGGTTATTGTTATGGGTTATGGGTTATGGTGTGTCATGTTATGTTATGTTATGTTATGCTATGCTATGCTATGCTATGCTATGCTATGCTATGCTATGTCCTGCCTTTATTATTTTTATACAGAAGTAATGGTGGTGAACATATCTAATATTCTTTCTTTCTCCTATTTTTTCCACACCCTGTGGGATGAACTGGGCTGAGAGAGCCCCTCACCTCACTTTATCTAGATTTTCTTCTTCTTTTGTGGGAAGGAAGGGATGTGTGTTAGTAAAGTGTACAGACTTGTCTTCATAAGCTTCTGATATAATTGTCTTCTTCCCTACATCCCAAGCTATGCTCCTGTTTCTTAAAAACCATTTAGGATATATAGACTTTTTACTCTTCCTATCTGGGAATAACTCATTCACATACTGTACTTTCCACCCATACTCAGGTTCTGGCCTACAACAGCCCTTCATTATATTTATGTGCAAGATCAATATTTGAAAATATTTAACTTAAAAAACAAACAAACAACTCCCCTAAACTTTAAAAATAATCCCAAACAGGCTAATTTCATAACATGTTTGGTCCTCATATATTGATATTTGTGTGTGTGTGTGTGTGTGTGTGTGTGTGTGTGTGTGTGTGTGTGTGTGTGAGAGAGAGAGAGAGAGAGAGAGAGAGAGAGAGAGAATCAATCACTCGCATAAAAGGGGAATTATAGAATATAATCTTCTATTATTGGATTATAGACTATCTTGCCTAAAATACCACAACTAATGTATTTTACGCAGCAGCCCATAACTTGTTTATTCACCGTAGCTTTTTAAGGGTTACAGATCTTGTTTTTATTTTTATTCTTATTATTTAGATACATTTTACTCTAGATGTTCTTTCCCTCTTAGAAAACTGCCCTGGAACAAAAATGGACATTTGAAATAAATAAACACGTGCTCCTGACATCTGCCTATTAAGTCCCTGCCTGATTTTCAAACGCTGCCTGTCTAGATTCTAGAATATTCATATCACACAATGAAGATATTATATTGTGTTTTGAAGGCTGGGATTCTTTCCAATTTTCTTTTGTTTGTGTAGTTTTTTTTGTTCAAAAGATAAGGAGAATTGGAAAAAAATTGTAACAAGAAAGGAAAGGAGACTCTCATTTCTCTTTCATTAAACTTTCCTTCCATCATTCAGGAAGGATTTTGGAACCTCTGTTAATGCTCCATGCCTTTCTTTTGCCTTGTCTTTAGGTAAATCTCTCGGTCATTGTGCCTATTCATTTGATAATTAGCAATGATAAATTGTATCTCTTTTTTTTAATGAAATTCCTTTGAACGGCTTTGTTCCTGGTAAAGCAGTTAAATGGACACATGAGAAAAATTATAGGTTAAAGGGACTGAATGCTGATCACTCTAATTGCTGAGTACATATAAGAAGAGCCAAGATTAAGTTGTTGAGTGGAGCTGAGTGCCTGTGGATTGTGTGTTAGAAAACTTGAACCAGAACTTTGGGCACATAGCCAAATCTGTGTGAAACATTTTGCTAATTCTGGTTTGGGTTATTAACACAGTGCTAAAAGGAGGGGGTAACTAGAATGGACCAAGTCTGTTTGTAAAAATCTTCAACCAGTTCTTATTTGAATTGGCATCAGTGATGCTGTTGATCTTACTTGGAAGAAGAACTTGGCTCAAAGTGTGAAAGGTCTGAACTGATTTTTACAAGCTCTTGTATCATAAATCCTGTAATCTGCCAAGAGGAAAGTATTCATAGTTTCTACATACAGAGGCCTGAGCAGCTGATGCAAAGAGACCATTCCAGATGTGTTGAAAAGTTTTCTGCAGCTGATAGAAATAGTTCAGTCTGGCCATATGGTTGAGGCCTCAGGGCTGTAAATGATATTTACAGGACTAAAAAAAAAATGCAGGAAACATTGTTTCTATCTAAATAAAACCAGTTTTACAGTAATCTGTGGAGGCCACATTCATTCTCGGGTTGCAATTACAAAAAGTGACCTACTTCAACCCTTTAGAGTCTTCTAAAAGTTGTGAATCCATATTGCTCAACTTTCTGTTTGCATATGGCCTTTGGCACACCACTCTGTTGATCCCACCCCAGCTCATAATCCCGGTAACAAGAGCCTGATTGGACATCTGTCATTAATCATTACAAGAATACATTGCTTACCATGCTCAACTAGCTTTTGTTTTATAATTATGGGCCAGCTTCATGTAATTTTTAAGGTAGTCATAGCGCACAAACAGAGGGAAATAGCACACAGAAAATTAGTGCACACTTTGAGTGGTGCTATAATAAAAAGATTGCTTTTTTAGTTCATCAAGCCTGAATCATTCTTAGAAGTCAGTATGTCTAAATGATAACTAGACATCATTCTTAATTCATCTAATGTGTAATAATGTGTAATGCTCGTGAAGAAGGCTCAGAAGAGGCTGTACTTCCTGAGAATGCTCAGGAAGATAAATCTATCTCAGCATCTACTGTTGTCCTACTATCGCAGCACCATTGAGAGTGTCCTGACATATGGTATTCTAGCATGGCATGGAAGCAGCTCTGCAGTAGACAAAAGAGCTCTACAGAGAATAATTACAACTGTCCAGAATATCATTGGGCTCCAGCTACCAGCCCTGGACGATATCTCTGCATCTCGCTGTTCTAGGAAGTTGCACAATATTCTCAGAGACTCTTCTCATCCTGCTTACAAACTTTTTGAACTGTTGCCTTCTGGCAGAAGATACAGAACAATTAAAACTCGGACCACATGCTTTCTGAATAGTTTTTATCCTAGAGCTATAATTGCACTTAATAATGAATTGAAGGGTCACCATCAGTGAGCTGTTGGGTAGTATTACTTGGTCTGTTGTATGGATGTTTGGATGGTTCAGGGTGGGGAATTTGTGGCGGGTGGGGCGTGTTTTAGGGATTGCTATGTGTGTTGGGACTGGTCTTGAAGCGTTATGTGAATTTCGTTGTATGGGTGTACTGTGTATATACGTACAATTACAATAAATAAATTATTATTATTAATTATGTAGATTGCAATTAACTTTAATAAAAGTTGCCAGAATTTGAGTCTCCATTTAGCAATTGCATTTGAGTCTCTAAATTTTAGGATGGATATTTAAGAGGGGATTTGTTGAAATACATCCTCATGGTGTATCTAGAAACATCCTATCTTTACAGCGGCCAACTCAATGCTTTGGATACTGATCAGTGGCATATAACCCCAGGACCTTGTGTTTGCCTATGTACTTCTTATGTACCTTGGCTTTTCTTGTTGTTTTCAGTTGTAGCCAGCTTTACTTTCACTGTGCCAGTGACAAGCAAGGGATTTTGTTCTATAGCAAAGCACAGAACTTTTAAAGTTCTGATTTCAGTAATATGGTTCATACATTGTGTTAAGCTTGTATACTTGTTCTAACCATGATTTGTTGAATAAAGATGTATTAATTTGTTTACAGAGCCTGCTATATTAAGCATGCTTTTTCAAACAAGAAGAACTGGGTTCACACTTTGCATTAAGCCACAATGCAAATATTTCTTTTTCATTTAGAATTTGAATGAGTATTTTTCATTTAATCCTGTGCTATTTGCAGTAGAATTGTTTGTTGTACTTTTACAGCACTTTGGTCAAAGTTGTTATTCCATAGGTATGCTACACAGATTCCACTTTTTCCTTTACAGTTATGGAATGTTGCATACCCTTGTTGGACACATTTACAACAACCTATAACCTATAATAACCTATAACCGTGATGGCGAACCTATGGCACGCATGCCACAGGTGGCACATGGAGCCATATCTGCCGGCACGCGAGCAGTTGCCCTAGCTCAGCTCCAGCGTGCTGGTCAGCTGATTTTCGGCTTGCGCAGAGGCTCTGGGAGGGCGTTTTCAGATTCCTAAGGGGCGGGGGAGGGCATTTTCGCCCTCCCCAGGCTCCAAGAAAGCCTCTGGAGCCTGGGGAGGACAAAAAACAGGCCTACCGGGCCCACCAGAAGTCAGGAAATGGGTCAGCGGGGGGTCATGCATGGGGAACGGGGCAGCACAGGGGGGTCGCGTGCACTTATGCAGGGGGGTGGGGCACGTGGGGGCATTGAATTATGGGTGTGGGCATGTGTGTGCATGTGATAGCACGTGCATGCATGCTTTCGGCAGCCGAAGAAAAAAAGGTTCGCCATCACTGACCTATAAGATCCTTTGCACCCACGTAGCTCTGTTACTTGCCAAGCAGGTTAAATAGAGAAACAAAATGTGAAGTTGGCTTTCTATAGATAAGTAGGCAAGTACTATAAAGAAAAAAATTCTGAGACTTCAACTGAAAATGTATTGTTATATGGGTTTCATTTAAAAAACTATTGAAAGGTAGTTTGAAGGTTTTTTTTAAATATAAAAATATGATTCATTGTTCTCTAGCAGTTCCACAGAGTCAGTCTTGCAAAGATTTGGTTCTACAGCTGTTTGGGTTGTAGATAACAGTATTTCCTTTTAGCAGTTTAAAAACTCTTTTTAAATAACTCTTGCATAGACATCTCTGAATCTACTATTTTTTTTTAAAAAAAAACCTGAATTTCTATTCAACGTTAGCCACTGAACTACTTTGCAGGTGTCTAATGGCTTCTCTGGATTCCAGCCAAAGCATTTAATTAAAACAGTTAGTAAAACAAGTCTTCATCTCTATGGAGGAGCCCTGGGTTTCATCAGAGTATTCAAAAGTGTCATATAAGCAACAGGAGTCTAAGTGCACATAACTGAAATATAGCAGAAAAGTACTCTTTTCCACAATTGGAAAAAAGCCCAGATATTATTGGTTACTAGTACAACGTCTATGATCATAACTGAGACACATTAGACTTCCTTTTCTACTAGCTTGTTTATTTCTACAATGAACCATTTACCTGATGCTATCCTGAAGTCCCCAGTTGTCCAATCAGTACCATAGACCGCTAGCTGGGTCTCATTCACCCTATGAGGAGAAATCAAAAGAACACCACCACCCCTTTGCCTTATAAGTAACTACTATTTTCATATCCACCCTCATTTTTCTGGTTTTCTAATTGAATTTCAGTGTTCCAAATTAAGGTTTTAAAAGTATTTTTTAATTGATTTTAAAAATGGATATTAAATCGATGCAGAATTTTTATCCTTGATTTTCACTAGTTGCATTATTGCTTGGGATGCTGCTTAGAATAAAGTATGATTATAGGATTGAACCTATATATCTAAGAGTTTCTCCTGATTTGTCCACTCTGTCACAGTCCATAATGTTCAGGAAGATTCTAGATTCCTTAGGATATCTTTTGGGGATAGGCTAAAAGGCTGACAGAGGGAAAGGAAGAGGAGACGGGAAGATTGAGTATAACTGATTATTTGAAGAGCTTATCAACTTTTTTTTTAAGTCATATGCAAAGAAAGAAAAGAGAGAGAGAGAGAGAAAGTAAGAGCGTAAAGAAAAAATAAAATAAAAGCGTACATTTTTCTACTATAGCTGGAATACTAATGTATATTGAAAAAACCCACATCTATATCATATCATATCTTACAAAACTACAGAAACATAAGACAAATGGCCTCCTAAACCAAAGTGCCTTCATTTCCATTTCCTGAATACTCGCCGAAAATAATTTAATCTTGACTAGTTTTGGTAAAATTGTCAAGGTAGATACCAGGCTTGCCCCAGGAAGAAAACTGATAATTTAGAGACCCACCACTGAAAAGCACTGGTTGTATCTGCAACATTATCCTGGGACACATATATTTGCCTTCATTCATGAAATGTTCATGTTTCGGGGCCACTCTTCCTTTCTTGAAAGTGAAGAACTATCAATAGCTTTTCCACTGACACTTCCGTTCCATACTGAATGGATCAGTTCCAGTGGTGGGTTCCTACCGGTGCGGTCCACTCTATAGCACCGGTAGCAGCCCGCTGGTGATGTCACAATACCGGTGCGGTCAGTTGCCAGTGCCTGGGCACCGCCATTTTTTAAAAAAAATTTTTTTTACATTTTTTTTTTAAAAAATTCTGCACATGCCCAGAACCGAGCTTCCGGCACTGCGCATGCGCTGCCTTCCTACCCCACAGTGAGTCCAAGCAGGGGAGGATGGCTGAGGGAGCGTGTGAGATGCTGAAAGAACGGGCGGCAGGAGCTATCTCCATTCCCCTCCCTTCAGCAGTCCGAGAAGCCACGAACGTGCGGTGATGATCCTAGGCATTTTCGCACGTTTGAGGCTTCTCGAGCTGCTGAGGGGAGGGGGAATGGGTGGCAGGACCTATCTCAGTTCCCCTCCCTTCAGCAGTCCGAGAAGCCACGCCCACCCGGTCACATGGTGGGCAAGCCACGCCCACCCAGTTACATGGCTGGCAAGCCATACCCACAAAATAAGTCACGCCCACAGAGTGGTAATAAAAAATTAGGAACCCGCCCCTGATCAGTTCCACTTGGTATCTGAAGGTATCTAAACATCCCTTCAAATTAGACTTTGGTGAGTAGATGCTTACAGTTAGTTCTTGACTTACTACCATCCATTTGGCAACCATTCAAGGTAACTACAGCACTGAAAAAAGTAACATATGGCCAGTCCTCACACTTGCAACCGTCACAGTAGCCCCAAGCTTGTGGGATCAAAATTTGGGCACTTAGCATCTGGCATGTATTTATGATGGTTTGCAGTGTCGTGGGATCACATGGTCACCATTTGTGACCTTTCCAGCCACCTTCTGGCAAAGCCAATGTGGGAAATTGGATTTGCTTAACAACTAACAACTGCAGTGATTCATTTAACAGCCATGGCCAAAAAGCTTGTAAAATCAGGCATGACTCACTTAGCAACCACTTCTGCTTAGCAACAGAAATTCCAGTCCCAACTGTTTCTGTCAAACACAGAAGGTAAGGCAGAAAATTAGGCTAATGTATAAGAAACACAGAATGAAGGTCCTTCAAGGTCTTGCAATATCAAAAAATTTTGTTTCTTGTCTGTTTTGCAATCATAACAGCAAGCAATATTTATTTTAATTATACTTTTGATGGTTTTCATGCCTTGGTATATAGTTCAAAAAGACATAAGCAACTATGAGACAAGAAATCCAATGGGATGCTCATTAGTTCTGAGCAGTTTACAGTGCTAGGTTTTTCTGAATAGGTGAGAAAATTTGCAAACAAACTACTGGCCTGCAGTTACCAATTTCACCTGAAAACATTCTCTACTCTATGTACCTAGGATCGTGCACCACTAACTCAACGCTAAACACCATGCATGCACATTATTGAAATGTATATACATGGCCTCTGAGGACCACTTGGAAACTGCAGAAGACCACTTGGAAACTGCAGTGACTTGCCTTCCTGAAGGTATGTTTTGCCATGACAGCTATTATGTAGTGGGCTTCAGTAGGCAAGAAGCAGACCAGCATAGTTGCAACAGCATTTATTGACTAAAACTGTAACTGAGAAACAGCAGGCAATGCCTGTATACAATGCTTATACTCTGGGCCCACAGGGTCTCAACCAATCATAATACTTGAAAAACCCGCCCAAATATGAATGTTCAAAGTTTCCCTCCAAAACAGTTGGAGTTAACAGTTAGGGTCATCTAAAGGTTAGTTTCACTTTAGCACAAAACAGTTGGAGTTAACAGTTAGGTCATCTAAAGGTTAGTTTCACTTTAGCAGGGCTTAACACAACTATATATATTCAATACATAACAACAGTGGTGCTTAAGACCCTACATTGTTTACCAGAAGGGTCCTCTGAACAGAGCCTCCTTTTTGTTCTTTGCTCTATGTTTGTAGTCCAAACCAGGACCATAACTCTAAAATCACTTCTTTTCCCCTCCATTATCTCTCTCAAAGTTTGATGCCCTTAAAAGCAGTTTTAATAACTTCTCATTTTATTAGTGGTTTACTGTAGGACCTGGTTATCCACTCTACTCTCATTAACCTTGGCAGTTAATGCCGGTTTTATTTTTTTAATTAGATGTTCATGGTCACTTAGTCCTATCTCAGGGCATCATTTTAAACAAAGATGTCTACAGGGAGGGTGTCATGGAGGGGCAAATGATGAAAGCAGTGTTGCTCTGTTGTGACACAAGCTCCGCTTGTTATGTTTCTGTATCATGATATCACAAGCAATGTGAAAGGAGCCCAGGCCGTGACAACACCATGCTGGCTTTTGTCATTTGATAAAAGCACCAGATCCTGCAGATTCTCTATTGCTTGGAGCAATTGTTACAAGGGAGCCTTCAGCTCTTCGGGGGCATTTCTCTCTTTACTAGGGAAGGTTCATGATGTATATATAAAAAAAGAAATGTCATTGAGGATGCCTGAACTTTTGAATACATTTCCCTTAGAAGTTTTTCTAATGCAGATGTTGCCATTTTTGCACCATTTTATCATGCACTTATTTGTTCATGTTCAGTTTGCTCTGGTTTTGTTTGCTTTGGATTATTTGTAATGATTTTGGCAATGATTTTTTTAAAGTCTCATAGCAATTTTAATTACAATGCCTTTTCGATACTGTCTTAAAATTTTTTGAAAAATTATTGTGGGAGGATTTCCAATTTAGTTTATATCCACTGTACTCTCTCTTTCAAACATACATCCAGCTCAAGGAAATCACGCTAAATTCAGCTAGCAAAAATATACCTGAAGTGAAGTTCATTTATTAAACACCAGCAAATATAAAACAGTGAATTAACAAAGTGAGACCAAAGGAAGGAAAAACAAGGAGAGACATACAGTATGCAACAGACAATAGCAATAGCACTTCAACTTATATACTGCTTCACAGTGCTTTCCAGCCCTCTCTAAGCAGTTTACAGAGTCAGCATATTGTCCCCAATAATCTAGGTCCTCGTTTTACTGACCTTGGAAGGATGGAAGGCTGAATCAACCTTGAGCCGGTGAGAATTGAACTGCTGGAGTGAGCAGTGAGTTAGCCCTGCAGCAGCGGTGGGTTGCTCCCGGTTCAGACTGGTTCTTAGAACCGGTAGCGGAGGTGGCAGGAGGCTCCGCCCACCCACCCAGGATGCTCCGCCCACCCACCCACCCAGGACAGAGGTGGGTTCCTGCCGGAGCTGCCCAGTGCGCAGCTCCGGTAGGGGGCGGCCGATTGGACAACCGCTCCGGAGCCCACTCTGCCGGTCCACCCAGCGCGTCGCCATTTTTTCCAGTGATTTTGGGTCAATTTTGCTTCTGCGCATGCAGAGAAGTAAAATCTCGCCGAAATCTCGTGAGGGGACGTGCGTGTGAGAGAAATTTTGGTGAGATTTGCCTCCGCGCATGCGCGGAAGCAAAATTGCACCGAAATCTCTCGTGCACATCCCCTCGCAAGATTTTGGTGAGATTTTGCTTCCATGCATGCGCAGAAGCAAAATCACGCAAGGGGGTGTGCATGCGTAGCGAGCGCATGCGCCCCTGAACCGTGGAGATGCGTGCGCATGGCTCCAGCAGCGAGGTAAGTGAGCAACCCGCCCCTGACCCTGGACACTTCTGCATATGCGCAGAAGCATTGCGCGGGCATGCGCACAGGTAGGAAACTAATTCAGAACCCACTACTACACTGCAGTACTGCATTCTAACCACTGCACCACCACGGCTCCTGATAATTTAAATTCCCTATATATCTATATTCCTTTCATCAATAGCCACGGAATTTCCCAAACTACTCGAAAATATGCTGTAATTAATTAATACGGACAGTTCCCATCTTAATACCTTTTGATGCACAACAGTAGCAGACACAGATGAAAACTAGGATATTAGATTATTTATCCTCTACTCTATTCCATAAATAAAATAGTTAATTGGATCGGGATGATGTGCGCCACAAAAGTGTGAAGATGCCACTGTGCCAATGGCTTGAGCTATCTCCATATTCTAGTGAGCAACCAAAAGTTTGGCAGGAGAATCAGCAGATTTAGCTGGAATGTGTGGAAGAACAGCCCTAATCCTGGCTGATATGTAATCACACAATATCCTGATATAAAATTGCTATTATGCATCATTTTAGTTCATTATCACACTGAAATACTTTATTAATCCCTTTCATAGCTTGTTATTTGCTGTGCTATGCAAACACCATGTTTTTTTTAAAGAAAGGACTTAGAGGTTTATTTTAAAATATTTTTTGTCTAGCTGGCTGTAATAGAATTCTTTATTGGCCAAGTGTGATTGGACACACAAGGAATTTGTCTTTGGTGCATATGCTCTCAGTCTACATAAAGAAAAATAAAATACATTCATCAAGAATCATAAGATACAACACTTAGTGATAGTCATGGGTTACTAATAAGCAATCAAATTAATAGTGTTTGCTTTTATGTTGTTTAAAAATAAATTGGGCACCTGCTCTAAAAAATAAAGATTCATTTTCAAATTTTAGACACTTTGACCTTTTAACCTCTTCCAACCCATTTCTGTTTTTTTGGTTTTGGGTTAGTGCAGCTCACAGAGAATGAAGGTTTTACAGGTTTTTACTTGAATTTATATTCTCCAACTCATTGCATTTGGGAAGAAACTGATAAATTGCAGTATCAATTAAAATAATTTGTAAGTGGCTTAACATATCAGAGACAATCTCTGCAAAAGAGAAAGTATGTAAAAGATAAATAAATAGTATGCTTAAAACCATAGGTTCAATGCAATTAATGAAGTATCTATAACAATTATTTAGACATTGGTAGCTCATTGCATCTCAGACACCAGCATGTTAGTCATTCTCCTCTACTTTGTGTTGTTTCAGAGCCTTAAAACCCAGTAATTCATTGTCAATTAAACTGAAAAATATAGTATGCAAGCGTAGTAGCAAGATGTAAGACAAACTTCTCCATTCCTCATTCTTTTAATTTCAGTCATCTTCTCCCCCTTTCCCAAATAATTGTTGGAACTGATTGTGAGAATAAAGACTAGTTACTTCAGTGAAACGATAATAAAATCAATCATGTGTATAAAATTACTTAGTAATTCAGCCAGCTGGTCTCTATTTGGATTCACTTTAGTTCATTAGTTTACAGGGAGAATTCCTTTCACATTTAAGGTGGGAGGGGGTATACACAGAAACTAGTTGGTAATTAATTGCAGGTTTCTAAAGAAAGAAAGAAGATTTCAATATGGCAGAGAGCTTATGTATGCTTTTCATACACCTTTAGTATCCGTTCTGATTATGTTCCAATTTCATTTTTTATTAGATTTATGTACTGGCATTGACCATTGTTTGGATAGTCATAATAAATATACAATAAAATTATTCTTACTGAATCTTCAAACCATATGATAAGAGAGGTCCTTTAAATTATTTCGGAAAATGTGTGCAAACAGCACAATACTAGTAGCTATTCTTTTGTGAAGTATAAGGGGGATATAGATAGGACTGAGCATGCATACAGAGCTATTGTTAATTAAGGTATTGTTAAATGAAATACTTGATAATGAATGCACTATTCTTTGGCTTTTCAAATAAAGTACATAAAGGAAATATGCAACAAAGAAATGTGTATATTTCAAAAACCTTATACTGAGTACAAATAATTGTTGGCTCCTTCTCACTCAATTGGCAAAACCTTACTGAATATTGAAATTAGGTGATAAATTCAATACCGGACTCATTTTGATTAATTATCAATATGACCCTATTCAATAGGGCTGATTCTCAGATATATATGTATAGGATTGCAGACCAAAAGCATGAACTGAATAACAAGAGAAGCACAATTGTTTAATAACACACAAGATTGGAATATAGTAAATTAACTGAAGGAGTATCAAATTAAAAAAAAATAGATCAAGTGAAAATGGGATCATGAAAACCTGATAATTTGCAAGACAGAGTGCTGTCACACACCGAGCCAATTTAAAAAAAAAGAATTGAGACATTAAGATGATAGTAAGAATGAGTATATACAACTAATTCCTTCTCTACCTGTCAAAGAGGTGCATTTGTAGAGATCATACATTCTGATTAACGAGGGACTTGTCTATCTAGTATTTGCCAGGATGTTTACCAACAAGTGCCAAGAGGTTTTAAAGTATCATAGTTGCCTTTTTTGGCATCATGTGCTAAACTCCCTGCCAACATATTGGAGGCAACATTCCAGGAAGAAGTTGTAATCAGGGTACGTTAGAAAGGTCCATCCTGCCTTAAGTGAATTAAATTATTCTGAACTATCAATCTAAGTACACTGTTCTTATGCAAAAGTACCGAAATAATGCAGAATGTGGAGGAGGACTTTTCTACCTATCCACTCAATATGATAAGGTTTTTAGCAAAAGAAAATTAAAAATAAATTTAAAAAAATTGGTAAGAGAGCAACCTTTTAAAAGCATTTGAATGGATCAGTTGTGGAACAAAATCCCCCTGAACTAAGGCAGCCTTGCAAGATAGTCCAGACAAGAAGCATACCTAAAAGTACTAGCTCTACTTTATTACATTAAGAGACTCTTGAAAGTTTGAAAGTACATTTCTTCTCCGTCACCTTTACATCTAGGGCACGGCTGTCAAACTCAATTGTGTCACGTGACGTATCACTACTTTTTTGCCTTTGAGGAGCCGGGGTAGGCGTGGCCTGCACGTGATGCATCTGGCCTGCAGGCCGCCAGTTTGACATCCCTGATCTAGGGAAATCATTCTAAGGCATTTGGTAGCTCCATTCCTTCTGCAATCTAAGTTGCCGCTTATCAGATCCCTCGCTGGCTGTGGCTCATCCCCATTTCTCAAAGTCATTCCCACATACCATTACAGGTAGACTGCTAATATGGAATGTTTTTGCCATTAATTGAACACTGTTTCCCAGGCCATCTGGGATCCAGAAGTACATTATTCCCTTCCAAGAGTTATGGTTTATTATTCTATGATTTTTGCCAGATGCCAAACTTGTTTCTATATTTTGTATATGTTATTGTATGAAGTAAATATTTTACTGTAAACTTCAATGGTATTTATCGTAATGAAAAGCAGTACATAAAATACCAAATATGTGTATTATTTATGCATAAGTAATAAAATAGAGGCCGATAAATATCCCAGAAATGTTTTGCATGTGGGTAGTGCTGGTATGTAGAGAAGATAACAAAGAATATGTGGATAGGTGCCATCGTAAAAATGACATTTCAAGATAATTTAGTATTAAAAAAATACTGCTTGAACTACTTGTAGAAAAGCTCCCTCAGCTATGATGGAAATGCATTTATCTGCACATAATCTACACCAAAATGAAGGAAGGGAATGATACTGCAAAACATATGTTGTTGTTGTTAGTTGCGAAGTCGTGTTCGACCCATTGCAACCAGATGGACAATGTTCCTCCAGGCCTTCCTGTTCCCTACCATCCTCTGGAGTCCATTTAAGCTCACACCTACTGCTTCAGTGATTCCATCCAGCCACCTCATTCTCTGTCGTCCCCTTTTTCTTTTGCCCTCAATTGTTCCCAGCATTAGGCTCTTTCTTCTCCAGTGAGTCCTTCCTTCACAAAACATATAGTGTAGCTGAAATTCTTTGATAGGCATATTAGTCAGCGGAGAAAAAGAAACTAACCAGGATACTTTCAATAATGGTGAGTGAAGAGGGAAGAGCCCAACGCTGAATCCCCATCCTACAGTGGGGCAAGGGAGATCTGACATCCCCATCCCCATCCTACAGTGGGGCAAGGGAGATCTGACATACAGAAGACGCACTGCCTGAAGATGTTCTGGCGGAGGGGCGGGCAAGTCTTTCAGATTGAGGCACAGCCCATGCACAATATGAGACAGTGGTGGGGTACAATACTAGAAGGAACCCAGAACAAAAAAACAAAACAAAAACAGAACAAAAAACAAAAAAATCATGGTAAAATCACCTTCAAGTTTTGGCATTTTTCTGGTCTGCATAGTTATTTTCAGACATAATTTAAATATATTTTCATATTTATTAATCTGGTTAATGGAACATTGAAATTGGATTAGCACGCATAAAATCCTGCTTAGTCATCTGACTCTAGGAGGTGAGTAGAGGATATGAAGAAGTTGAAAGGTGATTAGTATTATAGCTCCATCTTCTCTCTCACCTTTCTTCTCAGTCTTGATAACTGGAAAGTGATTGTGGAGAAGACAGAAAACAGATTCAGGCCTAGTGGATTATTCTTCCCATAGAAGAATAACAGAGTTGGAAGGGACCTTCCCATAAGTGCCATTTTGGCATCTTACTAAATTTGGCTTCCGTCTTCTTTCTTGGGGTCTCTCCTTATGTTTGTGAATACCTCTAAAAGTTCTTCAGTCCTCAGTTATCAGAGACTGTTTTCAAGGACAAAAGAGGCTGCCCTTTCAAGTTTTCCCTTTCCACTTGCAGAAATTGAGAAGAGAGGCAGGTCAAACATATTTCTCTCTTTTCTTCTATGTTTACAAGCAAGAAGAGTGAATAGAGCTGAATTGTAAATAGAAGACTTCAATACTCCGTATTTTTCGGAGTATAAGACACACCTTAGTTTTTGGGGAGGAAAATAGGGGAAAAAAATCTACCTACCAGGTATTCATCTGGCTAGTGTCCTTAGTCTGGTCAGCTTCAGCACATTATTTTATCCCCTGGTTAGGGCTGAAAAAAACCTTCTTCGGAGGGAGTAGCAATGAAAACAAGCCTGCAAAGATTTAGGGCTGGAAAAAAAACTTCTTCAGAGGGAGTAGCAATGAAAAAATCCTGCAAGCAGGGATGATCATTAGCACCTCGTTAGGGCTGAAAAAACCTTTTTCGGAGGGAGTAGCAATGAAAACAATAATATATGAATACACAAAGACTAACATCTACTAGTAATTCTGTTGGATGTATTATTGTTTTTTCATTGAGTTCCATTCTGTAGAAATAGTTTTCTATCAGTAATCATATGGTGTGGAAATATATGATTTGTATTACAGTGGAACAAGGAGTATATATAAACATACATTACCTAGGGAAGTGCTCATCAAGTTCAGCACTCAGATTTCATGGATGGGGCACTGGAGGTATCTTCCCATTACATTTTGTGGTACTTTCCTTAGCCATAAAAGATTAAATTCAAAGATACTCAGGAAATAGGTCTTGTGGATTTCATTATACATTTGCTTTTATAATTGGCTTAGTGTTAAAACTAACCTTAGTTTTCTATGAAGTGAATGAGCTGAATCTTCCTCCAAAAATCCAAGACCAGGTGTGTGTGTGTGTGTGTGTGTGTGTGTGTGTGTGTGTGTGTGTGTGTGTGTCTGTCTGTCTGTCTGTCTGTCTGTCTGTCTGTATGCAGGAAATAGAAAATGAAAATGGAATAAATGAGTGAAAAATTAACAAAATATGGATTGATCCCATTCACCGTAAATCAACTTTTTTACTTTTAGTAAATATTTGAAATGAATCTGCCCCCCAAAATCGTATGAACCTGTATTTTAAAATATTCATTTGAATGTAGAGCCTAAGCCTAGAAATGACCTTAGTTATAGATCTTTTTGTTTTGTTTTTTGGTGTCATTCACTGAAAAACTGGTCTTTTAGGCATAGGTCAGGTCAGGTCTAAGTTCAATATGTAGTGGCAAAGTGGTTAAAGAGTATGCAACAATTTAAGTAGCTGCTCCAAGCAAGCAGTGATAGTTAAACAGAGGAAGTGTTTAAGCCATTGAAAAGATACAAAGCAGCCTTGATTTAGGAAGCGTACATGTTTGTGATACATAAGCAAATTTTAGAAAGGAGTGAGAATATATTTAAACACATTCACCATATGTTATGTGCAAAGAAATTCTGTAGAGGTTATTAAGTTTTACTTATTTGATTATATTAATGATTAAAATAACAGAAACTGGACACATATTTAGATGGTTTGGGCTGGGCATTGAAAATCTTTTTAGATTTTTAGAGAATATTAATATTATTATGATTATATTGAAACATTGGATTAGTGTCCCACGCTTCCATTTCTTTCATTTCTTTTCAATATTAATCTTTGCAAAAATAAAAGTGACCACTTATTGAAAGTATTCCTGGCATGATTTCTACAAGATTTCTTCTAAGTGTTTGGAATTTGGAATCAGAACAAGTAAGTGGAACAGTGTGAACTGTGAATCCTACCCCCCCCCCCGGACTTAGTTATTATTTTGTTTTATTACAAAGAAACATTTAAATAATTTAAACATCTTTTTTGTACATCTACATTGGCCTTCAGAGCCTGGAATTGCAACTGGAAAAGTACATGCCTCACTGCTTATTTCTCTTCTTCAGAGACAGTGTGAAAATGTATATTTCTCACCAGTTACTTTAGACCATTATCCAAATCAGCTCTAAGAGTCCCTGCTGTGTATTTCAACTACGCTTCATTTCCAGTCATTGGCTGTTATTCAACGCCAACTGGAGACAGGCATCCTCCCTCGCAGGGACAAGTGACCTCTCTATCCAAGCATGCAAATATTACATTCAGTCATTTAAAGGAGTTACAGTCCTCACAAGTGTCTTAAACATAAATAGAGAATTATCACAGGAAAGTCCCATAGTAAAAAAAAAAAATCTTCTGAAATTCAAAAGACTCTCGTCTCTGATGACTAGGATAAATGAAGTCTTATTAATAGACAGAGTTTTACAGGGAATGATAATTATACAAAAAGAGACTTACTGAAAGAAGGATAATACAGGTAGTTATTGTAGATTTACAATAATTCTTTTAGTGACTGTTTGAAGTTACAACAGCACTGAAAAAAGTGACTTATGGTCATTTTTCACACTTAGGACCAGGGGTGAAATCCAGAAGGTTCTGACAGGTTCTGGAGAACCGGTAGCAGACATTTTGAGTAGTTCGGAGAACCGGCAAATACCACCTCTGGCTGGCTCCAGAGTGGGGTGGGAATGGGGATTTTGCAGTATCCTTCCCCCAGGAGTGGGGAAGAATGGGGATTTTATTTTATTTATTTATTTATTTATTTATTTATTTATTTATTTATTTATTTATTTATTTATTTATTTATTTATTTATTTATTTATTTATTTATTTATTTATTTAGTGAGATTTATATACCGCCTCACAGTGCAAGCACTCTCTAAGTGGTTTACACCAGTAAGCAATGTATATTTATATTGCCCCCAACAATCTGGGTCCTCATTTTACCTACCTCGGAAGGATGGAAGGCTGAGTCAACCTTGAGCTGGTGAGATTTGAACCGCTGACCTGTGGATCAGTGTCAGCTAAAGTGGCCTGCAGTACCTGCCTCTAACCGCTGCGCCACCTCGGCTCTTTTTGCAGTATCCTTCCCCCAGGAGTGGGGAGGGAATGGGGATTTTGCAGTATCCTTCCTCCAGGAGTGGGGAGGGAATGGGGATTTTGCAGTATCCTTCTCCTGGAGTGGGGTGAAAATGGAGATTTTGCAGTATCCTACCCCTAGGAGTGGGGAGGGAATGGGGATTTTGCAGTATCCTTCTCCCAGGAGTGGGGAGGGAATGGGGATTTTGCAGTATCCTTCCCCCAGGAGTGGGGAGGGAATGGGGATTTTGCAATATCCTTCCCCCAGGAATGGGGAGGGAAAGCACTCAAAGGGCAGGTGATCAGGTTCTTCACAGGATAGTAGTTTTCCTGTAGAGCCGAGATGGTGCAGTGGTTAAATGCAGCACTGCAGGCTACTGCTAGTTCAGCAGTTCAGCTGTTCAAATCTCACCGGCTCAAGGTTGACTCAGCCTTCCATCCTTCTGAGGTCGGTAAAATGAGGACCTAGATTGTTGGGGGCAATATGCTGAACTCTGTAAACCGCTTAGAGAGGGCTGTAAAGCACTATGAAGCGGTATATAAGTCTAAGTGCTATTGCTATTGCTATTGCTATTTCCTTTTTAAATTTTGCCTGGGCATGTATAAGATAAATGGGATTTCCTTTTTCCACCTAGCAGTCAGTAATCCTCATTATCCGACTTTCAGCACTGAGTTTATTCTTTGCTAGCTCTCCTCAGTGGTTGATTCTGTTTCTCTGTGCTTGGTTGGGTTGTATGATCTACCTTCACCTTTAGGTTGCTTGGCCTCGTTAGGTATGAAACACCTGGAAGCAAATGTGTGCTGTCTTCAGTTGTGTTCCTTCCAACTGATACTTGGGATTAATACACAAGATTTT
Source organism: Diadophis punctatus similis (assembly GCA_023053685.1). NCBI lineage: Eukaryota > Metazoa > Chordata > Lepidosauria > Squamata > Dipsadidae > Diadophis > Diadophis punctatus. The sequence goes on along the minus strand of JALIGW010000028.1, from coordinate 3,406,071 downwards.
GAATCCCTTCCTAGTTGGGTGCCTAGGTGATAGTGCGGTTATTTCTGATCCCAATGTGGTTGGAGAACTCTTGAATTATTTTGTTTGATTAATGGGAACAACCAGACTATCAAAATTGTCCACTAGCTTTGTAGGTAGCAAAATATAGTAAAATCCTTGAACATTTCCTCAGCTTGAGCATACTCTACTAAAAATGACAGATATTCTATGCAAGGAGTTTCGTTATGATATAACTGAAATATAAGAAGCCAAGATGCACACCATTAAAGAGTTGATTCTACAATAAAAGATAGGACATTCACACTCACACACTTTGGCCACCCAAAACTAAATAAATGCACATTACACTCTATCTATGACAATTTCCCAAGAAGTTATTCTGCTTTGAGAAAATACAAAAGTATCAAATTGAATAAGAATTGGTAGAGGCAAATGTAAAAGAATGTCTATAGCTGGCACTAGCTGTGATAAAGGGATGTATTTTAGGGTTTGCAAGCCAGTCAATGTGAATTCATTAACACTTTTCAAGTATGTGTAACAAATTGGCAGTATTACCAGGGATGCTGGGAGCATGTCTGCTATTCTTACACAATTTTATGCTTTTTCTGTGTGAGATTTTTTTTCTGGATCTCTTTCTTTCTTTAAAATATTTCTGTACCACCTGTTGTGTTTTTCATCTCTAAGCAGTATACATTCTTCAAATATTTCAGATACAAATATATAATTCAAAACATAATATGTGTGTGTGTAGCATTTTTCGCTGATAAATGAAAATAAAGGGAGACTATTATAGATCTATTTCGAGCTATTTAGCTCTCGTTAGATAGCCATGCCCTTACTGGGATTTGAACCTGGGCCACCTGTCTTATAAGGCAGGAGCTTAACCTCTAGACCACAGGCTCTATTTCCTATTAGCTCTTCACCAGGAAAGGGTTATATATGTTTTTCTGTCGTATTATCCTGGTGTACCCAAATATGGGAGAAAGCATCACAGCTTCCTTTTGCCTTTCGGCCGCTCTCTGGGACCATCCAGGCAGTTTCTATAGCCAACACACTATTTTCTGTATGTGTAGCATTTTTTGCTGATAAATGAAAATAAAGGGAGACTATTATAGATCTATTTCGAGCTATTTAGCTCTCGTCAGATAGCCATACCCTTACTGGGATTTGAACCACATATATAATGTGTGTGAGTGTGTGGGTGTGTATACACACACATTCATATAAACAGGTAACTTTGAGTAAAAGAGAAGAAGTTTCAAACCGAAAGGCAAATAAAATGATATTCAGTGTGTGTATGAATTCATAATTCAAATGTAGAAAGTAGTAACTCTTCCTTTAGCGTTGTGGCTGTTTATCCCAATTCTGCCAGTGTCAGGGTTCCAAATAGCATCCAAAATTAAATCAGAGTTCGAGACAAAGTATTCCTCAAAGTTCCAATTTATTAGCAGAGCCATGTTGACACATCCGGGAAAAACCCGAATCTGAAGTCCCCAGGGTTTCTCCACCTAGTTGAAAGTTCAAGCCCTTGTCCCCACTCCCCAAGTCCATCACGTTTACCAATCTTCAACTGCCAACTTGGCAGAATCCACCCATCTCCTTCCGTGCAGGTGCAGGAGTGTGAAGACAAAGGATGACCTTGACTATCTAGAAAGAATTTGTTATGGCTACATACAGGCAGGCCTCATGCAATTCCTCCTCCCAAATTCCCACAGTAAATAATGCATATTAAAATACTATAAAGTGTGGCAGGCCAAAGACCCCAACTAAAATGGCTTCAGCCTGACAGCCAGTTTATGATTATGGCATTACATCTTTGACGTAAATGGCTTGCGGCATGCTACTTTAACAACATCTACATCTGAAGAAAAAACTAAGAGGAATTGCTGGTGAATTGAATGTTCCAACCGTCTTATAACCTAGAATGTTAAGATTCCCATGTGCATCTATTCATGCCACATGAATTGAGAAAACATATGAAATCTTGAGGAAATATACAGAGTAAAGAATCAGTTTCATTTCTTTTAAATTAATTTGAAAGCCTGAAGAGTGCATCTGTAGCCATGTGTGAGTTCATGTACATGTGTGTTTGTATCATATGGGTAAAATTAATGGGAATGTATACAATACATAATTTCATTTGTATCAAAGATCCCTAACAATTACTTCTGATTAGAATACTTCTATTTCATTAAGATCATACATGACATATTGTTGGGTTTGTCTGGTGTATTTTCACCTTTTATAATTTGGAATCATTCAAAAAGGATCTCCGAATGACTTTACTATCAGACTTTTGTATGATAGTTGAAGTCAACCTTGAACACAGGAAAAAGTTTTTAAATATACTGAAAGAAAATGGATGCTGAAATATATTTTACATTCTGCATGTCTATGACCACCTTTAAGATTTTTTTCAATTGTTTCAGTATTTTGAATTAATATGTTGAAAAATATAATTGAAACTGAGATAAGTAAAGACTGCTAGAAAATGTATTGGATTTATCATTTAGCATGAGTCATAAATTTCAGGAAGAAAAAAGAAATTCTATTTATTGCTTGCTGTTGTTTGAACTATGCTTAATGAAATCTTTCTGAGCAGTAGAATTAACAGTGTAGCAGGTTGAGGAGCATTAAAAATTCTTTATGCCTATGAAGCACGAAACAAAGTGAAATAAAACTGCATACTCACAAGGCCTTTTTGTTTTCAATAGAGGCCAAATTAGGCAGCTCTGGTTCATTTGGAATATTTGAAAGAAGCTGAATTTTTAAGATTCTCATCTGTCAGCCGCATCATTTTAACTGAGAACTGACAGTTGTAAAATGATATCCACAAAAACCTTGGTACGCAAGGGAAATGTTGATAATAAACTTTATTGTTCTTCAGTTTCTCAAGCAATGTCCTACCTCCCACTCCTGCTGAAAATGTTTATCTTTAAGTAGGATTCTCTTGCTGGGTCATTGGTTTCTTTTTATTTATTAGAGCAGAAAATGCATAGGAAAGAATAATAAAAAGATGCTTGAAATACTTATAATTAATTTCCAATATTTGAGGTATTAAAAGAAAAAGAAAGTAGAGACAATTTTATGTTTAGTCAACATTTCTTTTTTTTTTAAATAATATTTTTTAAATTTTTACAATAAGAAAAAAGACAAACAGAACACACAAACACACAAACAAAACACAGAAAACACAAACGAGTACACATATTTACAAACAACAACACGGAATAGTCCAATGCTTTAACAGTGTTATTAAGGTGTTTGTTTTGTATCAAAATCTATATATACATTTTAAGTACATTCCATGTCGTGAGTATCGGTGATTATCATCCATAAATTGGTTTATTTAATTAAAGCTTGTAAAGAAAGCATTTATAAATATATCTCAATTCATCTGCCAAATTTTTAATTTTGGGTTTTGTTTAATCCAATTATATACCTTATTCCATATTTCGTAGAAATCCGTGTCGTCTTTTCCGTAGTCAACATTTCTTAATAAACTTTATTTCTGAGTTTCAGAAACGAGAGACTAGCTTTTTGTACAAGTTCTTTCTGAATATTAAAGTACCAAGGACTGCACTAATAAAATAACAAAGAAAAGTTAGAAAATCAAGCACCCACTAAGAGTCGTTGTCTTGATATCATTGCTATTCAGGTGTGACTTTTTTTAAACTTGCAAATTACCATAAAATAATTCCTGAGGAATTTAAATTAACTGAAGCACTCAAAAGAAACAATGTTATTGGTGAAAATTGAACTTAAAAACTTATTCATTGCTAACATTTTGTAGTCCAGCTATATCAATATATAGTGTACTAAAGTCAAACTAAATAATGCAAACGTATCATGATTACAAGGGGTTTGTTCTAAAGGGTGATTGATTCTGGATTTAAGCTATATTATTTTCTATATAGCTATGAAACCCTTTCTTAAAAGTGCTGAACATGAGTTTTATCAATAGCGCAGGAGTAAAAAAGCTTTTTTTAAAAAAAAGATCAGCTCCTGTTAATTAAAACAACAGAACAAAGTAAGAGGTGGATTCAGTAGCAGAAACTGTTCCACTTCATTAGTAAATTTACCACTTGGTAAATAGGTATGACCATCAAGCACATCTGCATGGTGCAAAGATGGAAGATTATTGTACTGTGTCACTATAACTTGTATTTGCCTTTAGTTTCCTATACTGTCATTTTTCCAGATTGTCTTTGGGATTCTACTTAGTTTCTCCCTTGTCCCTTTGGGACACTTGTAATTCTCAAACAAATCTCCCAGAGGTTTGGGATTACCAATCTGTTTGTTGTTTTATTTATCCATGTTCTTGTTTCTCCTTTTTGAGATGCATCTTCATATGTCTTAATATCATCACTTGTATATAGACAACATTCAAGTTTGTTTCATACAGATAAGGTCATACTGTATGTGGGCCATCATTTGAACCGACCATGTGTACTGAGATGTCAGAGAATTCCACTTAGAGCAACATACTGTGAAACAGTAAAACTTAATTCAGAGTAAGCAGTCAAAGACCACATAACTCACATAGTGCACTAATATTAATTTTAAAACATTTCTGTGCAAAAATGTACATATTTGGGGAAAATTATGCAGGAAAATGTATACATTGAGGAAGGTGATGTTCACCATGAGTAGGATGGTCCTGTCTGCTTAGCATTTGGAAAGCAAATCACTTCCTGCTATTTCTAAGAAAACTCTATGGACACACAATCCATTAAATTACCAGGAATCAAAGGCTCAAAGGAAAATGTACTCTTTGGCAAGAGCTTATTCTCACAGCCTCAATTTTCATCTCCTTTCTCTATCTACCATATAGAAGAAACATAATTAGGCTATGTTACTGGGAAGTTGGAGTGATGGGGAAGGTAAGTGAAGTGCTTTGCATGCCTTGAACAGGCTCTGATTTACAACATTGCATAATATCATTACAATGATACCTAGGTTAGAAAAAGAATGTGAAATACTTTATACCAGCAATGATTTGGGGTTCTATAGGTTACTGTAGATTACTCTGTAGTTCTGTAAATTACTCTGTAGATACTGTAGTAACTGTGAGAGGGAGCTTGGAGTCCTAGTGGACAACCATTTAAATATGAGTCAGCAGTGTGCTGCAGCTGCCAAAAAAGCCAACACAGTTCTAGGCTGCATTAACAGAGGGATAGAATCAAGATCATGTGAAGTGTTAATATCACATTATAATGCCTTGGTGAGGCCACACTTGGAATACTGCATCCAGTTTTGGTTGCCACACTGTAAAAAAAGGTGTTGAGACTCTAGAAAGAGTGCAGAAACAAAAAACAGCTGCAATGACCTTCACTGAGTTCCAATGCATTATCCAAAGAAATTTAAAAGAAATTCTCATGTACCCTGAGAACAAAGTTGAAAAACGGAAGTCGCTTTCCCAGGGGAAGCACACCACTGAAAAACCACAAGCACGACAATTAATGTTTGCCATTGCATTAGTTGTGGCTAATAAAGTAGCTGCAGAGATATTTCCATTTTCAAATGTCAAGTTGATTTACTACACAGCACTGTTTGACTATATAAGAAACCAATTTAACATGCAAAATAAGACAAAACTTAGCCCAGAATAATATTTTAATTGTGTAGGTATTAACAGTTTCTTTCAAGTGCAAAACTGGGATATGAGAGAGTTAAAGAAGACAGTTGGTTTCTGTTCTCTTAGCTTTGGCAGTAACAGAAGAGAATGAGACGTTGTACTTACCTGAGACGTCCATTCTCGTAGGGTGGAGCTAGCCGCCAAGATTGGGTATTGGCACAGCCTTCTAGCCAATTATGACTGAGTCTGGAAAAGTATAAAAGGTGGCTCTAGGCCTAGATTCCCCTCTTTTGACGAGGGATAAATGCCAGACTCAAGTGCCATCAATCTAACAAGTTTATTAACTGTCCAATCACAGAAAATTACACATGAGTTGATATGTGAGAGACCTAACTACCTAACCTAACTACCTACAGAGAGAAGATAACTATGTACACTAATACACCTAGATACTTAATGACTATACGAGTAATAGGCTCCTCGTCCAGCCAGAACATGTTAGAAGGGAGGGACTTGGCGGCTAGCTCCACCCTACGAGAATGGACGTCTCAGGTAAGTACAACGTCTCATTCTCCATAGTGGGTGGAGCTAGCCGCCAAGATTGGGACATACCAAAGTAATTTAGTCCCCAGGGAGGGCCTCCTGATTCTGGCTGGGACCACCGCCCTCCAATGTTACCTGTTCCAGCACTCTGCGCCCAAGGTCAGCCTCCTGAGAGGCGAAGGTGTCCAGTCTGTAGTGCCGGACAAATGGCGTTGGAGATGCCCAAGTGGCAGTCCGGCAGATCTCCTCGATGGAAGCCCTCGTGTTCCAAGCCGCAGTGGTGGCTGCCACTGCATGTGGAATGGGCCGTAATCCTGGTGGGTCGTGGCAAGGACATTTGTTCATATGCAGTGTTAATGACATTACAAACCCACCGACCCACCATGACAGAGGATGCTTTCCTCCCCAAGGAAGTGTGGTGGAAAGAGACAAACAAGGCCTCAGTCTTGCGAAAGGCAGAGGTCCTTTGTATGTAAGTGTCCAGTGCGCGCCTCACGTCCAGGAGGTGCCACTGTCTTTCAACGTCTGAGGATGGAGAAGGGTAAAAGGAAGGTAATACCACCTCCTGAGCCCAATGAAAGTAAGAGTTTACCTTTGGCAGAAAGGTGGGATCCAACCGCAAAACCACCGTGTCCTGGTGGAACACACAGAGGTCACTCCTGATGGAAAGGGCTGCCAGTTCGGAAATGCGACGGGCAGAGGTGACAGCCACCAGGAAAACCACCTTGTATGTTAGGTGGGCCAGAGTGACGGAGTGCAAAGGCTCAAAGGCGCCCCCCATGAGTGCTAATAACACTTTGGACAAGTCCCAGGTGGGATATCTATGCACTACAGGAGGGCATCTATTCATTGCGCCCTTTAGGAACCTGGAGACTAAAGGGTGAGCAGAGAGTTTCCCCAGAGAGGGACAAGACAGCACCGTGGACAGGGCAGCAATCTGGCGGTGGAGGGTACTTGGGGAAAGACCCTTAGCTAGCCCCTGGCGTAGGAATTAAAGGACATTTATGACTGAAAGATCCAGTGGGGAATAACCTTCCCTAGCACACCATGAACAGAAAGCCTTCCAAGAGGCTGCATAAATACGATGCGTGGACGGTCTGCGAGAGTCAAGCAAGACCTCCATAATGTCCTCAGGGATTTGGCGGCTCCTCAGAGTGAGCCGCTCAAGTGCCAGGCGGTCAGTTGCAACCAGTGCGGCTCTGGATGCTGCACTGACCCCTGGAGCAGTGACCACTCTGTCGGAGGGATCCTCCAAGGGGGTGAGACTGACAAGGAGACCAGGTCGGCATACCAGGTTCTCCTTGGCCAGTCGGGTGCCAGAAGTACCACCTCGGCTCTTTCCTCCAGAAGTTTCTGGATGACCTGCGGAATGATGGGGATGGGGGGAAAAGCGTAAAGCAACCCCTGAGGCCAGGTGCAGCGGAGGGCGTCCACCCCTTCCGCACCCTGAGTTTGATACTGGGACAGAAACCTGGGCAGCTGGGCATTCCCCGGGGTGGCAAAAAGGTCCATCACAGGTTGACCAAATTGACCCACAAGTTGGTGGAAAAGGTCTGGGTGTAAGCTCCACTCTGAGTGGTCTATCTGGTGCCGGCTGAGCCAGTCTGCCCTGACGTTGCTTACCCCAGAGATGTGTTCAGCAGAAAGAGACAATAAGTATTGTTCTGCCCATAGCCCCAACCACATGGCCTCTGACATGAGCTGTCCTAACATGGTCCCACCCTGTCTGTTTATGTGGACCTTGGTGGCCACATTGTCAGTAAGTATCATGACATGAGAGTTCTCCACAAGAGGTCTGAACTGCTGCAGAGCAAGGAACACAGCCCGTAGCTCCAAAACGTTTATGCTTAGAGTTGTCTCAGTTAACGACCATGTGCCCTGTGCCACCTGTGCTTCCGCGTGTACCCCCCAACCCGATAGGCTGTCATTGGTGGTGACTAAGATTTGTCTTGGGGGAAGGAAGCAGGTGCCCCTGTGGACAGCAGAGGTGGTCCACCAAATCAGAGACTTCCTGACTGAGAGCTGGAGTCTCACTTTGACTGGGGAATGGGCCCTTCCCTGACGCTGATAGGGAAGGAGCCATTGGAGGTCTCTGGAGTGTAAGTGAGCCCATGGGACAATGTGAATGGCCGAATCATCTTGCCCAGGAGGGAGGACAGCAAATTCAGTGGAGCTGAGTTTTGCCTCAGAACTTGCTGGGTTAAAGCCAATAGACTGTCTCTCCGATCCTGGGACAGGTACACCTTACACCCCAGGGAATCAATGATTGCACCCAGATGGACAATTCTGGTGGCGGGGACAAGCTGACTCTTGGATCGGTTGACCAAGAAGCCTTGGAGTTCCAGCGTGTTAAGCACTACCTGGACATCTCTCTCAGCCTGAGAAGGGGAGGCTGAGGAGATGAGAATATCGTCCAGATAGCACTGGATCCTGATGGGAATGGATCTGAGGTGAGTGGTCAAGGTTGCCAGGACCTTGGTGAAGACCCTTGGCGCTGAGGACAGGCCAAAGTGGAGCACCCCATATTCATAATGCACCACTGCATAGCAAAACCGTAAGTATTGGCGGTGAGATGGCCGAATTGGGATGTGGAGGTAATCCTCCAAGAGATCTATGGACGTGAGTAGATTCCCTTCCGAGCACTTGCCAGAGTTGATTTCAGGGTGTGCATTTTGAATTTTTTTTTTTTAATGAATGACATACCTGTTGAGACACTTGAGGTCCAAAATGGCTCTCCATCCTCCCGAGGATTTGGGCACTACAAACAGCATGGAGTAGAAGCCCTGCCCCTGTTGGTCCTCAGGCACTTGGTGGATGACTCGAATGTCCAGGATGTGCTGGATGGCCTGATTCATGAGGACCCGTTTTGCAGAATTTGATGACAAGGGGCAGCGGAGAAGAACCTCGGAGGGTGGAAATGAATTCAAGTGAGAGCGCTGAAGCCAGGGTCTCACAAACCCATGCATCATTGGTGATTTCCTCCCATCCACTGGCATAGGGAGCCAGGCGACCCCCTGTGGGAGGATCGGCCGGAAGTTACTTGTTCTGGTGGAAAAGGCGACCGCCGGCCCCTCTAAGGGCCGTATGAATTGGTTACCCCTGAAGGGTTGGCCCGAAGAGAATCTCTGATGGGAACTGCATTGCCCTTGGCTATGCCCCTGATACTGTCCCTAGTAGTTACCCTGATGTCTATTGGAAGACTGGAAGGCCCCCCTGGAAGCCCTCCTTGGTAAGGGGGTGGCACGGAAAGGGGCTTTCTGGGTGGCTGAGGGAAGGACCTTGCGCTTGTCCTTAGTATCAAGCAGGATGGGATTCAGGGCCTCACCAAACAAGGACTGCCTGGTGATCGGGGCAGAGGCTAATTTCCACTTGTACCGCATGTCAATTGGCCAGCTGCAAAGCCAGGCCATCTGCGCGTCACCACCGTGGACCCCATTGACCTAGCTTGGACATCCGCTTGAGCTGCTGCTGATTGAGCAGTAGGTTGATTTTGGCTTGTGGGTGGAGCTGTCTGGAGTGTGGGGCTGTCTGGTTCCAAATGCCAGAGGGAGCTAATGAGAATTCCCTGGCATCCTTCCTGGGGGATGCTAGGTAGGAATGAGTAGGGCAGAGTACTCTGGATGGGGCAATATCCTTTGTAAAAGGCATCATTTTAAAATCAACTCCAATTTACAAATCATGGTCTCTTTGTCTTAAAGTTCAGTTCATGAAAAACTGATATTTTCAAATACTGGAAAAAATTGATAGTTTGTATATAATTATATACATTGTATATAGTTCCAGTTATGCTGGGCTCACAGACTCCAGAAAAAAAAAACTTGGTTTTAAACTGTTACTGGAGTTACTCACTAGGCTCATTAGTTCCTTTTATGTGAGATCTGTAGCTTACTACTTCTAAATTCTGCTGAAAGCCCTTGTTCAAGCCATTTTAAAAATATAGATAGAATCTTCATTCTAAGTTGATGCTTTAACAGGTACTCCTGAGGCAGACCTACAGGCAGCTAGTCTGAATTTTTGTCAGCTCAATTAGAATAACAGTATCCATATTTATCTAAGGCCTCTGTCAACAAGGTAGGCCTCAGAAAGGCCTGGGTAAATTAGTAGGTCCAAACAGTCACTTAAAATGGCCACCGCCCTTAAATGAGGTCAACAAGATGGCAGTTGCCCTTAGTTGGTCTTTCAAAATGGCCAATGCCCATATTAGGCCTTAAAAATGGCCACCGGCAAGAAAGGGCATCCAAAATGGCCACCGCCCTTGATGTGACTTCAATATGGTGTCTGCCCACTTTTGGTATTTGAAACAAAAAGGCCACGCCCTTAGTGCCTTCAGTTCTGAGGGCAATCAAAATGGCTGCCACCCTGTGGGAGACTTCAAGATGGCTACCGGCACTCTCAAAGACTGCCTGCACACTTACCAGGCTGAAGACAAGCAGAGCAATGCAGAGAAGCTCAAATGGAAGCAGACAGCCCAGGCACTAGAGGCAGGTACCGACAGGGCCTTGGATCAAAGGAGCCTTGTCAGATTGCTGGCTCTTGTCAGCCATTGCACAGAAGGCAAGTTAAATAAAGGAGGCCTCAAAGGAAAGGAGAAAATTTTTTGAAGTGGGCGGTCCTGTGTAATTCAAAATGGCGGCCACCCACGAGGCACTCCTAAAATGGCTGACTGTCTCCTGAGGCAATTAGTTCCAGCCGAGGAGAAAGGAGTCTGCTAAGGCCTAGCCACTAACTGTCAGTTTCTGAGTCCCCTGGAGCAGACTGACTGATTTCTGAAGTTTCAAGCAAAAAAAGAGGGAACAAGCCCTCAACAAGCAGCACCCAGATTGCCAGCTTCCTCTGCAAGCAGGCACAAGACAGGGAGCAAAAAAGGAACCAGCAAAAATATTGCTTTCAGCTCTTTGAAGGTCTCCAGCTGACGTTTGGAGGCTTGGCTGGGCACTGACCGCTTGCGCAGGTCTGGCCAAATTGTCTGTCAGCTTCTCGGGCACAGCAGCTGGTGTTCAGAGGCTATTTGAGGCATTGACCACTTGCGCAAGTCTGGCCAAGTTCAGCTGTTTATAGGCAGCATCAAAAACGGTCCAGATGGCTTGCGCGAATCCGGCCGATCTGCAAGCGAGTTAAATGTGGCGTGGGCGGCTTGCGCGAACCCAGCCAAGGCCGAAACAGCTGTTTATAGGCAGCATCAAAAACGGTCCGGATGGCTTGCGCGAATCCGGCCTGGCTGCGAGCGAGGTCTTCGGCGCTTCCGATCCCTTTATCTTTGAGGGTCAGCTGGGGATCGGAAGGCTCGTTAGTGGCTCGGACCGCTTGCGCTGGACCGGCCAGATGCCAAGGCACCCAAAAATTTAATCTGGCAGCATGCTCTGCCCCTCGGCCCCTCGGCTCTCCCAGGCAGGCTAGCAGCTGTGAAACCCAACATTAGAGGCCTTCACCTGTCAGGTTGGCCCTTGGTGTCTGGCAAGGAGACAGAAAAAAGAAAAATACAAGCCTCGCTCCACGCCCACGTGCACGGTGAGTTCACCGCTGCCCCGTGGTGATAAGGGGGCCCTTTCCCACTCCCTCCACAGCCGGAAATTAATGTATGGAGAAAAAGAAAAAACAAAAATCTTGCTGGGCCTTCGGCTGGAGGGGCGAGCAGCAGTCAGACTTGCGGCCAACTGCTTCACCCAGGTATAGCCATACTGAGGAGCTCGAAAGGGAAAGGATAAAAATAATAATAATAATAATAATAATAATAATTCTGAATAGAACCAAAAACTTACAATTATTAATGGAAGATAGATGATGAAAAAGGCACTTAGTCAATGGCTGTGACTGAGTCAAAAGAAGGGAATCTAGGCCTAGAGCCACCTTTTATACTTTTCCAGACTCAGTCATAATTGGCTAGAAGGCTGTGCCAATACCCAATCTTGGCGGCTAGCTCCACCCACTATGGAGAATGATTTAACAGTACATAGACTCACAAGGGAATATGACTTACCGGTGTGGCAAATTATTACACTTGTATGTTAACTTTCTCTGTTCCTTTATTCCGAAAGGGAGCATCTCATGTATTTACAACATGAACATGGCTCATGCCTTGAAGCCAAGTAAATGCTATTTAGGATGGAAGAGTGGTGCTTGGGAATACCCTGCTGATGAATAAGTAATGGAGATTTGTTTTGCATGAAGTAGAGGGGGAAAGTGGAAGAAATTATCATTATGCACATCCACCTGTTTTAAAATGGGTAGCTATGGTGAATCATTTATATATAAGGGTAAAGACAGACCTCACTGAACAAGTGTCCTGTTCAGCAACTGTCCTGTTGAAAGTTACAACTGCACCGAAAAAGTGATTTTACGACCAGTCCTTCCATTTATGACTGTTGCAGCATGTCTGCGGTCACATGATCAATATTTGGATTGTTTGCCATTAGCAAGTGTTTAGGGCCATCTCAGTGTCCTGTGGTCACAACTAGCTTTTGACAAGCGGAATCAATGGACAAGCCGCCAGTAAAATCACAAATTGCAGTCACACGGTATAGAAATTAATTAATGTATTATGCACTGGCTGCGTGTGCACATGAAAGAAAATGTCATCATTGCATTCAATTTGTACAAAAGCAAAGAAAAAAAAAAGAAAGAAACCAAAACTCTAAGATCTACAGGATATGCACACACAGTAATTATGGAGTGACTTGTATGTGAGAGATGAAAAAAATGGGGCAAGGATCTATTTCCTTCCATTGTTTTTAAGCAGATTTTTAATTATTAAACATGACTAATACAAAACACAGATGATATTTTCAGAATTTAGTGATCTGTTTTATTCCAGGAGCCAATGCAAACTATTCATAAATCAGAATAATTGTGCTGAGCTATTAATTTTCAGAGAAGTAATCAACACACAAACCATATATTTTAAAATGCCACCTAAGGATTAGCATTCTGTGTAATTATATTTGGAGACAGTGGCCATATTTGGAAAGCAGGTTTTTTCCCCTCATCATCTAAAAGACATATAACTCAAGAAATATACGGTACATCTAAAGTGATTAATGACAAATTCAGCCAAATGAGCTAATTAAGGCAAAAACTAGGAAAAACGTCTAGCAACCTTTCTGTCTATTCTGTGTATTTATCCTGAAACTCAGGGTAATTATTCTTTTTTTCAGGCCTTAGAAATTAAATTATATTTATACTGCTCATAAATAATTTTCCTTCAGTACATGTTCTCTCCAAGATACATTTCACAGTAGATAGAAAATATTCAAAATTTAGGACTAGAAATTAATCAGGAATACAATTATGATATCCCCCCCTACCCTAAAGTTTTTCTAAAGTCTTGAATAAGGTAATGTGTCAGTGTTCATACAGATTAACCTTGGAAATTGAAATTTGAAAGACAACTGTGTAACGTCTCCCTACAAGTTTTTAAAAAGTTTCCAGATATGAAGACTTGAGTTATAACAATCATTTTGCAATACCTTGCCAGTTTTCTACTCATATTGCATTGCTTGTCAGGAAGAAATGAAATATCCTTTTCCATCTTAAACTTTATCAAGGATCTATGGAGCAAGAAAACTGATATTTTAATTTGAAATTCAGCATGGGTTCAAATGGTCAAAAATATTAAGACAATGAAGCTAGATTTCAAAACCTAAAAAGACAATACACCTTAATATTGTAAGTTGGACAGCATAGAAATTTGTTTAATTAATTAACAAAATAAATAATTAAATTAAATTAAATTAAATTAAATTAAAAGTTCTTATAGGCCGCCCAATCCTGTAGGACTCAGGGCAGTATACAACAGAATAAGAACAATAAGAAATATAATAAAACAATTTTAAAAATTACAAAATTTAAAAAAGAAAACCAATCATCCATGGTGGAATAGGATCTCTTTTTACCCCGCCTGCAGGAAGAGCCATGTCTTCACGGCTTTGCTGAAGGCCAGTAGGGTGGGGATAATCCAGATCTCTGGTGGGAGTTGGCCTCCCTATTAAACCTGTGTTTTTGTCATCAATATTTATTTATTTAATTAGTTAATTAAACAAATTTATATGGCTGTCCAACTAACACATCGGTGACTTTGAGTGACTTACAACATTAAAACATTTTACCTGCAATATTTAAATTAATGTGTCTAATATTAAAATATGATCTAGCAAATTATTAGCATAACTACCACTGCATATACATGCAGATCTCAAACTCTACTTCTTGAGTGGTTCAGTATAAGAGATTACACACCATAAGCATGTATGTCCATGGAAACCTGTTGCTTTTGTAACACCATAAATTTCATGTCATGTCATGTGTGTGCAATATCATTATGCTTCATTCCTTTTATATATGCTTATAAGATGCATAACAAAAGGGGTGGGGCTTGCAGCACTGTTTTTGTCATTCTTCATCTCTTGCAGACATTGCTCACCATAAGGGACTATAAGGGTTTAGGTGAGGCTAGGAAAATTTCAGGTCTACCTAACAATTGTTTTCCTATCAATCCAACTCAATTAGTACCGTGTTGTATAATGTGAGATCTGGGTACCAAGTTTTGTATTTTATTTCCTCTTACTGGTATCTTCTTTGCTTGTGTTATTTTTCCTGAGCTTTCTGTAATGATTTAGCAATTTTGCTGGTAACTCTAAGTATCTTATACTGATTTCAGAAAGGGACTATCTTATTCTCTCATTAGTCAAGAGAATAGGGCATGGAATTCAGATTAGAAAAACAACTAAAATTTCTCTTTATTCTTTAATCTGGGTGGAGCTCTTGCCTCACAATCAGGAGGTTGTGAGTTTGAGCCTAGATAGAGGCAGATATAGGGTCTCCTGCTTGGGCAGGGGGTTGGACTAGATCAGGGGTCGTGAACCTATGGCTCGCGAGCCAGATGTGGCTCTTTTGATGACTGCATATGGCTCGCAGCAGGGGTGAAATCCTCCCATGCAGGGAGGGAAGGAGAGAGCGCGCTACCGCCGCCGCTGCGCTGCTCCAATATTTCTTTGGTGGGCCTCCGCAGGAGGGACCGCTGAGCAGAGGCACCCGGCGAGCGGGGTGAGAGGCGTGGGGATGCCAGAAGTGGCAGCGGCGGCGACAGGCTCCTACCCGCGTCTCCCACCCGCCTCTTGCCTTAAGCTGCCGGGCGCCTCTGCTCCATGGTCCCTCCCGCGCGCGCCCACCAAAGAAATATCGAAGCGGTGAAAGTAGCAGCGGCGGCGGTAGCGCTCTCTCTCCTCTCCCATACGCATTAACCCTGCCGGTGCCGCGGTCAGGGACTCAGTCTGGTGGCTGGAACCCCGCGAGAGACAGCGACAGAGGCTCCTTCCCAGCAGGAGACGCAGGTTGGCGGCGGGGCTCCGGGGCTTCTTCAGCAACCCACCCACCTACCTCGCTTGGTGCGGTTCCCCGCACTTGACGTCTTGGAAGAGGGCTGGGCGAGGGAGAAAGGAGCCACGGTGGGGATTGGTTTGCAGAGAGAAAGAAAGAAAGAAAGAAAGAAAGAAAGAAAGAAAGAAAGAAAGAAAGAAAGAAGAAGGAAGAAGAAGAAGAAGAAGAAGAAGAAGAAGAAGAAGAAGAAGAAGAAGAAGAAGAAGAAGAAGAAGAAGAAGAAGAAGAAGAAGAAAGGAAGAAGAAGAAGAAGAAGAAGAAGAAGAAGAAGAAGAAGAAGAAGAAGAAGAAGAAGAAGAGAAAGAAAGAAAGAAAGAAAGAAAGAAAGAAAGAAAGAAAGAAAGAAAGAAAGAAAGAATCATTACCAATGCTATGATGGAAATCACCAACTCAAAGACAAATATCACTTTGGAGCAAGGAAGCTGCTACAGCAGCAACAAATTAAACAGCACAAAGACAGGGATTCTCTCACTATCCCATTGTCCCTATTGACATTTAGTTGAATTCACTTTTAAAATATATTATATGGCTCTCACTGAAATAAATTTCCAAATTTTTTGCTTTCATGGCTCTCTTAGTCAAAAAGGTTCCCGACCCCTGGACTAGATGATCTGCAAGGTACCTTCCAACTCTGTTAATCTGTTAAGATCCTGGAATTAGCAAGAGCTGTAGGGGCACATTTCTCAATCAGGGTTGAAACTCAGGCCTGTCCCAAAAATTGGGACAACTGAAACCAGTAGAGTGAAATTGGTAGAGAAAGTGTAGGAAGCATTAAGTGTTGTTTCTTTTATTTTCTATTCTGCTTCACACAGTTGTGTAATTATGTTTTTGGTCACATTTCCTGTTTGTTTATCTGTTTGCTGACAAACACTTACTAACTTAGTTGAATAAAATAAAGTCCTTTGCTCATTGTTAATCTCTTATCTGGTATGTATTGTGATAGTTATATTATTAAAACTTTTTGAGGCTAATTATCCTGGTTAGAGAAGAAAACTGGAGCCTTTTGTTTAAAGTTTTGTTTAAAAGTACAGGAACAAGATCTTCTGTTCTTCTGAAACCAGATTCCAGAGAAACAGGGAAAGGATGTCTTTCTCTAAAAATATATTTTTCCATTATGATGTCTATGTGCTTGGATTATTGTTTTTATTAAAGGTGCTCTAGTCTTTCATCTTTTTTTAACTAGTGTGCCCTCAAAGAAATATGGCTTTTGGGCAATTGGGGTTCTATACTTTATGACATGATTGAATCATGGTTTGTTCCAAATGCTTCTTTGCTTTGAGACTATTTAATATCACAATGTTTAATAAGAATATATTAATATCTGTGCCTATAGATATAAAAAGGAGAACTTTTACCTCTGTATCTAATTTTAAATCCAATGTTTGTATTTTGAAAGCCCTGCCTTTATTATACATTAATTGTAAATGATTTTGACAGTTTAATTTTCCACAATATTTATGCCTTGGTACAAATCAATTTTACATTACATTGCAGAATTCTAACTTAAAGGAAGAAAAAATATTCACAGATTAAATACTTTGGGTATCACCTACCAAATACTGTTGCTTTGACTAGTTATTTTAGTAAATAAACTATCTCAGTTTTGTCAAATTGCACCAAAATGCGTGGTAGTTGTAAAGTAACGAAGAGTGAATTACCTTTTTAAAATTGTCATTAACAATTCCAATCCAGGAGAACAAGTATGCCCATGAAATGGAAGTATTTATTTAGTGATTTGCTCACAAAGATGTTACTGTATGAACACAAGTTACAAGTTGAGGTGCTTTCTTGATTGCAACATAAATATTATGCCATGTTTATCAGAACAAATGTAATCTTTTCCTTTGAAGCCTGGTATTCTACCAAAGGAGCAATTAACAAGTATATTGATCTAGATCCAGCATATGAATATGTAAGAAACCAGACCATTTGAACGACCAATCAACAAGAGAACCAATCAGCTTCTCAGAAATTAAATATAGCTCCAAACAAACGACCAATTTTACACCTGGGACCAACTATTGCCTCAATCTCAAGGATGTGCTCTCTTAAACTGCATTAGTGGGTATCAGAGGACTAAAAAAATGAATGAAAGAATTCATATTTTCTTTTGTCCTACAAGTAAGAATAGAGCTAAGCATGTGAAAGATAACCAATTTCATTTAAAAAACAAGGAATGGTATTTCTAATCCCAGTATCTGTAACCACAATAGTTTAATTAGCTTGAAAATATGGTTCACTGTTTTTATTGATTTGGCCATTATGTATGGTGCTGTGGCTTTTAATTCTGTGAAGCCACCCAGAGTCATCTGGACTGGTGCAGCTTATATTAATTAATTAATTAAACAAACAAACAAACAAATAAACAAATAAATAAATAAATAAATAAACAAATAAATATGTACATACATACATACATACATACAGTACATACATACATACATACATACAGGCGCCTAATGGAGCCGGAAGGATTCCAGAGGGAACTTGGGGAAATACCTGAAACCCTAGTCCACAATTCGTCCCTGGTGGCTGCCTGGAACATCGCAGCATCAGGGGCATTAGATCGGATTGCACCTTTGCGATCTCTCTGTGGCAGTGGATCCCGGAAAGCTCCCTGGTTTACTGAGGAGCTCCGGGAGATGAAACGCCACAGGAGACGTCTGGAGCGACGCTGGAGAGCCAGTAAAACCGAATCCGACTGAACACTTCTAAGAACTTTTATTAAGTCTTATTTAGTGGCGATAAGGGCGGCAAAACGACCTCATTTTTCCGCTCTTATTGCATCCACAGATTCTCGTCCAGCCGCCTTGTTTAGGGTGACTCACTCCCTCCTTGCTAAAGGGGGGAGTGAGGAACACTTGCACGGTAGAGCTGAGGAATTCACTCAGTTTCTGACGGATAAAGTCGTTCAGATTCGGTCAAATCTGGACTCTGGTTGGACAGAGCCCATTGAGTTGACAGGGGCAAGTCTTAGTCCACCGTTGTGGGAGGAGTTTGAGCCAGCCACTCCTGATGACATGGACAAGGCTGTGGGTGCGATGAGCTCTTCTACCTGTTTATTGGACCCGTGCCCTCCTGGCTGGTTTCAGCCAGCAGAGAGGTGGCACGCGGCTGGATCCAGGCGGTGATCAATGCTTCTTTTAGGGAGGGATCCGTACCGCAGCCCTTAAAGGTTGCAGTGGTGAGACCCCTCCTTAAGAAGCCTTCCCTGGATCCGGCAGATTTGAAGAACTTTCGTCCGGTCTCCAACTTACCTTTTACAGGTAAGGTTGTTGAGAAGGTGGTAGCTTTTCAGCTTCTTTGGTTATTGGAGGAAATTGATTATCTAGATTCCTTTCAATCGGATTTCAGGCGCGGCTACAGTACAGAAACTGCCTTGGTCGCCCTGATGGATGATCTCTGGTGAGCCCGGGATGGGGGTCATTCTTCCATCCTGGTGCTACTTGACCTCTCAGCGGCTTTCAATACCATCGACCATGGTATCCTTCTGCATCGTCTCGGCGAATTGGGAGTGGGAGGCACTGTTTTATGGTGGTTCACCTCTTACCTCGCCGATAGGATGCAGTCGGTGTTAACAGGAGGGTAGAGGTCGTCTCCTAGGCCCCTGATCTGTGGAGTGCCTCAGGGTTCATTCCTCTCGCCCATCCTGTTCAACATTTACATGAAACCGCTGGGGGAGATCATCCGTCGACACGGGGTGAGCTTTCAACAGTACTCTGATGACACCCAGCTGTACATCTCCACCCCATTTCAATTCAGGGAGGCAGTGGATGTAATGTGCCGATGCCTGGACGATGTCAGGATCTGGATGGGGAGGAATAGGCTCAAGCTTAACCCCGACAAGACTGAGTGGCTCTGGATATTGCCCCCTAAGGACCATGTCGACTGTCCCTCCTTGGTTCTTGGGGGAGAAAAACTAACTCCCTCAGAACGGGTTTGCAATTTGGGAGTTCTCCTAGATCCACAGCTAAAATTAGACCAACATCTTACAGCTGTGGCTAGGGGAGCCTTTGCACAGGTCTGCCTGGTGCACCAATTGTGACCATACTTGGAGAAGGAGGCTCTACTCACGGTCACTCATGTCCTTGTCACCTCTCGATTGGACTACTGTAATGCGCTCTACATGGGGCTACCCTTGAAGAGTATCCGGAGACTTCAATTGGTGCAAAATGTGGCTGCGCGTGCTGTGGTGGATGTCTCAGGATAGCAATAGCAATAGCACTTTACTTATATACACCCACGTAACACCCATACTCCGTCAGCTGCACTGGTTGCCCATTGGTCTCCAGGTGCAATTCAAGGTGTTGATTATCATCTTTAAAGCCCTACATGGCTTAGGACCAGGTTACCTCCGGGACCGCATCCTACCTCATACTTCCCTTTGACCGGTCAGGTCCCACAGAGCAGGTCTCCTCCAGGTCCCGTCAGCCAAACAATGCTGGCTGGCGGGACCTAGGGGGAGGGTCTTCTCTGTGGGGCCCCTGTTCTCTGGAACCAACTACCCCCAGAGATCCGAATTATCCCCACCTTGCTGGCCTTCCGAAAAGCCATTAAGACATGGCTCTTCCTGCAGGCGGGGTGATTTGAGATAATTTCACATCTTAGGTCTCCCCCACGTATGTATGGTTTTGTATGTTTTTTAAATTCTTTTTTAAACTGTTATTAAATTTTTATACTGTTTAGTTGTTCTTTAAATGTTCTATGCCACCCTGAGTCCCCCGGGAGTAGGGCGGCATATAAGAACACTAAAATAAAATAAAATAATAAATAATACCGGTACATACATACATACATACCCATACTTACATACTTACATACATACTACATACTGTAGAAGGGGCTGGTGCTTTCATTATAACCATATTCCTTTTGATACCCTTTGCATAGGTTTCAGGCTGTATCACTGAATTTCAACTGAATTATTTTCTGTTATTTTGAAGTGGAAAACCCAGGGAGGAAGAGGATGTAAAACAGTTATAAAACAGTTTTAAAAATGATAATATTTCCCTCCCATACATAGAAAGTTAGACAAAAAGAAAAGTCACTCTTGCTCGTTATGCTTTGTTACTCTGTGCAGTACAGACTTTACTATAATGCTTGTCAGTGGTGGATTCTAAATGATTTCGCTAACAGTTCGCGCACATGTTCATGCGTGCGCACGACGCTTCTGCGCATGTGCAGAAGCATCCCGGGCGGGTGGGCGAACCGGGAGAAACCCACCACTGATGCTTGTTCACAAAATGATTGACCAACACTAATTTTGGAATTTTCCAAATGGCAGATTACTGTGATTATTTCTTGCCTTGGTTTAGCATTCCTATAAACTGAATTTTGTCTTTCAGAATATTTCTGCTGCAGGAAAAGGGGAGGCAGGTAGCTCCCCACTGGGATTTTTTCTTTCCCTAAAATGTTCCTTCAGACAGAACTTTGAAATATTATGAGAAGACACATGGGGGCTTGCAGAGGAAAGAAGAAAGGGGGGAAATGTCACATTCTTCTCAAAATTTCTTTTGTGAATGGAAGGTATCTTTAGATTGTCTATAATTGTAAAGATTGTAGGGTAGAAAAGATAGCTGCAGCTTTTTGATATGTAATGGTAGGGCTCCTTAGAAAGAATTTAGGATACAGGCTGTTGGAATTATTGGAATCCTGAATTAGAATATGGTTAGGATTACAGTAAAATATAAAGTCTTAGTGAGTAAGGACACTTCTCCCTTGATTTCTTGACTTTGCAAAATGTTTACATTTATATAATCTGATTTGTTAAAGCACACTGAAGTATTATTTATTTTGCATCTTTATAACACACCCATGCATATTGATGCTCGCACACAAAACAAAAATATAAAGATCTAATAAATATGGCCTATAAAAAGATGTATATGTTTCTAACAAATTTTAAGGGACTGAGTGGATGCCTAAAACAGAGTAGAGTCATACTTTTCCATTGGATATTTTCTGTGCCAGGCCAAGACATTATTTCCTTGAGAAAATGGAGAAAATTGTATTTTCACAAATAGTGACTAACTAGACTAAGGAGCAAATTACACTGGTGGAAGGTAGCAAGCTATCTTAAGGGACACATAGACATTTCACCTTGCAGCCAGTTCTCACCACCCATTCTATGCACCTTGAAATAACTATCTAAATATCTGGGATATTTCAAATTTCCACTGTGTTTATTTCAAAACCAAAATGATACTAAGCAGTACATATTAGTGTTATTTTCCCATCTTCTGATTAAGATTGTTCACACTTTCTCTATTGGTATGCTGATGAAGACAATATACCTACCTATTTGTTATGAAGAAAAGCATTTTTGTTCTATAGCTTGGTAAAACCAGATTGGTGGCAGAAAGTCACTTGAATAAACTGGGTTTTATAACAATGCATGTGCAACCAAATGGAATAAATAGAAATAAACTAAACCTAGGAAGGTGGTAAAACATATATATTGCAATCAAATCAAAACAAAATAAAACTTCTTTAATTGCTTGCACTCAGAATATGCAGATGTGAATAACAAAGTTAAAAAAAATCACAAAGCTGAACAAAATGATAGTATTTTGTAATCATGGTACTGTTTTATCATTCTGATTTTAGTGTTTTATCCAGTTTAAATAATGTTACTGTTTTGGCATTTTAATAACATTATCACTATAAACCAATCGAAGTGAATAATCACATATTTGAATGTTCTTCTACCTAAAAATTAATTGCCTGCTCATAGAAAGCCATCAAAACTTGCAATGATTCTCTGTAACTAGCGTTTCTGCCAAATATGATTTCTATATCTATTTTCTGAAAGGACACAGTCATTTTTAAAATAAATCTTGTTCTACTATTTAGTATTTATGATCTATAACCAAAAGAAAAGAATCCTGTATGCATGGAGAAGTCACAGTGGATCTGGCAGCACATTTCTGTTCAATGTTTTAAATATAGGAGTATATATTTGCTCTATCCTGCAAATTTTGCATCACAACCATTTCCAGGATAAGGGCTGAATGTAGTTTGGAATATTGAGACCATATTCTCAAAGGTGGATGATGCCGGGACAACATCTGCTTGCATTTCAATTAATTAAGCCCAGTTTATACGATCCATCGTTTAGTGATTAATATTTTCTCTTCTGACACTAAAAGATATTGGGAAATTTTGAGTGTGTCTTGGATTTATGAACAAGAAACAGAATACAGAAAGATAGTGCGGGATTATCAGCCAGTCTGATTTCCAGAGGAAGTGAAATCCCCAGGGAAAAAAGCTTATTTTTCTTCATCCCCATGGCATGCTTTATGCTAGGTGAAGACATCACTGATATTCTTGAAGACATAGTTGCAATGAGGAGCTATCTACCTTAAGCACTCAAAGTAGGTCTCTAGCTGTCTATTCCTAGGACCGTGATGGCGAACCTATGGCACGCGTGCCACAGGTGACACGTGTGCCATGGGTGACACGCGGAGCCATATCGGAGGGCACACGAGGCGTTACCCTATGTCAGCTCCAGCGCGCATGCGGGTGCTTACCAGCTGATTTTCGGCCTTCTTTTCGGACATTTTTGCTCTCCCCAGGCTTCAGGGAAACCTCCTGAAGCATGGGGACAGCAAAAAAGGCCCAACTGGAAGTTCATTTCCGAACTTCCTTTTGGCCCGTTTGGCTGTTTTTCACCATCCCCAGGCTTCAGGAGTCCGTTGTGAGGCCTGTGTGCATGCGCGGGGGGGGGCAGCGGGGGGATTGTGCGCATGCACGGGGGGAGGGCATGGGTGTGGGCACACATGTGCGTGCTAGCACACGCACACCCTTTTGGCACGTGAGCCAAAAAAGGTTCGCCAACACTGTCCTAGGAATTACTTGGGCAATCCGTGGGTGCATTGTGACCTTGAATCATGCAAGTCTTTCCTTTCCACAATGACTCTTCATGATGTGGGATATTTTACTAATACTAAAGCAGATCAGGTTTGTAGGGTAAGCATTCATTTGCTGAATGCTGAAGCAGCCAGGAAAACGGAGTGTGAGTAGTTCAAGATGACAACAGATGTGTGTTGGTGAAGGATCAAATACTGGGAGGTGAAAGAAGGGCGGCAGTCTTCATCAATAACAGCAGCAATGACAGTCCTTTTTAAAAGAAGAGGAGAGGAAGCCAAATTGATTAGCCTGGTTTCCTGCTTTATGGCCTCCGAATGGCTCTATTTGTAGGGCAGGAATTAGAAATGCCTTTGAAACAGGTTGAAACAGAGCAGCTGACTAATCACCCCTTCTGTTAGCAGATAATATGTTGCCTACAAAACGTTATCCCTTGATAAAATTAACGTATTGTAAATTTCATGTTTTATGAAGGGGTTTCACCGCAGAAAATCAAGAATAATGCCTACTCTTGGGTGTTGTAAAGCTGGATGGGAAAGGATCTGTGATATACATCCACAGCCCATAGTTTTATCAAGGCAATGCAGCTTTGGCATTATTACTGGTTTCTATTTGTAAGGATACAAATGAACACAGTTCTGGATAATAGAAATATCTGACCCAGTGCAGGATTAGATGCCCATAATCTTAACTATGAAGATATAACAGAACCAGAAAAATAACCCTTTAATCAAAAGTTGCCTTCTTTCATTGAGGTTTTTTTTTAAAAAAAATATTAACCTTCAGCATTCATTGAGCTGAATTCAGAAAAGTTCATCCACTTCTTAAAAGAAAAAAAAATCTTCAATTTTTGACTTTAAGTGTGATCTCTTTCTTCCTCTGCTGGTTCCCATTCTAAGGTCAATAAAATGAAGGATTCACCATGGCCTAAGGGAATATTTAGTCAAGGTAATGGATCTGAGGGTTTTCCCTTCACTGATTTTCAGGATGATTATATTTTATTTATGTGAATTTAAAAAAGTTAATCTTCAGTTTATTGAAGATTATATGGAAGGCTGGATGCATTGGTAATAATAATGTTATTAGTAGATATAATCTCACGTTGCCTTTAACTTCTGAGCTGCTGATGTCTTACAAATGTATTGGCTTAAAACTTGGAACAAAAAGTACCTTTGAATAAACAGCAAAAATGTTGCACTATTGGCGTTCTTGCTTAAAATGCTGTTACAATCAAGATGCTAATTTTAATTTAAGAAACAAAAGTAAAAATATGTGTGAAATATCCAACTTCTGTGATCTTTGTATAGCAAATTTGTTGTCCTCTGGAGCTATAAGATCTGTTTTTGGAATCAACCAATACATTTGCCAGATGAAATACTTGCTAATCAACTCTAATTGTGTCCAGAGTTTTGAGTCCTAAAAGTATAATATTGTGGACTGTAAAATTTACATTGGAATGTGAGAAATAGTATCAACAATGGCTTGTTGTAAACCAGAACTCAAATGCCCGGAGACTTGTGTAATTTACTGCAGAATATTTGCTATTTGTTAGTTTATTTTAGGATTTCTATAATACCATTCTTTTTTTTGGCAAAAAACATAAAAGAATTGCTGGCTGTTGTATGTTGAGAAAACAAGCACTATAATTTTAAGCTGCAAAACCCTATGTGAAAGGGTAATAAAGACAGCTTCAGATTCACAATAGCATTGTATTATATCATTCCACTTACCTTACTGTAGTTTACTGAGTTGGGTGGCAAAAGGTAGGCATGTACTGAATCAAAGTTACTCAGTTGCCTACTCAGGCAACCAGAAAAGCTTGTTATATGGGTCCCTTAATGTATGGTTAAAGATTGACTCTGGTGTTAAATTTTGCGAAAAATTAAAAGATGCTCTTCAATAATTTCACTATTTATAATGAATGAGGCCCATTGCATTACTGTGGGGTAGAATGGTACACCGACCATTTTAGAAATATGTAGCTAATTCAGAAAGAAAGAAAGAAAGAAAGAAAGAAAGAAAGAAAGAAAGAAAGAAAGAAAGAAAGAAAGAAAGAAAGAAAGAAAGAAGAGAGAGAGAGAGAGAGAGAAAGGAAAGGAAAGAAAGGAAAGGAAAGAAGGAAAGGGATAGCGATTACTGTTGATTTTTTCATGCTTACAATGTGCTATTATCTCAACTCAGCACTCCCACTAATGGCTATGTATGGCCTTTGACTGGGCACCTACATTAATTTTAGAGATCTTCTATTGTTTTGCTTGCAGCAAAATTTGACATAAATGCAATGTTTCACCTTAGGTTGAACTTGGTGAGGAAACAACCTGAAAGTCAATTAAAATCCCAACTCGCTTCCTCTATTTTTGCAATAATGTTTTATTATTGTTATTTCACACCCAAAGGTGCCCAAAAGGTCTTTGGGTGAGAAATTCAAAAGGAAAAGTCTTTCTATTGTACTTCCTTTTTATAAAGTTATATAGGAAACATTTACATAAGAAACTTTAAACATTTAAAGGAAAATAATAACAACATTTAGACATCTAGACATAAACCACATACAATAGTAATTTCATTGAACTCAAACTCAGTGACATGGGCGGCATAAAAATGTAATAAACAAACAAACAAACAAACACAAAACCAAAACCACAGAAAACGGTTCCCCAGCTGCTCCACAATTATCCTAATAGCCACCTAAATAAAATTGATTTCTTAGCATTATGGAAAGTGTAATGGGCAATACATCTCTCCTCAAAAGATAAATATTCCCCAATTCCAGAGTCAGAAGGCAAAAATTGTGCTGCTTTTCTCCCAGTCCTTTTAGCTCAATTTCTTTCTTTCTTTATCTATCAAATTTGGAAATCACCCATCTTTCATAGAGAGGGAAGAGTTGGTACTTTAAGTGTTTCTCCCTTGATGACTGTACATCAAGATAGAATCAGTTTAGGGATACTGCCCTGAGGTACCCAGTAGCTGAAACATTTGATGCTGGGTTCTAGTGTACCAGCAGAGGAAATGGCCTTGAACGACAGGAAGAAGAGCCACTACTGAGGAAATAGTCAGATAAAAGCGCTTAAACTAGGCCAAGAATATAATGTGGGTAAAGAGTTTAAACAGGCCTCTCCCTAATTCATTAGAGGATAAAGGGAGGGACAGGGGAAGCAAATTCAAACTTTCAAGATTCTCTTTCCTTTGAAGCTTTACCATAAACGTAACAATGTCCTATATGGCGATGGTTTTCTAGTTTGCTCTGCCTTGCAGGGCTGCCATGTAGAGGCCATTGTAAATCTTCTTTGGCAATAATGCTCAGGGGGTGGAAGCTGATGTTAATTTTTTAAAATAAACTTCTACTTGATGTCAATGGGATAGCATAGCCCATTGAGACAACTGTAACAAAACTCCTTGTAATAGGTTTGTCTGTGATAGCAACTTAGGCATCTTTTTTCTCCATTGTAAATATAAGACATTGATAGACGATCCTAAGTTACACTGGGGCAGTAGATGGTCAACACATTCCCTGTTGGCCAGGGTCTTAATTTAAATCCCATGTTGCCAAGCATCCATATGTATGTGGTTCTTATCTTACCACTTGAAGCTTTCCTCTCAAACCCCTACTTTCTGCAGGGTTGATTCTAGTTAGACTTTTCTCCATTATTGCTACTGATACATTTGAAAGGTGCACAATTTTGGTCATATTGTTGTAATTTAATTCCTGAAAAAGTGACAAACATTTGTTGATTTTCAGGCACCAACAAAAGACAACAGTCTCCAATGCAGTTTTCAGTGCCAAATCATAGACCAAATCTTTCTTGAAACCATGACAACTTCAGTTAATAAGATGACCATGGATCACTTCGGCTTTAAAAATTGAAGTACAAAAGACAGAGTGTCACTGAAGGCAAAAAAAAAATAGCAAGGAGAGATAAAAGTATCTTTGTGGTTTAAAAAGAGAAAGAAATGTTATTTCATGTGAAAGATATACATGAAAAGGAAGAAAACAGCATTTTGAAAGAGAAAATTCAGTTGAATATTAGAAAAATCTTTTTTAACACAACTATGGGAACCTTTCTTTAGTGTGTACACAGATAATTTCTCCTATCCATAAACTATACATATTCAGTTCAGTGATTCTGGGTTTTTCAAGCCAGTTATTTAATAGCACAGTTTAATAAGTGTTCAAGCAAATAAAAGGAAAGTAACACTTTACAACAAAGTGCATTGCAGAATAATTTATTATATATCTATATTTTAATATAGATTAAGCCAATAAAATTCAAGAAGCATTTTATTTTCTCTCATATAAATGTGCAGCAGACCTGATGATATTATTTTTCAAAGACTTTTAAAAAGCTGTTTATATCCTAGTGTAACATTCAATTTGCTGTCATTAAAACCAGGATCCAATTTCATATTAACCTAATTTTATTTTTAATCTAGTGAATACTTTCATTGAATCTATTCAAATACTTTTATCTAAAAAAATGAAACAATTCATTTATATATCCATTATATATCCATTACTGCCTCCTTTAAAATTCTTCCCTCAGTCAACCATGGTTTCTCACATATACCTGAAATTAATGCTTAACACAATAATTTATTTTTTAAAAAATATGATAGACAATTAATCAATATTTTTATAATCAGTTTCCCCCCAGTCATTTTTATACAACCAATAGCAAATGAAATTTGAGGCAGAACTTTTAGTCTTAGAAAAGGGTAAGAAGTAAGCTGCAAGCCAAGATTTTTGCGTCAGAGTAGGCATATCAAATGACCTAAGTGCCAAAGCCCACTGCAACAACATCGCCAAAAAGGCTTCAAGAACTGTTAACCTAATCTTATGTAGCTTCTTCTCCGGTAATATCACACTATTAACCAGAGCATACAAAACATTCGCCAGACCAATCCTTGAATACAGCTCACCGGTCTGGAACCCACACCACATATCGGACATAAATACATTAGAAAGTGTCCGGAGATACTTTACAAGAAGAGTCCTCCAGTCCTCTACTCGCAACAGAATACCTTACGCAACCAGACTTGAAATCCTGGGCTTAGAAAGCTTAGAACTACGTCGCCTTCGGCACAACCTAAGCATAGCTCATGAAATTATCTGCTACAATGTCCTTCCTGTCAACGACTACTTCAGCTTCAACCACAACAATACACAAGCACACAACAGATACAAACTCAAAGTGAACCGCTCCAAACTTGACTGTAGAAAATATGACTTTAGCAACAGAGTGGTAAATGCCTGGAACTCACTACCTGACATTGTGGTTTCATCACCAAACCCCCAAAACTTTACCCTTAGACTGTCCACTATTGACCTCACCCAATTCCTAAGAGGTCAGTAAGGGCCGTGCATAAGTGCACCAGCGTGCCTACTGTCCCTGTCCTAATGTTCCCTCTTATCAGTACTCATCTTATGTATATCCTTTTTTAGGGAAAGTTGTGGAGAAGGTGGTGGTTACTCAGCTTCTGCAGCTCCTGGATGAAACAGATCATCTAGATCCTTAGCAGTCGGGCTTCAGGCGCGGCTACAGTACAGAAACTGCCTTGGTCGCTCTGATGGATGATCTCTGGCGGGCCCGGGATGGGGGGAACTCCTCCATCCTGGTGCTACTTGACCTCTCAGCGGCTTTCGATACCATCGACCATGGTATCCTTCTGCATCGTCTCAGCGAGTTGGGAGTGGGAGGCACCGTTTTGCGGTGGTTCTCCTCTTATCTCGCTGATAGGATGCAGTCGGTGCTGGCAGGGGGGCAGAGGTCGTCCCCTAGGCCCCTATTATGTGGGGTGCCTCAGGGGTCGGTTCTCTCGCCCATCCTGTTCAACATCTACATGAAACCGCTGGGTGAGATCATTCGCAGACATGGGGTGTGTTTCCATCAGTACGCTGATGACACCCAGCTGTACATCACCACCCCGTCTGACTTCAGTGAGGCAGTTGATGTAATGTGCCGGTGCCTGGACGACGTTAGGATCTGGATGGGGAGGAACAGACTCAGACTTAATCCCGACAAGACTGAGTGGCTGTGGATATTGCCTCCTAAGGATCATGACAACTGCCCCTCCTTGTTCCTTGAGGGAGCGAAACTGACTCCCTCGGACCGGGTCCGCAACTTGGGGGTCCTCCTAGATCCACAGCTAAAATTGGATCATCATCTTTCTGCTGTGGCTAGGGGGGCCTTTGCACAGGTTCGCCTGGTGCACCAGTTGCGGCCATATTTGGAGAAGGAGGCTCTACTCACGGTCACTCATGCCCTTGTCACCTCTCGTTTGGACTACTGCAATGCGCTCTACATGGGGCTACCCTTGAAGAGTATCCGGAGACTTCAGCTGGTGCAAAATGCGGCTGCGCGTGCTGTGGTGGGTGTGCCAAGGTACACCCACGTGACATCGATACTCCGCCAGCTGCATTGGTTGCCCATCGGTCTCCGGGTCCAATTCAAGGTGTTGATCACCATCTTTAAAGCCCTTCATGGCTTAGGACCAGGTTATCTACGGGACCGCATTCTGCCTCATACTTCCCTCCGACCGGTTAGGGCCCACAGAGTTGGCCTCCTCCAGGTCCCGTCGGCCAAGCAATGCCGGCTGGCGGGCCCAAGGGGGAGAGCCTTCTCTGTGGCTGGCCCCGCTCTCTGGAACCAACTTCCACCAGAGACCCGAACTATCCCCACTCTGCTGGCCTTCCGAAAAGCCGTTAAGACATGGCTCTTCCTGCAGGCGGGGGGTAGAGCTTAATTCACTCGAGCTCACCCCCCAAGTATGTATGATGTTGTATGGTTGTTGATCTCTTATATTGTGTTTTAATTTTTATATTGTTTTAATTACTATTTTTAGATTTTGGTTGTTCTTGTATTTTTCACTGATGTACGCCGCCCTGAGTCCTTAGGGAGTTGGGCGGCATATAAGAATTCCAAAATAAATAAATAAATAAATAAATATAAACAATGTTATATCTATGTATATTAATTTAATTTAATTTAATTAAAAGTTCTTATAAGCCGCCCAAGCCCGTAGGACTCAGGGCGGCGTACAACAGAGATAAGAACAGTACAATAAAATAACATTTAAAAACATTACATTGCATTACCAACACGTACTTGACAAATAAATAAATAATAAATAATAAATAAAACATTCAATGCTATTTGTAAGGCTCATTTGTAAGGCTCATTTGTAAGGCTACCAAGGGTACAGACAACATTGTGCAAATAATCTATTAATTCATGGGAAGGGCAAAAAGAGAAAGTATGGGTTTGAACTATCTTGATTTAAAAGGTATTCACACCCTTATATTGGCAATGAGCAATCAGCTGTTGGCTTTATTTTCCTTTGGTACAAAGAGCTGAAATGTGTGAGACTTCTGTTGAAATCTTTGAGAAACAAATTTAGCTGTGTAATATCAAAAGGTCTATCTTTAACTGTTGAATCATGATAAGGAGAGCCTAATAGAAAGAAGGACTAGTTGTCTCCTCCCTTTAAAATACCCACAATGCCTTTAATTCTGTGGAACAGATTTTCAGAGAATACTAGAATATGTATGGAAAGAGGAACTACCATTAACATAATCTCCCCTTTCATTCATTAAAAAAATCACTGGATTGGCAAGCTCTTGTAGACCAAAGGAACCATTATGGCTCTAGAAGGCTTATGTAAATTCAATTAGGGGGCACTGATGGGGCTAGAAGGGCAAAAGGGCAGAATCAAGGAAGAGTCAAGATAGATGGAACTATTATTCTATTCATTGCAACTTACTTATCTTGATTCCATTTGCTATTCATTCTCTTGTATAGATCCTCTTACCACCATCACAAAGAAACTCTGAGCTTTTGGTTCATTAACTCTAATCACAAGTTTGTATGTTGATCCAGAAACTTCAAACATATGTTTACAGAAAAAGAAAAAGCAGGAAATTCAAAAGATGTCTGTTTCTCCATACAATAAAAAGTCAGAAACTCTAGTGGCCCGGTCTGATTCTTGCCACAATTCACTTTCAGCCCAAGCATAAGAATGAAGGGGAAAAGAAATGTGTGTTCCTGTTTAGTAAAATTCATATGAACTGTAGCACCAAGAGACAAGAAGAACCACCAGGCTTCTTACATATTTTTGTCAAGCAGTAGAAAAAAGGACTTTTGCCCAAACAATCTCCTTGAGCAACTGCCATTGGACCAAAAACATTAAGTTGAAATATTAGGAATGGAAAAAAATTAATAAGTTTTGACAAGGAAAATGAAACAAATGATAACTTACATATAATTTGGAAGGAGCTGAGGAAGTACCCTGTTTCCCCCAAAATAAGACATCCTCTAATAATAAGCCCAATTGGGCTTTTGAGTGCATGGTAATAAGGCCAAGCACTTATTTCAGGGTTCAAAAAAATATAAGACAGGGTAGATGAATATATATTTATTAGAATGCTTACTAAAGATGGTAAAAGGATGCAGACATTTTAAGTCTGGAAAATGCTGGTAGAAAAGCAGTTACTATGTGGTTTGTTCTGTGAAATGAATGTCTTGCAAATGAAGTACAAATGGCTGTATATAAGAGTGAACTTTAGGTATTATATTAGGTGGGAACAAGAGTTAGACATTTAAACAGAATAATAAAAGTAAGTTGAATGGAGCAGGATTTGGTTATTTAAGACATATGTATGGTAAAACAAGAGGCAACACTGACCACAATTAAGTACTGAATGAATATGAATTGAATACAAAACTAAGTGAGTTGTATGAAAGACATACCTGTATGTTCAAGTATTTTGGTTACAGACATAGAATGAAGACGCAGAATAAATTTATGAAGGCAGAATGAGTGGGCTGAGAGAAATTGTCCAAGAAAATAATAGTTGGGTAGAGTTGATAAAGGGGAGGGAGGGAGGGAGAGAGACAGAGAGACAGAGCCACAGAGCCACAGAGACAGAGAGATGGAGAGGGTGAGAGAGAAAGACGTTTAAGAATAAAATACAAGGTATGAAGTGATGGAAGCAGATACAGAAAGCTATAGAGAATTATAGTTATATGGTTGATGTAAACCACATTTAGCTATCTTTCATTTCTTTAAATTCATCCCTTTAATTTATTGGGTTAATGGATTTTCATTCCTTTTCAGCTTTCTGCTCAATGTTGGAGTAAATTATGTGATGAGTATAAATGCATGTATGTTTGTAATTCCTAGTAAAATCCTTTTGGATAGGACATGGAGACCTTTCACCGAGTCCCAGCAGGTTAATGGAGACAAATAATCTTATCTAACATTCTGGTTTTAATAGAGATAAACAGGTCAAGAACCTTCTTTAGTTACAGCTCCTACACAGACATACCATCAGTGTTAAAAGTAGAAATTAAAATGAAAAACCTTTGTTTTAAAGAAACCCTGAACCCTGTAAAAATCTGAACTACAATTCAATCAAAAAATTTAATGGTTTGGCTCAACGCTGAAGTGGAATGAAAGATCTCAGGATTAAAAGAACTCAAAAAAGGAAGTACTTTGATTAAAGCCATATATTACACTGTATCTATTTTCTCATTACCACTCACGGTTTAACACTTGTGAAGTAAACGGATGTTAATATAATGCATTAGAAAGAATTCCCCTCCGGAGAGCAAAGCTAGCTTAGCGAAGTGATATTTAATGCTTTCTATGATATTTATTTAACTAAAATGGCTGATTAGATGTTAAACAGAACAGAGGTTAATGATCTCTGTTATTGGCATTATAAAAAAATTAAGAAAGTATAAAATAGGGTTAATGATGTATGCCATTATTGTTATTATGGGGATTAAAAACATGCAGTTGTTGGCTGCATAGGAAAAAATGGCCCCCAAGCTGTGAGTAATTAGCAAAATTGTATTGTGCTTTAACCTTAGACAGTAATTAATTACTAGGATTAGACGGTGTCTGCTTTAAGCATTGATCTGGATCAGTTACTTACAAGGAATAAAAATCTGGGCACATTTTTATTGAAAAGCAGGACAAAACATAATTCAGCCTATACACACAGAGATTTGAGTTACGATATGGCACAATAAAAATGCCATAAAGGAAATCCAGAAATCCTAACGTTCACTGAGCAATGAAAACTCTACTACATGAATGAAATTCCACTTGATGTAGATTTGGGCTTTCTTTAATTTGTAGAATAAATTACATTTGTTTAACACATTGCATAAAGGGCCTTATGTCTGACCTGCCTATTTGTAATCTTGCCTACATTTTTCAGTATCTAGCATGGATATAATGTAATAGAACAGTGGTTCTCAACCTTCCTAATGCCCCGTCCCATGCCCCACCCACTGCCATGCCCCATCCCGCCCCCGCCACCACGACTCCAGCCCCACTGCCGCCATTTGGGTTCTTTTACCTTCTGCGTATGCGCAAAGCATTCTGCGCATGCGCAGAGGGTAAAAGGACCCAAATGGCGGGATCCGGGCAAAGTCTCCCGACCCCTGTGAAAGGGTCATTCGACCCCCAAAGGGGTCATGACCCCCAGGTTGAGAACCGCTGTAATAGAAGATTGGCTAGTATACAATCAACTGCTTTATTGCAAGAATGGCCTTTTCCATAGTTAATTATGATAACATATTAATATAAATAATAATAATATCTTACATATTGAATAGAAAAATGGTGATAATAATGATGATCATAATAATATTACAAATTGATTAGAAAAATGTTCTCAGTGATTAGCAATTCTTCAATAAGTTGTGGTCAATGGGAAAGTAAAAATAATTCTTATATGTAAACCATTGCAACTTCCCTTCTAGTTTTAGCTTTAACTCTTTCTACCCATTTTTCATATACATGCTAAAGAAACTGCTCAACCAGTCCACAAAAAACAAAATATATTCATATTCTAACATTTCTCCAGATTTTCCATCTATATCTGTGGTGATATAATTTTTAATACTTATTGTAGATGTATGGCTTTCTTTGGATGGCCCAGAAATAATTTTTGGAATTCCAGTTTCATATCTATAATATCTGAGCACAATGTTGTGGCTGCAGTCTAAGATATTTTGATAGAAAATATACTATTTTCTCTCTTAAAATTATATGATTATGGTATGTTTTTTTGAACCATAATAGATAAGATTTGAGTTTTATACAGAGTTACTCTACTTTCGTTAAATGTTGAAAAGAAAGACTATAATAGTGTCCGTTAAACTTTTAATTCATTTCTTTTACAGGGTGTTTAGGTTATTTGCCATTTAGGCAAGAATTGTTCAATTTCTCCCATCTCATGTCTCAAAGGTGCTTTTTTCAAAAGGCAGCTGGACTATATTTTCCTTGATGAAGACAAAAACATTTTGCTTCTCATCCAAGAAGCTTCATTAGTTGTGATAGTGGAGGGGATGGAAGGACAGGTACATATCCCACTATCACAACCGATGACGTTTCTTGGAATAGAATCAACATGTCTTCTTCTTCTTCCTCTTCAAAGAAAAAACAGTCCGGTTGCCTTTTAATAAAGCACCCTTGAGATTACTATGACTTGGATGAATGAGAATCTCCACAGACATTTCTCCCATCTCAGATCCTCATAGAGATCTATTCAATTAATACGTTTAACATAGAGAAAAAGAGAATATCATGCATGTACTGTATAAGGTTATTTTCTTTTCCAAATATTATGTGTTTGAGTACCGAATTGTTGTTAAATGTCTAACATTGCTAAGTCTAAATTTTGCTTAAAACAGACCACTACCTGTTTTTAGCTTTTCTTCAGCCATGTTGTTGATTGATGATGGATTAGCTATTTTCCTTGAAAATAGTTAACATTC
The DNA here is from genome assembly GCA_023053685.1 of Diadophis punctatus similis. Classification (NCBI taxonomy): domain Eukaryota; kingdom Metazoa; phylum Chordata; class Lepidosauria; order Squamata; family Dipsadidae; genus Diadophis; species Diadophis punctatus. The sequence continues at coordinate 3,370,926 of JALIGW010000028.1, read as the reverse complement.
CATTCCATGGAAAGAAAAATGGCTGAGATCTTATTTAGATATAAGATATAAGACCAATGCAAAAAATATATGGGATTCCTTTTGTACAATGGCATTTTCTTTTCTGCCAAGCAATTTCTGATCCTCTTTGCTGATACTGAAATCAACCTATTGTGTTGACTGAGCTTAAGATCATACAATGACAGAAACAGATAATTTTCCTCCAAATCTTATTCATCTGTAGTGGCAGTGTCTTAATAGGCATGTTTGTCACCCAGAACATGAGCAAGTGATAATTTGACAGCTTATCTACTATTACTATTCTCTTATGCAATGAAGAGCTGGCAGGGGACAGTCTTTTCTCATATATATAAAACACTATATGTATATGCATGTAACATATGCATGTAACACTAAATAACTCACACACACACACACACACACACACACACACACACACACACACACACACACTTATATAGTTATATATATAACTATATATAACTATAACTAACTATAAGTATAAGTATAAGTATAACTGTATACTGTATTTTTCAGAGTATAAGACGCACCGGAGTATAAGACACACCTTAGTTTTGGGGGAGGAAAATAGGGGAAAAAATCTACCTACCAGGTATTCATCTGGCTAGCATCCTTAGTCTGTTCAGCTTCAGCACATTATTTTATCCCCTGGTTAGGGCTGAAAAAACCTTTTTCAGAGGGAGTAGGAATGAAAACAAGCCTGCAAAGAGGATTAGGAAGCTGGGAAGATCGTTAGCACCTCCTTAGGGCTGGGAAAAGGGACGTTGGTACTCACCTGTGAGACGTCCTTTCTCGTAGGGTGGAGCTAGCCTCCAAGGAATGGGTTAAATTAGCCCTCTAGCCAATAGGACCGAGTCTTAAAAAAGGTATAAATAGTGCCCTCTGAGATTGGCACTCCCTCTTTTGATCGAGGGGCAAAGACAGACTCAAATGTGCTTTTCCAAAGAACCAGACAATTTATTAACTATGTACAACCAATATGCAGAGAAGGTAAGAACTATATACAGAGGGAACATGTCCCGGATCAGAGAATTGAATAACTATGTACAGTATAAAGGAAGCAGAGCGCCCAGCCAGCCCCTAATGAGGGAGGGACTTGGAGGCTAGCTCCACCCTACGAGAAAGGACGTCTCACAGGTGAGTACCAACGTCCCTTCTCCATAGTGGGTGGAGCTAGCCTCCAAGGAATGGGACATACCAAAGCCTGGCGTCCCTAGGGTGGGCTCAACTGACCTGGCTGGGGGGATCGCCTGCTGACAAAACCTGACCCAACACCCGCCGGCCAAATTCTGCCTCCTCGGAGGCGTAAGTGTCCAATTTGTAGTGGCGGATAAACGGCGTCAGGGAGGACCAGGAGGCCGCCCTACAGACCTCAGATACCGAAACCCTAGCATTCCATGCGGCCGTGGTGGCAGCACTACGGGTAGAGTGTGCGGTTAAACCCGGTGGCTTGGGCAAGGACAAATGTTGGTACGCCAGAGAAATGGCAGTCCGAATCCATCGTCCAATCGTGGCGGAGGAAGCCTTGCGCCCCTGGGAAGAGGGGCAGAATGTGACAAACAGAGTCTCCGTACGACGAAGAGCGGATGTGCGCTGCAGATAAATGCCAAGAGCGCGTTTAACGTCCAGCATGTGCCATGCCCGTTCAGAGTCAGTGGACGGGTCCTGAAAGAACGCAGGTAGGATGACTTCCTGCGCTCTATGAAAGGGCGTATTTACCTTAGGTACAAAAGCAGGATCTAGACGCAGAACCACCCTGTCGCTGTGGAAGACACACAGGTCGTCCCTAACAGAGAGAGCCGCGAGCTCCGATATTCTGCGTGCGGAAGTGATCGCCACAAGAAACGCCACCTTGTAGGACAGATGGGACAGGGGAACAGCGTCCAGGGGTTCAAAGGGGGCCACAGTCAAGGCGGATAGTACCTTGGTAAGGTCCCATGTCGGGAATCTGTGTACTACCTGTGGGCACAAGTTAGAAACCCCCCTCAGGAACTGCTTCAGAAGTGGGTGAGCAGACAACGAGTCCAAGTTCGGGCAGGACAGAACGGTAGAAAGAGCTGCCACCTGTCTGCGCAGGGTATTAGGGGAGAGACCCTTGGCGAGGCCCTGCCGCAGGAACTGGATAACATTGATGATCGAGAGTTCCACCGGTGAATAGCCCACCTGAGAGCACCAATGACAGAATGTGCGCCAGGTGGTGGCATAGATGCGTTCCGTCAACGGCCTCCTAGAGGCGAGCATAATCGCAGAAATATTGTCCGGAACTAGGCGGTGTTGCAGAGTGATCCGCTCAAGCGCCAGGCGGTCAGTTGTAGCCAGTGCGGCTCTGGAGGATGCACTGACCCCTGGGCAAGCGAACACTCTGTCAGTGGGATTCGCCAGGGAGGTGACGCGGACAGGGACATAAGGTCCGCGAACCAGGTCCTCCTTGGCCAATGGGGGGCCAGGAGGATGACCTCCGCCCTCAGCAGCAGGATCCTCCTGATGACTTTGGGGATCAGCGGAAGAGGGGGGAAAGCATACAACAGACCCTGAGGCCACTGGCAGCGGAGAGCGTCCGTGAGTTCCGCACCCGGGGTCCGGAATCTGGTGACGAAACTGGGGAGCTTGGTGTTGTCCGGGGTGGCAAAAAGATCCATGACCGGTAGGCCGAACCGCTCCACAATTTGCTGGAAAATGTCCGGGTGTAGGGACCATTCTGCCGGGTCGATGGTGTTCCGGCTGAGCCAGTCCGCGGTCGTGTTGCTCACCCCAGATATATGCTCCGCGGTGACAGATTTCAGGTTTCGCTCTGCCCAGAGTCCCAGGGAGAAGGCCTCGTTCATAAGGGCCTTGGAGATTGTCCCCCCCTGCCGGTTTATGTGGGCCTTTGTCTTCACATTGTCTGTTAAGACAAGGATGTGGGAATGCTGCAGGTGGTGCTGAAACTGGACCAAGGCCAACCGGACCGCTCTGAGCTCCAACAGATTTATGTGGAGGGATTGCTCCGACCTGGACCAGGTGCCCTGTGCGACCAGGGAGCCGGAATGAGCCCCCCAGCCCGTGGTGCTGGCGTCGGTCGTCACCGTCAGCCGCTGAGGTTCCAGAAAGTCGGTGCCCCTGCTCAGGGCGGGAGAGGACCACCATCGAAGGGACCGTCTGACCGTCATCGGAACTCGGACCCGTGCTGGGGAGTTGCTTCTCTTTGCCCGCTGGAAGGGGAGAAGAAACCATTGAAGGTCTCTGGAATGCAGGTGCGCCCATGGAGCGATATGTATCGCGGAAATCATCTTCCCCAGGAGGGATGACAGCTGGTTCAGGGGAACCCTCGTTTGAGCCAGAACTTGCTGGACTAATTCCAATATGCTGTCTCTCCGTTCCTGGGACAGGTAGACCCTGCACTCCAGAGAGTCAATAATGGCCCCCAGATGGGTGACCCTAGTAGAGGGGACCAGCTGGCTCTTACCCAAATTAACGAGGAACCCGTGGTGTTCAAGTGTGTTGAGGGTTACCTGGATGTCCTGCTGAGCCTGAGACAGGGAAGAGGACTGGATAAGTATGTCATCCAGGTAGCACTGAACACGCACGGGAAGGGCCCTGAGGCGGGCTGTCAAGGCGGCCAGAACCTTGGTAAATACCCTTGGCGCTGATGACAGGCCAAAGGGTAACGCCTGGTATTCATAATGCACCCCGGCATAGCAAAATCTGAGGAATTGGCGATGAGATGCGTGAATTGGGATATGGAGGTAAGCCTCCGTAAGGTCAATTGAGGCGAGAAAGTCGCCGCACCTAATGCCCGCCAGAATTGATTGCAGGGTGTGCATTTTGAATTTTCTGTACCTCACGTATCTGTTAAGGCGTTTGAGATCGAGAATTGCTCTCCATCCCCCCGAGGATTTCGGAACCACGAATAAGATGGAATAAAATCCTTGCCCCTGTTGGTCCTCGGGCACCCTCTGGATGGCTCTAATATCCAGGAGGTGCTGAATGGCCTGATCTACGAGGACCCGTTTGGAAATGTTTGAAGACAAGGGGCAGCATAAGAAAAACCTCGGAGGGGTGGAGATAAATTCCAGGTACAGTCCTGTCGACAGGGTTTGCAAAACCCATGCGTCATTGGTGATTTCCTCCCACCGACTGGCAAAGGATGCCAGTCGACCCCCAATGGGAGGGATCGGGTTGGGATTACTTAAACCGGCGGTAAGGGCGACCACCGGCTCCTTTAAAGGGCCGTTTGGATTGCCCACCCCGGTACGGTCTGTCTGCAGCAGAGCGTTGTCTAGGGGCATAGGATTCCCGGGGAGCACCATATTGAGCCTGGGACGAGCCATACTGCCCCTGGCCAGATGGATATTGGTCCTGGTACATATTAGAAGGTGTTTCAGGTGCCCGAGACCCCCGGCGGTAAGGGGGCCCTTTGTTATAGGATTTTCTGGTGTAAGAGGGGAGGACTTTCCTCTTATCTTTGGTCTCGGTGGTAATTCGATCCAGGGCAGGACCAAAGAGGGACTGACCCGATATAGGAGCAGCGGCCAACTTCCACTTATGGCGTAAGTCGGCCGGCCAGCTGCGGAGCCAGTGCATCCGCCTGGCCACCACCGCCGTCCCCATCGCCCTGGCAGCAAAGCGTCCCGCTTGGAGAGTCGAATCTGATGTGAATTGGGCAGCAGCGATCAATTTGTTTATGTCCTGGTGCGCCCTGGTGTCAGCCTGCGGGATGTGGTCTTGCAGGCCATGTAACCTTTTTAGGGAAGTACGGCAAAAGAAAGATGCCGTGGTAGACGCTTTGACCGCCCAAGCGGCCGCCTGGTGAGTGCGCTGGAGAATGGATTTGGTGCGGCGTTCTTCCGGCCGCAGCAGATCATCCGGATCCCCCGGAACAGGAGCGTTGGAGTATAGCGCCAACACTGGTGGGTCGACTTCCGGAACTGGCAGATGTTGCGCCAGCTGGGAGGAGACGTTGAAGAAGCGCTTATCCAAATTGGTGGGAGAAGGCCCCATGGCGGGTGACTGCCACTGCTTGGTCACAGCTGTGACAAACAGGTTAGGCGTTGGGATTACCTCCGTTGGTGAGGAGGAAGCCTCACCAAAAATTGGGTCCCCCAGCGATGTTGAAGCCTGGGGGTCAGTGGCTGACGGGGGAATGTTGGCTGTTGCCCTTGCCTTGTGCAACAGGGAACGGAAGAGGCTGGGGTGGAAGAGAGAGGTGGATGTGGATGGCTCCGGAGCCAAGTCATCATCTTCTGATAGTTGAGGCTGGAGGTGGTCATCCCCCACCTGCTTGTCATTGATTTCACCCTCTTCCTTTTCCAGGTCGCCTAGTGGGATTGGCGAACTGTGAAGCGAGTAATCATCCGCTTCTAGCTCATCTGAGGACTCAGGAGCCGGTATAGGTGAGTCAGGTCTGCGGGGGGCGGGGCGGGTGGAGGTGTGAGCCATAGCTTTGACAGCGGCTTCGATTCCCTGCTTGATGGCCGCATCCATTCTCTGCTGTATGACCGGGTCGTCCAGTGGGTCACTATGAACAGCAGTCGTGGTCTTGTGACGAATGGCTGTTGCTGTGGGCTCTGTGGCACCCCACACGTCTCCCTCCCGCAGATGAACAGTTGGCGAATCAAGGGAGACATTGTCCAGAGAGCTTGCGCGCCCTGCCTTATGTCCCTGGGCTCCATGCCTGGCACCACCCTGGTCAGAATCTGGGGTGCCCTTGGAATGGGGAGCCCCATGAAGACACGCCCCTGCGCTCCCCGAAGAAGACTTGGATGAGCCCTTGTGAGACTCCCCTTTAGAAGGAGTCTTGGTGGGCTTCTTGGCCTTAGGAGGCGGGGGTGTACTCAGGGGGGATCGGTCCCTGTGTTCGTTGGTGGTACGAGGTGACCGTGCCTCCCCAGTAGGATCCTCTGACGGGCAAGGCCTGCTGGATTTGTGCTTGGCCTTGCCCGCCTTGCTGGCCGCCTCCGACATGCTGCAGTAAAGGGGATCCTATTTATTAGCGGCTTGTCACTAGAGAGTCGGGCAGCGAAGTCCTGAGCGCTTGCGCGCGCTTCCCGGAACTCGGAGGGCAGCCGGCAAGTGTTTTCGATGATGCGCTGCCTCCGAGGCACTCCCTGTCATTCGGCGCGATCAATAGGCCTCAATGCGCATGCGCGCGCTTTCTCCGGCAGCGGCAGGCACTCAGCAACCGAACGGAATGGAGACTGACATCACGGCCAATCAGGAGCGGAATCCCCAACTTCAAGATGGCCGCCGGAGACGTCGAAAGAGGCTGAGGCAGTTAACGGACTTTCCCGCCACTTGAGGAGCGCCTGAGTGGGCCAGCTGGGAGACGGCCTGACAGAAGACTCTGGTGGGGCGGCCGTCGATGGAAGGCCTAACAGGCAGGTAACCTGCTGGGGTGGCCAAATAACGCTGGGGAAGGCAGCTACCGGCTGTGGGAGTAGGAGCTCCAGCCGGGGGGGGGGGAGCCGATGGCCGCCCAAGCGCTGGGCTTCTGCGGCTTGCCGATTAGCGTTTTCTGGCTTCTCCCCCTATAATCAGTCAGTTCAGTGGTGAGGGAGTCCCAGGGATTCACAGATGCTGGCCGGGGTCTAGAAGCAGCAGCCCAGGCAGCCGCCTGAGCTGGCTCAACCCAAGGAAAGATGACAGCTGTCACTTGGGGAGACTTATGGAATCAACTGGTAACTCACTCAGAAAGTAGAAATGTAGTCTTGATCAATAGCTGTGGAACTGGCCTCCAAGGATGGAAAAGCACAATTGCCCTTTGGCTACGGACCGAGATTAAAAGAGGGAGTGCCAATCTCAGAGGGCACTATTTATACCTTTTTTAAGACTCGGTCCTATTGGCTAGAGGGCTAATTTAACCCATTCCTTGGAGGCTAGCTCCACCCACTATGGAGAAAAGCTTCGGAAAAGCTACATTCAGAGTATAAGACGAACCCAAATTTTATAAGACGAACCCAAACCCACACACTATATATATGTGTGTGTGTGTGTGTGTGTGTATGTGTGTGTGTGTGTGTGTGTGTAATAAAAAATACACACACACACACACACATACAGTTATATAGTTATATAATTATATAGTTATATATATAGTTATTTAGTGTTATATGCATTATTCCACACAAACTAAATACCCTAGAAATATATTGAAAAGAGTTTTCTGAATTTTAATTCTATTTGATTAATTTGAAATGACTCTAGCCATAGGTTTAGTGCTCTTTTGTTGCACTGAAATTCTTGGCTGGTAATCAATGGTCTGTATTTTTATTGCCATACATAAAAGATTCGGCTATTGGACTACAAAATTTTAACATTTAAAGGTATATCTATGGATTTTTTTTTTTTTGCAGACATGGTTAAAATCAGGTCTCGGGTGATAATTCAGCTTAAAAATAAAGAATATACTCAGAGAGAATTTTAGAAAAGGGTGTTCTTTTAAACAAAGAACTAATAACCATTTGCATTTCATAAAGATAATGACTTATCTATTTAATAGCTCTTCTCCTTTTATTGGAAGTTTGGATTTCTCCCTAGAGCCCAGTCTTAAGTACATAAAGAGCCGAGGTGGCGCAGCGGTTAGAGGCAGGTACTGCAGGCCACTTTAGCTGACACTGATCTGCAGGTCAGCGGTTCAAATCTCACCGGCTCAAGGTTGACTCAGCCTTCCATCCTTCCGAGGTAGGTAAAATGAGGACCCAGATGGTTGGGTGCAATATAAATATACATTGCTTACTGGTGTAAACCGCTTAGAGAGTGCTTGCACTGTGAGGCGGTATATAAATCTCACAAAATAAATAAATAAATAAAATAATGACATGGATGAAAAGATACATGACACGGTGTTGTAGAAGTAATAGAACAGTCAAAATTTGGATATTATCGAATGAGGGAAAGGTTCAAGTTCCTCACAAATTACAGTATATGTGAGGTCTTGTATTCTCAGGAAAGAGAGTCCAAAGATGATTTTCAGTGTAACAGTGTCTCTGAGAAGAAAGTCAGTTGATAAAGTCATTCATGGTCTCCATTTTATTTTTCCCAGATTTTGTACAATATGCAATGTATACAATTTGATGAAATATTTCATGAATTTTTTAAAGTTAATATGGAAAATCCAAGAGGAAAAAAGGGAGGAGGCACCGAAAACAAAAGAAACAATCAACCTACAGGGGATTTTCAAACTTCACACAGTAATTTTTTTATAGGAACTTGAGGCAGGACTAGTGAACCCAATCATACTATTGTGAAAATAGAGTAAGGCTGTTTATGTGATATTGGATATATATTTCCATGCAGGATTTTATTGAAATGCATGCACTTAAATATTGGCAAAGGGCTGTGAAAAAGTTTGAAGGGATGCCTTGATTCAATGAACTTTGATGGAATCATCTGGTTGATGCAGATTTGGGAATCAAAGCAGGGATCTACCTAAACATAGCAAACTAACTCAGCGGTGTCTGTGAAACAACTTGCACCTTTTTGATTACCAGAATGGAGAGATGGAGGAAATGCTGAATTTGCAGATGATACAAAACTGAGGTGGGAGTAGCAAATACTCTAGAACAGGGCTGTCAAATTCACGGTCCGCGGGCTGGATGCTTCATGCGCTGGCCATGCCCACACCCAGTTTAGCGAAGGAGAAAAAAGTCATGATATGTCACGTGATGCCACCATGATGATGGGAGTTTGACACCCATGCTCTAGAAGACAGAAACTAAATTCAAAATGGTTCTGATAAGTTAAAGAAGTATGGTAAGCCTGAAAATAACAGAATCAAATTCAACATGGAAAAAAGCAAAGATTTCTAGCATCCTTGCATCTTGCAAAGAGAAATCAAACATATACTGTAAGTGTAGGATGTGGATTATCTGGTTTGGTAATATTATGCATAAAAAGAATCTTGGAAGCATACAGGTAATTGTTCAAAATTATGACACCATTGAACAAGAGGACCTTACGATGGGTCCTCATAGCAACGGCTTTTGCAGTGTCCTGTGGTTATATGATTGCAATTAGAGCAAATTGGAATCAGCACACAATTATGATCGTTGCGGCATTCCGCTATCACACGATTGTCGTTTGCGACTTTCAGTGTCAACTTTTGACAAGCAAAGTCAATGGGGAAGCTGGCAGGAGGTCACCAATGGTGATCACATGACCACAGGATGCTGCAGCCGCAGAGGATACACCTAACAATGGCAACTGGGATTGCCGCAACTGCTGTCGTAAGTCAGCATGGTCATGTAACAGTGCCCTTTATGACTGTGTTGCTGAATGCCAGAGTTACCAGTCTTCATTATCAATGTTAAGTGCAGACTATTTGCATTAAATTGCTATGAGTCAGTTCCACAATATGTCTGTTAATAAGGGCAAATGTAATTTCACACAGCATCAGTAGAAAAACCCACTATATTCTGCAGTCTTCATACTCCATTTCAAGTACCGTTAGTTCTGGACACTATATTTTGAGAAAGATTCAGAGAACTGTAGACAGTTCACTGCAGAGTAACAACAATAATCATGTCTATGGAGATTCTCAGTCATCCAGGTCATGGTTGTCCCAAAAGTGCTTTTTTCAAGAGGCAACTGGACTTTCTGGTTTTTCTTTGATGATGTTTTGCTTCTTATCCAAGAAGCTTCTTCAGCTCTGACTGGATGGTGGGAAATGGAAGGATTTATACATCATCTATCTCCAATCAATAACACAGTCCTTTCAACAGTTCCAAGAACGCTCCACACCAATTTGCACCACTCAGGTGACCCTGAGGACACAAATAAACCTCCAGGTGGCCTTAACAACTCGCTAAAAGAATGCAAATTACCAGCTGTCTGCAAGGAGTATAAATCCTTCCATTTTCTACCATCCAGTCAGAGCTGAAGAAGCTTCTTGGATGAGACGTGAAATGTCTTCAAAGAAAAACCAGAAAATCCAGTTGAAAAAATAATCAGGGAAAATAAGAAAAGAAGCTTAGGTTGTTTTGTTTGTTCGGTGTTTGAAACAACAACAAAAAACCCCTAATCTACTATGGATATTTTGGTTACTGTTTTTCACAAAATTCCTTTGAAGAGAGTTAATTTAAAGCCATCAATCCAATGGATAATCAAAATCAGCTTCTTTCATAAATGGACCTACGTCGATCTTAATATTTCTTGACCTAATAATTCTCCGTCACACAGGTCCCTAAGCACCAGTAAACAATTTGTTTCCTTTAAAAAAGAAAACAGTGCCATTGTAGAATTTCAAATTTCAAATTCTTTTTGGTATCTGCAGAAGCACTAGTGGTTAAATGCTGCGACTGCAGGCTGACTGCTAGTTCAGCAGTTCAGCTGTTCAAATCTCACTAGGCTCAAGGTTGACTCAGCCTTCCATCCTTCTGAGGTCGGTAAAATGAGGACCCAGATTGTTGGGGGCAATATGCTGAACTCTGTAAACCGCTTAGAGAGGGCTGTAAAGCACTATGAAGCGGTATATAAGTAAAGTGCTATAAGTAAAGTGCTATTTTTAGCAAATGTCACTTCAGATATCCACGCAGATCCCTTGTTTTGAGAAAGGGCTATGTCCATGTCTTTGAATCATGTCTGGGTTTCACCTGGAAGTAATAGGTCAAATCTTCTATGGAAATATATAATCATCAGAATTATTTTTATAAACTGTAACAAGCTATTATTGAATAGTGAAAACTGATCTATAATTTTCAGAAAAATACATCCATCAAAAACCTGGAGAGGAGACGCTAATGAATTTCAGTGGCAAATTAGGTCCAATAATAAATACCTGATTTTTAAGGTTTTTTTTTTAAAGGTGTAAAGTAAAGAGCTTCAGGGATGGAGTATTTCAAACTAGATATTTACTTTCCCTTTCTACATTTAAAAAGCTATATTTCAGAGGCTAGCCCTTTTGTTTTCTAGTTGCCCATTAGCAGCCTGCAATCTTAACAATCTCTAACCCCTCTTATGATAGGTTTGGCATTAAATGTCAATGAACTTGTTTCATAGGCTAATTTTTCTTTTTCATTTTCACACTTATGTCAACTCATGACATTAGAGCTCTTTAATTTCTTCAGTGAAATACTGGTGTCAGCAGGAAACAGGGGTAGTAATTTAGAATTATGTATTCAAGTCTCTTTCCACTGTAGTTGAACTTCCCAGGTCATCAATCAGTCTATCTTCTGTAAACAATTATACAATGTAGAATCCAGTTAATTACTGTTTTCTTCCACAGGGGTGAGAATAACCACAAGTAACACTTTCGATGGAAACCTTCCTTAAAAGATCAAGCCATGTTTTCAGGTATTGGTGGTTACCTACAGTATATGGTGCTATATGAGTTAGGTTCTGAGCTTCTAAGAAACCACTCTTGTTGCCAACCATGCTTAATCACAAAACATCTGAACATCCTTCCTATCCTGTGATAGGGGGCTTGTAAAAAACACTCAAACCGTTCCATGTAGGCGTCCCAGGTTTCGGACGTGGGGCAGAATGCCTCGAAGGTGGTCGGGTTTGAGCTGTTGCATGCCATTTCGACGAGCGGCGTAGACTGGGAGCCTGGGGCAGCACTTCAGCCCAGAGACACCGGTTAGAAGTATTTTTCTTTTAGTGGGAGGGGACGCGAGGGTCGCCAGATCCCACCCTCGTCGCCACTTGTTGAGTCCGGAGGATGAAGGGATGACAGGAGACTGGAGTCTGAACAAACCAGTCTTTTATTTAAGTAACAGCAAGAGAACAACACAGCAGGAATGCTAGCAATGCTAATCGGCAAGAGTTGCCTCAGCCGTGTTTGACAGCTCTATTTAAGGCGGCTGTCAAACGCGACAGCCAATCGGAGGGCTGGATTCTCCCGCTCGGCAGCCCGACCAATCAGAGGAGGCGGTGGCTGTTGCCGGCGTCCTGGGGAGGACCTAACACTGAGCTTCTAAGAAACCACTCTTGTTGCCAACCATGCTTAATCCCAAAACATCTGAACATCCTTCCTATCCTGTGATAGGTGGGCGTTCTCAGTGGGAGCTCTATTCCTCTGAACCAGCTTGGCCTCTGAGGTAAGGTTGTTTCTCATAGTCTTCAGAAGGGTAGTAAAAGCTTCCTCTATTAGAGGGCCTTTGCAAAGTGATTTGTGAAGTCAGTCCCAGAATGATTGTATCATTATTATTACTTTTGTATGAACATTAATTTCATTAATTAATGTTCATAATTTCTTATGAACATTAATTTCCTGCTGTCTTTCGATAAGCTATTTAAACAGTCCTGTTTCAACAAACATTTGAGCACTTGCTGTAGTTTAGACTGCCTTTCACTTTTTTCCTACTCTTGGTTGGATTCCTGTTGGCTGGGGTTTTTTCCCCCTTGCTTTTCATTTTTATGTTATCGGTTATGATGGGGTGTTGCATGCTTGTTTTGTATTTGTGCAAACTACTTCTAGTCTTTGTGATTAAGGACTGGAGGCCAAAATATATGAAGAATGGTTGCAGAAATGTTTAGTTTAGTGAGAAGAAGGACTAGGGGAAACATAATAGGCAGTGTTCCAATTTCTAAGGGGCTGCCACAAAGAAGACGGGTTCAACCTATTTTCCAGAGCACCTGAAGGCAGGGCAAGAAGCAATGGATAGACACTAATCAATGAGAGAATCAACCTAGAATTAAAGAGAAATTTCTTGTCACTTAGAACAAGTAATCAGTGGAATGGCTTGCCTTCAGAAGTTGTGGGTGCTCCAACATTGAAGATTTTTAAGAAGAGATTGGACAACTATTTGTCTGAAATAATAGAATAACAGAATAACAGTTGGTGGTCATCTAGTCCAACCCCCTGTTCAGAGGGAAACCCTATGCCATTTTAGACACATAGTGTTATAGGGTTTCCTGCTTGAGCAGTGGGTTGGACTAGAAGACCTCCAAGGTCCCTTACAGCTCTGTTATTCCCTTAAGTATACAAATATATAAAAATATATGTTCTTAAATCAGGTATGTATATCTGTATGTAACCCACAAGCTTCTTACCAAATTCTTTTCATATCCTTGAAACAACAACATAAGACATTGCCATACTGCAAAATACCACAAAACAAGAGTCTAGTATCAGTTTTATTTAGAGGAATGCTTTCCATTTCATATAGATCCACAGCATTCCAGAAAATAAGCATGGTAACAGCATCCTTAATGTTTGGTATTGTGCCAACTAGTTGGAAAAAGACAACAGAAAGGTGGAAGAACAGAGAGCTTACTGGGACTTTAGTATATGTGGCAGAGAAAACATTCACAATTTGCTTTTTGATAAATTGGTACTTTGTGTCTGCTAATATTTAGCACAGCAGTTATTCTGACAATAGGCAAGACATTTTGTGCAGTCACAATAACGTGGTATCAAAATTCCAAAGGTGTCTAATCTAACAGCCTCCAAAGATTGTTCTAACTCAGGGGTCGGAAATTGCGGCTCGCGAGCCAAAAGTGGCTCTTTGGGCCCTCTGCCATGGCTCTCTGTCCCATCACTGACTGCCCCGCCCTTCGCCCTCCCTTCCCTTCCCTAGCCCAGGGAGATTCCATCGTTAATTACCGTATGTGCCGGCGTATAAGACAACTTTTTACCCCTTGAAAATCTTCTCCAAAGTCGGGGGTCGTCTTATACCCCGGGTACTAACACTTCCGAGCCGGGGGGAGCTCAAAAACGGCCGCAGCTGCATCCCCGCCGTTCTCCAGCCAAGTGGCCGAAGGAGCCTCGGAGCCTCGGAGCCCCGATGCTACCCTGCGTCTCAGTCGCCTGCTGGGAAGGCTGCAGCTGCCACCGTCAGCTGGCGGCTTAAGGCAAGAGGCAGGCGGGCAGGCGGGAGATGCGGGCAGGAGCTGGTGGCGGCTGTGGTCGGGCCGAGGGAGCTTGTGGCTGAGAGGCATCTCGTGTGGGGAGGAACCTTTGTCTGGCTCCACTTCCAGAGCGAGCGAGTGAGCGAGAAGGGAAGCGAAGGGAGGCAAGCAGCCCGCTCTGCCACTCAAGCCAGCAGCTGCCGGAAGCAACAAGGGCATTAGGAAAAGAGAAGGAGGAGCACAGCCACTGCCGCCAGCACTCTTTCCTTCACTTCTATCCTCTCCTTCTCTTCTCCTAACACCCTTGTTGCTTCTGGCAGCCACTGGCTTGAGTGGCAGAGCGGGCTGCTTGCCTCCCTTCGCTTCCCTTCTCGCTCGCTCGCTCGCTCTGGAAGCGGAGCCAGACAAAGGTTCCTCCCCGCGCGAGATGCCTCTCAGCTGCGCGCTCCCTCGGCCCAACCGCAGCCGCCACCAGCTCCTGCCCGCATCTCCCGCCTGCCCGCCTGCCTCTTGCCTTAAGCCGCCAGCTGACGGTGGCGGCTGCAGCCTTCCCAGCAGGCGACTGAGACGCAGGGTAGCATCGGGGCTCCAAGGCTCCTTTAGCCGCTTGGCTGGAGAACGGCAGGGATGTGGCTGCTCTTTCCTTCACCTGGGAAAAAGGATCTTGCGGTGCTGAGTGCTAGGAAAGAGGGAAGAAGAGAAAAGGGAAGGAAGGAAGGAAGGAAGGAAGGAAGGAAGGAAGGAAGGAAGGAAGGAAGGAAGGAAGGAAGGAAGGAAGACCAGAGATGAAAGGAAGGAAGACCAGAGATGAAAGGAAGGATGGAAGGAAGACCAGAGATGAAAGGAAGGAAGGAAGACCAGGAAGGAAGACCAGAGATGAATGAAAGAAAGGAAGGAAGGAAGGAAGGAAAGAAGGAAGGAAGGAAGGAAGGAAGGAAGGAAGGAAGGAAGGAAGGAAGGAAGGAGAGATGAGAGGGAGAGAGAGAGAAGATAGATAGATAGATGATAGATAGATAGATAGATAGATAGATAGATAGATAGATAGATAGATAGATAGATAGATATGGATGGAGAGAGAGAGATAAAGAGATGGAAAGGGAGAGATGAGAGGGAGAGAGAGAGAAGATAGATAGATAGATAGATGATAAATAGATAGATAGATAGATAGATAGATAGATAGATAGATAGATAGATGATAGATAGATAGACAGACAGACAGACAGACAGACAGACAGACAGACAGACAGACAGACGATATGGATGGAGAGAGAGAGATAAAGAGATGAAAAGGGAGAGATGAGAGGGAGGGGGAGAGAGAGAGAGAGAGAGAAAAGGGTTTTGTGGTTCCCAGTTCTCTGTCCTAATGACCGGCTGGGTGGGCGTGGCTAGGGGGGTCATGTGACTGGGTGGGAGTGAGTGATGTCAAGTTGGCCATGCCTACCCAGGTTTTGTGGCTCTTGGTGGTTTTTTTTCTGTGGGAAACGGGTCCAAATGGCTCTTTGAGTGTTTATGTTTGCCGACCCCTGTTCTAACTAATTGGTCTCATTACATTTGGGAATAGTTTGTAATTCGCAATGAACTAGGAGCTATATGGAATAGTTTTATATGTAACTTTAAATAAATGATTCATACAGGGCAATAATGCATATTCTTTGTTGGCTATCAGAACAAAAATTCCTGTGGCATCTTTAAGTCTGTTGCATTCCTTATGATATAAATGTTCAAGGACTGCAACGATTTCACTGTCAGAGTCAAAAAAATATATTTCACCTTTCATACTAATGAGTCTTTCTAAACTACAGTAGAGATGTCAAGGGCCTTGGATGTGCCCTAAATCAGGCACTATCCTCTTCTAATTATTATATTCAGTGCTTCTTTCGGTGAAAAGATGAAACATTACAATTTTTCTGTCCATACATAGCAACTGTTCCAGGAAAAAAAAACACTTCTGTCATTCTAACATTTTTCAATAAGGACTTCATAAACCAACATTATAAGTCACATTTTTAAAATGTTCTTTCTTTGAAATGTAATTAGACATCAGTTAAATACCCGCTCATATTCTCATTCACAGGGCTTCAAAAATTTCAAAAATTTCCTTGATTTGATTTATTTTAAATATAATTGTTCCCAAACCCAACAATTACATTTATATAATTGTTGAATAGTTAGTTGTCTTCTGAATAGTATGTGTCTATATATACAGTGTCTGTAACAAACACACATGTATACACAACACACACACACACACACACACACACACACACACACACACACACACACCTCCAGAGAGCAGGGCTACATCTAATAGTTTAAATTATAGGAGGATAGATTATAGTTGTGTATTAAGTATTTAGAGGGTGTCTTCGTCTTCTGAATCTATGTCTGAATCTTTTGAGAATGCACTGGAATTCTTCCTTGGACTAGATGGTTTACAAGATTGTTTCAACTCTGTAATTACAGTAACTATGGAGGCACATTTAATCAATGAATATTTCAAAATTAAATGCCCCATAAAAATTCTGCAGTTATTTTGTACTGCATTTTTTTTTCTTTTTATAACCCTTTAATCCCTTTTATCAGGATGAAGTCAGACTGAATGAAGCTGAACATTTACTGGCTGGATGCCCTTCCTGATGCCTATGCAGAGTTTGGAGCAGATATTTTCTCTTTGCACCATGATAGAGAAAACATCTGTAGCTGCCTAGGATTGAACTCTTAACTTTCCAAGTGGGAGGTGAGCATCTTCATCTCTAGGCCATAGTGCCGCTGTATATTTTGTACTGCAGATAATATTTTCAAAACCATATATAGATTCAGATTTAGCTATGAATAGGTATTTACAATGCTCCAAAATCTGTGCCTTTCTTATTTATGTATTCTGCTAAACTTCTCCTTTTCCATGTGTGCATGGGGATGTTACAGCTTTTGAATAATGTTAGAGCTTATTAAATGAAAAATGTAAAACTGCTCATAATATCAAATTTCTAATATGTCATTTAAGAGGAAAATGTTAACATGGCTAGCAACAAAATATTTTAGGATAGTTTCCAGTTGACTTTTTTTCTTCCAAATTTGTGAGCATCATTCATTCACCTTTGCCATTTTGTTCAGAGAAGTTTTCTTTGTGTTTGTATAAAATGTATTTTTAAAGCTGGGGTCGGTACAAGGTGAAAAGAAGCAGTAATATACTGGTTGACCTTTCACCGGAATTCCAGATAAACACCCAGAAGTTGAGTCAGAGATAATCACAAGATCTGGAATTTACAATAACAAACTGTCCATATATCTACCTGTCAAGCCTCTTCCTCTAAGGAGGGACACAAGGTCATTGAAAAGGCTTCTATCCATCAACCCAACCTTTTTAAAAATTATTATTACTGTAGAGTACAGTTAAGCATGGTAGAATCAAATATATACCTGGAGAAACATTGCGCTTGTTTCTTTTTAGAGAGCTTGATTTAAAAAGGGATAAGGACAATGCCATTGATAGTCAACAGCTGCATAATACATCACTGTATGTTTGACGCAAAGACAGTAATATATAAAAAGGCTCTGTCCATCATTATAATTATGCTATTGACTTTGACATAGCTACAAATTCAAATCCACACTGAAATGTAGACAGCAATCCCAGAGAATGGACTACATTATTGGTAGCCTATTTCTATCAATTTCTCTCCTTTTGCCATGTATTGCATTGACCTGGCATTGACAATGACAAATAATATAGTATTCATTTATTCCATAATAATGGAGTATTTAGTGGTATCTCTTTGAGAACAAGAACCACCATTTTTGGCAGCAAAGTTTGCTTAGGAAGTCATATTTATAGGTTTTCCTATAAATTTCAATGGATGTGACATTTCTAGGATGAATATTAAGAAAACTGAATATATATCAACATTCAAGAAGAAAGACAATAGAAAAATGAAAGGCGTATACCACCAACGCCTTCACCGTGTTACTGATCTTTCTTGGTAACTTTTGTTAATCCATTGAATAAAGGAAGCCAAAGACATGTGCTGAGGATCTACAAATCTTGCATTTTGTTGTGAAATATAGTTGCAAGTCAGTGGGAAAACACTTTCTTTCCATACAAAGCTCTTTGTTTCATTAATTATTTCCTTGAAAGTTTAAGAATTCCCCTAAGTCATTTTCTGAATTTATTTTTGATTTTGACTAAAAATACTGTTAAGCATTTGATTCAGCTAGATAAAGTTATATTTGTTTTAGAATTTAAATTAAAAATAGCATAAGAAACCAATGGAAGAAAAAGTGTCAGTTTGATTACAGAATACACATCTTCCCTAGCTGATGTTGAACAAACAGTATAACATTGATATCTCTGTTAGGTTTAGTATTTCAAATACAACTCTGGTTCTCAGCAATTCCATGTTGCAAGACAAAAGGCTCTTTGCATAAATAATGTTTCAATTCTTAAGCCTTAGTCTCAAAAGTGATCAATTTCAATCAATGGGGGAATATTGTATGTGATAAATGAGAAACTCTGAAGGCTTATTGGAGACATGTGGTAACCATAGGTTCTTTCTTCAGATGATGTATTTCAAAATGGGACATAGAAAGCACTGCATGTACAAACTGGTCTATGCACAGAATACCTGGTTTTGCTTGGGTGGCCCACACTCAACCAAAAAGATCTGTGATTTGGATATGATCTGGTTAATACAGAGAATGAAACAGACAGTTTTATTTTGTAGGACAGTACAAAGGGGAAACAGGGGTAGGAAGGATGGGAAAATCTGGGTGATTGGGCATCATGTTTATCATTTTATGAGTATGCCTACCACATGCTTTCAGATTCCAAATGAGCTCCTAGCCCCCAAAAGTTGTATATCTCTTGTTCTTCAATTATAGCAACACATTTCTTGACCAAATAAGCATTCAGGCACTAAACATTATGGCTAAATGTCTATGGAGATTCTCAGTCATCCAGGTCCTAGTTGAATAAGCACCTTTGAGGAAGATTTTTTTGCCATAATTTTGTTCATGCATTTTTATACAGAATCTGTTGATGGTAACATTATTTGACAATTTTGTTAATATTAGTCTTAACAATGGAAGCATTACAATTATATCTTTCGAGGTGCAAAAGAATAAACAGTCTGGACTGGTGTAACTAAGAATCAAGACATTTTTATCATTCAGTAATAATTCTGGTGAGGTTATGTGAAGGATACTGTTGCTACACAGTACTATTGTGTTATAAATAGACTGATCTGATTTGCACCCTGGTACCATATTCCTTGGATGATTTCTGACTGGCTAGGATTCTTCTGTGAATAAAATGTAGGTGGAAAAAAGAGCTTTACCTTAATTGGAGAAAATGAGGGGAATCAAACCAAGTTCCATTAGATAGACAATGACATTATTTATATTCAAATCCTAATCTGATTTTGGTTGGAATCCAAAACAGCACACACTCACACACCCGCAGGGTGGTGTGGGGAGAGAGACAGAGACAGAGACAGAGAGAGACACACAGAGAGAGAGAGAGACAGAGACAGAGAGACAGAGACAGAGAAACAGAGACAAAACAATATACGGTACATGCATATGTAAACATATGCACACATACATACACATTTTTGAATATTTGCCCCAGATTAAATATAAATCATACGTAAAAAGTTACATCTGGATTGCCCTCATATATTCAGAGTGCTGGAACCCAAATGTCTTAATAATGGATTATTCTTATAGGATTATGACCCCAAATAATCTATTTGCTTATATAAGTGTTCTATCGATCACCACAATAATGAATGTAACATGCATCTCATATGTTCAAGTGTATTTTTATATTAAACCATGGCCCTTTTTCCTCTAGCACAGTTCTTACACTTATAATTTATTTATTATTGTATAATATCAAAACAGGATATTTTGCATCTAAGTAAATTATTATTGTGATCAATTGCAGTATAACAATTCTAAAAAAGTTTTTCTAGTTCCAAGGAAGACCCATTGTTTAAATGACTCCAAAATCATACTAAGAATACATCTGTATTTGTTTTCCTGATTAGTTGAGAAAAATGCTTTCCTGTTTAGTGTAATTTTACGTATATGTAAAATAATGCTGCTGTTGAAAATATTGATATAGTGGTCATATTTTATCTCATTATCAGTAACTTCCTGTCTCTTTTTAGATAACAGTTTCTTTAAAAATACATACTTCATGAAAAGCGGCTTTGAAAAACTCACATATAAAATCTATTGATCTATTTTTTTCACAGCATTTTCTTTTCTTGTGCAGGTGAATTGCATTATTTTATACAGAAAATGAAGAATAAGAGAAAAAAAAACTCTGTAAGGTAAGAATACCTAAGTAGCTATCATTGTAAAAATTAAGACAGTAAATGTATTCATTTTGTGATACCAATAAAATATTGAGGAATTTGGAATGTATCTGAGGAAAGGAAAGTGGAAAAATCAACTCAAAGAAAGAAGAACATTTTATTATCTCTAATTACTTAATTGAAATAGGACATTTAATCTGTGTCACTGCTTAGTTGCATCTTCTACATGTTTGGTGGTGGGAAGACCATTATATTGTGAACTACGACAAGAAAAATCTTCATGCTAGTTTATCACAAGAGAAAAACCTGATATCAGAAGAAAACATGTTCATCTTCCCCCTCTGTCTATGTCTCCTTCTCCATTCTTTGGCAGATGATCCAACAAGCAAAGAACCAGATGGAAGGCCACCTTAGCAACAGGGAACACTTTGTTCTCATTCTTTTAGATCAAGGTAACACACAGCACAACCCTATTCATGTCCTACTGAATTGAATAGAATTTACTTCCAGATAAATATAGGAACAACATGTTCATTTTTCTGTTTTCTTTTACACATTAAAATATATGTGCTAATCATTTTTTAAAACAATGCAAGTGAGAGGTACAAATGAATGAACAAATGTTTCTTTATTCCAGGGGAGGGTTCCGGTTACGTTCACTACCGGTGCGCATCGCGAGCATGCACAGAAGTGAAATTGCGTCCCACCGTGCGATTTCACTTCTGTGTATGCTCAGGATGACATTACAAACCGAAACACAGCTGAGGAGCGTCTCAGCTGTGCTTCAGAGGAAGAATAAAGGTCAGTATTCACACAAGGGCAGGTGGGAGGGCTTTTTCCTGACATCTCAGGACGCAGAGAAGCGCCCAAAAATGACGTCATTGCCGGGCTCCTACTGGAGCTGCGCTCCGCACCGCACCAGTAGGAACCCACCACTGCTTTATTCCAATGTCTTTCTGGCCAATGTCTGATGGAATGCATTTTTAGCAGGTTGTACTTCAATGTAGCATTAGGAGGGGAGATTGAACAGCCCTTTTCTGCTTTTCAGGTTTTTCTTGGGCAAAATTTAAGGTGGGTCATTAATTTTATATCAGATTTCACATAGCCAGCAGTTTTGCTGTTACTTCTCTGTGCTTCCTTCCATGTCACTTAGGATTAGAAGTATTACTTACAGAGTAGTAATTACTTTTGACACATAATTATTATAGTTTTGATGACAAGAAGGCCTTTTCTTTTCCGGCTTTCATAACATATATTCCTGATAGCATAAGTTTATTGGAGGTATTTAAAAGTTTAAATGGCTTGGCTTTAGATTGCACTCCAGGAGACGAAATGAAATGAGAGGGACTCCACCTGAAACTTTTAAGGATGATCTCACGCCAGCACAGGGAAGCTAAAGAAAGCCTCTCAGTCTTACGGATGCTGAGCTGAAGTGAGAGAGCAAGCAATCTGCCTCTAAGCAACCCAGCCAGATTCCCAACAGGAAAGGTGTACTTTTAAAGTTAATAAACCCAAAGAGAGTTGGAAAAAAGGGGGAAAAGATAAAGAAGAAGGGAGGCTCTTGGCAAGGCCACATCAACTACACCAATGAGTTTCTAATCTTGCAACATGGGCATTTTTCCAACTCTGCACTCCGAGTTAGAGGCTGCAGGCCTGGATGAGCAGTTTAACAATTCTGAAGCTTTTTAAAAAGTCAAAAAAAAAATCATCACAAACAGGAATATCATGTTTCTCAGGCCAGGGGCTATATGGGATTTAAACAGGGTGAGTGGCTGGCTTTCTTCCAACAATACCTGTAGCTGCCTTTCTGGGAAAGTTTGAAATCCAAAGGCTGCCGCTACACATTTTGTTACAACTTTACCAACCTACAGTGTTGTATTCTTAAAAGTGAAAGAATGGATACATCTAAAAAAGTTGATCAAAAGTAGATTTGATTGGAGATATTGGAGGCTTGAGCCATCTAAATCAGAGAGCCATTGGCAAGACCCAAAGGATTTACAATAGGAGTGTGCCTGACATAACTATCCCTTTGTATTGACAAGACCTTTTGTGCCATAAGGATAAGGCAATTTTATTAACTAAATCCTTTTGTTTCATTCTTTCCACATCTCTGGCTATTGAGACTGCTAGATGTGACTACTTTTTTTTTTCATTTTTGGAAGTGTGTGTGTTTTGAATAATACCTTGCCCAAATATCTGCTGAAGTAAAGCTTCTCTTAAAGTATTGCCCAGCCCTAAAATACAACTATTATTAAGCTTTGTCTTCATACCTAGAAGATCGAAGCCTGCAACAGTTCATGGATACAACTTCATTCTTCTTATATATGATAAACTTTGTGAATTAATTTTTGCTCTGTTGACAGGAATGCTTCTTTGGTGCCCAGATTCATGCACCATAGCAGTCACTTAGCACATGACAGATCTTGCCTATATTAAAACAAGTGGAAATATAATTTGCAAAAATCTAAGTAAGTTTTTTATGTGCCAGTCTTCTATTGATACATCCCTATCAGAAATAGCAAATTCTAAACAAGCCCTAAACAAGAAACCTTACATAAACCAAAAAGACGGAAGCATTTGAACAAAGGCATCAATCAAAGGCTGTTTGAGAGAATCATTTCTAAGTCTGTATTCATTCAGTTTTTCAGACTTTTTTGAAATGAAGTCAAAGCCTTAATGATAAGACTTCTCAAGAGATATCTGTGAAGAGATCATTCATAATCTTCTCTCTCTGGGAGATGTGTGAGTCCAAGATATGAAAAAAGAGACAAATACTGTATATTAATCTTTCCATGACTATGCCAAAAGACAGTATATATCTTATACTATTTTGTGTAATGTGTATAGCAGGTCTGAATGAGTAGCTTGTATTCCACAGAGTAAAAGAATTACCATATTT
The DNA here is from genome assembly GCA_023053685.1 of Diadophis punctatus similis. Taxonomy (NCBI): domain Eukaryota; kingdom Metazoa; phylum Chordata; class Lepidosauria; order Squamata; family Dipsadidae; genus Diadophis; species Diadophis punctatus. The sequence continues at coordinate 3,347,919 of JALIGW010000028.1, read as the reverse complement.
TTTGCTCCATAAGACACACTCCCCCCCAAAAGTGGGTGGAAATGTTTCTGCGTCTTATAAAGCGAATATTGCATCAGCGCCGCCTTGAACAACTGATTGGCAGTATTTCGGGAGGCCAATCCAACCACCGATCAGCTGCTCAATGGCGAAGGCTCCAGCGTTCCATGGCGGAGGCAGCAGACATGGAGGAGGTAGCAATGGTGGCATTTCCAGTCAGCCAGCCCACTGATCGGCGGGCTACAGGAGGCTGGGATCCAGCCATCGCTCAGCTGACTGGTGGTGGGTACAACGGAGTGGAATATTTTTTCCTTGTTTTCTTTCTGTAAACCTTGGTTAGTCTTATGGTCAGGTATGTCTTATGGAGCAAAAAATATGGTAAATTGCACTTTTAAATTTCTTCCAATTTAAAAAAAATGAAAATTGAAAAATAAAATCAGGAAACATGATTATGCACCACTCCAAGCAACGTTTCTACTTGTCTGTGATAACATCCCTTAAACTAAGCATAATCCAACCAATGAAGTGGGGATGATTTTTGCTAGCTTCACTCAGGCACCCAGCGCTACTTCATCCATGGACCAGTCTGGTTCTCTTGTTTTCTCAAGCGCATTTTGATTTCTTTAATATTTTTAGATTTTTTTTATCCCACCTTTATTATTTTTTTATAAATAATATCAAGGCGATGAGCATTCCTAATACTCTTTCCACCACCTATTTTGCTTGCCCACAACAATCACCACAAATGGGCTGAGAGAAAGTGGCTGGCACAAAGTCACACAACTGGTTCTCATGCTTAAGGTGGGACAAGAATGCTCAGTCTCCTGGTTTCTAACCCGGTGCCTTAACCATTAGACCAAACTTACTTTTTTTGGGGGGGGGGGAAGGAAAATCAACAAAAATCACACCCTCTACAATTCTACTGTTGGAAAAGCTATACTGAATCAGAAGCCTCCTACATACAGAAAGAAAATTTCCATCGGTGGAAAATTTTGCATGCAGCCTTTTATTTAAAAAACAAATACATTATCCTCAAATGTTGCAATATATTTAATATTTATATTATATTTAATATAATGTTTGCACCTAGTGTGTGAACACATAAACCTTAATTGCTCTGCTTTTGTGAACATAATATGTTCTTCATCGCAGATATATTTAACTAATGATATAACAAACATATGGGAAAATATCATTATTCTAGAGATAATCTGTCATCAGGGATGATTCTGTAGCTGAATGAAGCTCAAGCTATCCAGCCATAGTGTCCTTTAAAGCTCCCTCACAGCCGTGCTGTTTTTCTTTTTTCTAGGCAATTAACACAACACCATTGGGGCTTTGAAAAAATCCCTTTTTTTCCTAACTAAAAAGAGTGTTGGAATGAAATTATACAATGAGTATCAGAATTCGGTCTATTTTTCTATTAGCCAGATAAGCTCCTAAATTGGACATAATTGGACCAAATTTGAGGTGGTGGGAGAAGCCAGAAAATCAATCAGGAACTAGGTATGTCTAGTTTAATGAAAAGAAGGACTAGGGGAGACATGATAGCAGTGTTCCAATATCTCAGGGGTTGCCACAAAGGTTGTCAGGCTGGTCTCCAAAGCACCTGAAGGTAGAACAAGAAGCAATGGGTGGAAACTAATCAAGGAGAGAAGCAACTTAGAACTAAGGCAAAATTTTCTGACAGTTAGAACAATTAATCAGTGGAACAAGTTGCCTCCAGAAGTTGTGAATGCTCCAACACTGGATGTTTTTAAGAAGATGTTGGATAACCATTTGTCTGAAGTGGTATAGGGTTTCCTGCCTAAGCAGGGGGTTGGAATAGAAGACCTCCAAGGTCCCTTCCAACTCTGTTATTCTATTCTATTCTATTCTATTCTATTCTATTCTATTCTATTCTATTCTATTCTATTCTATTCTATTCTATTCTATTCTATTCTATTACCAGTCAATGTCAATCAATTAATTATAAATGAATCCAGATTGGTACTGCAGAGCAAAACATTCCAGGAAAATAATTTCCTATGTGGCATCATATGACAGAGAGGGCATCCCAATGTACACATGCCCCAGATGCACATATATGAAGGGAAAATCGAGCATAGCCATATTCTGAATACAAAACAGAGATGCCGCTTGTCTAGTTTGGAGACATGATCTATGTCAGTGATGGCGAACCTATGGCACGGGTGCCACAGGTGGCACGCGGAGCCTTATCTGCCGGCACGCAAGCCATTGCCCTAACTCAGCTCCAGTGTGCATATGCGTGCACGCCAGTTGATTTTTGGCTCGCGTGGAGGCTCTGGGAGGGCGATTTCAGCCTCCGGAGGGCCTCCAGGGTGGCAGGGGGGAGCGTTTTTGCCCTCCCCAAGCTCCAAGAAAGCCTCTGGAGCCTGGGGAGGGTGAAAAATGGGCCCACTGGGCCCACTGGAAGTCGGGAAATGGGGGAGTGGGGGGGTCGCGCATGCATGTGCAGGAGGGTGGAGCAAGTGACGGGCTTTGAATTATGGGTGTGGGCACGCACACGTGTACAATAGCGTGTACACGCCCTATTTCGGCACCCGAGGAAAAAAAGGTTCGCCATCACTGATCTATGTGGTGCTTTCCCTAACTTATTTGCTGCTACCCTGTAGCAGAACTGTGCAAGTGTTGTAGACCCGAAAGAGGTAGCTTCTCCTCCAAGAAGCATTCTTCAGCTCACCAGATTAACATCAGCTCAGAACTCAAGATGAAGAGCAGAAGAAAGGAAAACAAAAACAGCAACGGAATTTGTAGAATACGTTGGACTTTTTCTAAACTACCATAATTGTCTCTTTTGTACAGTAACTTCCCCCATATAGGCAATATCGGAGAGATGGTTTGAACTTTGAAGCAATTGTAAGCATAATCCAGAAGCTGATAGCTGGAATATTTTTGAGCCTGGAGTTTCAGATGAGGATGTCTACCTTTTAAACCCCTGCAGCTATTTCTTCCCATTCAGAGGGGAGACAGAAGATGAGAGAAAGAAAGGCAGAACTGAATGTGTGGGTTGTAAACTCCTGCAAGTAGCAATTGAGTTATTTATTTATTTCCTGTTTGATATCTTACTGCCATCTATCAACAGTCCAATGTAATTATCCAGATTCATTCATTCCCTTTACAAGTTGATAAGAATATAATCTATTCTGACTGTTTCTTAGTAGTTAGGTATTAGTCCTTTCCTTCTAGCAAGGGCTTACAATAATCATCCCCTCCAAGCTTTCCTTCATTCATCTTTTTTTTAACCACAAGGTCCCCAAAATTCTGCTCATGCCTCCCCTCGCCACAATATACTTTTTAAAAAATCAATTCATCTCATGTGGAATTCATTTTCTTGTTCCTATTCTAAGATCAACACCACGTCAATATGAAAATTAAATGCATTGTTAAATGAGGGAATAGTTGCAAATTTGCTTTCTACATACTAGCCTAGAATGTGAAAAAGAAAATGAATTCCATGTGGATTCTCATGACTGGAAAAGATGTGAGAAGAAAAAAGCTTGCTTTGCTGAATTCAAATGTAAGCTTGTTTGTTTTGTTTTGTCTTTCTTGCAAGTATGTTGTTGTGCCATAAGGACCAACCCAGAGTGTCTAGTTTTTGCGAGGTTGTTCATATTAGGATGATTCTTGTTTTTGTTCCTAGAACTCATTTAGAATGTAATTTGTATTTGTATTTTATTTGTATTTGTTTATTTTGTCAAGCATAAATGAATATAAGCAAAGTACAAACAGTAAAACATGATTGAATATATATATAATATTACAAGCATGAATAAGAGTAGAAGAGGTATGAAAATATGGGTACATTAGGACAGGAACGGTAGGCACGATTGTGTGCTTATGCACGCCCCTTACTGACCTCTTAGGAATGGGGTGAGGTCAATGGTAGATAATAAGAGGTTGAAGTTTTTGGGGTTTGGGGAAGAAACTACTGAGTCAGGTAAAGTGTTCCAGGCGTTGACAACTCTGTTGAAGTCGAATTTTTTGCAATCAAGTCTGGAGCGATTTACATTAAGTTTGTATCTATTATGAGCTCGTGTATTATTGCGGTTGAAGCTGAAATAGTCATTAACGGGTAGGACATTGAGGTGGATAATTTTGTGAGCTACACCTAGGTCAGATCGAAGGCGGCGGAGTTCTAAATTTTGAAGTCCCAAAATTTCTAGTCTGGTTTCATAAGGAATTCTGTTGTGAACAGAGGAATGTAATACTCTTCTTGTGAAGTATCGCTGGACATTCTCAATAGTGTTAATGTCTGATATGAAGTGTGGGTTCCAGACTGATGAGCTGTATTCAAGGATCGGTCTAGCAAATGTTTTGTATGCTCTGGTTAAGAGTACAATGTTACCAGAGAAGAAGCTGCACAAGATTAGGTTAACCACTCTTAATGCCTTCTTTGCTATGTAGTTGCAGTGGGCTCTGGCACTTAGATTGTTAGAGATGAGTACTCTGAGGTCCTTTACTGAGTGAGGATCATCATCAAGGTCATGATAATTAAGTTTGCATTTGGTGTTTTGATTATTTTTGCCAATGTGTAAAACTGAGCATTTGTTGATAGAGATTGGTAGTTGCCACTTGTTAGACCATTCAGAAATATAGTCAAATATAATTCTCAAGCTCCCGCCAACAATCTATCTCATGTGAGCTCTATTTTCCCTTTGATATAAGCTGCTAAATGGGGAAGGGGAAAAAAAAAGCAAATCTGCCTTAAGAAACAGCAAACTAAAATGGGATTCCACATGTCAATGCAGTGCAAAAAATAAAATGGATTTCAAATGTACTTTTGTATTAAACGCTTCATTCAGATCTAAACAAATCAACTATTTTGCTTTTTGAATTTTTAAAAGCTTTTTGTTAAAGGATCTACATCTCCCAGAGAGGAAGATTATTGCACCAACTTCCTTTCTATTTCAACTTTTTCAACTCTGCCACCTCCAGTTTTTTCCCCTTTTAATTCTGAGACAAACAAAGCTTCAGCAATAAAAATGTAGAATAATTTTAAAATACACACATCTATTTGAATGTATCTCTATATAAATCAATTAAAGAACTAATAAAACATTGGGACAGAGTTGGCAATATGCATAAATATATTGATAATTTTGAAAAGAAAGGCAAAAAGGTTTTTAAACAAGGTTTCTGCCAAGAAAAATATTTGTGCAAACCAGATTAACCAATTATGGAACACTATAATGATATCATTAATAAATGGAGGTTCTCCATCAAGCTTGTAGAGTTTTGCAATATTTCTATTATATTATGCCATAAAAATCACAGAATAATTAAATAATTGAAATAAATTCACTGATAATTATTAGCATCTTCTTAATATAAAACTCTTTCACTTATTTCATTCAGAGGCCCCTTTTCTTAGAAGTAACACTAGCATAATTCAGAGGAAATGTTCTTCATTGTTTCTTGTATTACATATGTTAATCAGTTCATCAATGCTAGAATGTATTTGTCATACACCACATACTTAGGTTTCTGTGCTTCTTGAATGCAGGCCACTGGCCCAAATGCTCAATTTAGGTGGGAGTACTTGTCCATTGTTGGGCTATTAAACAAATGCTCGAACAACATTATTATTTTCTTTCCTTTGAAATTCTTTTCTTCTTTTTCTCCAACTGTAAATTTGAGCTTAAGATTCTTCCCTCCCTCCCTCCCCCCTCCCATCCTCAACCAGTTATGAGGGATAATCAATAGCAAGGCTGTCCGCATTGAGGGGGTGAAAAAAAGCAAGATGGCAATTGCAATTGAAGCCCCTTTTAAGTGTTCTGTACACATGCAAAAAAGAGACAGGGGTTTGACCCTGTGGGGATGGCTGCCATCTTGATATTTTTTTAAAAACTCTCATCATAGATGCCCTTAAAAAATAAACCAAATCCTATGGCTTTGTTTGTTTTCCATTGATTTAGCCAAGAAGAATAGGTTGAATATTCAGAATAAATAGGAAGGAATGGTTAGTAAACTGAATGTAATTTTCATAGTACACTCATAGTAACTCCTTTGTTTTACCCTCTATCTCCCAAACATAGTGAGCACCAGTCACTCTGCCAGTAATAATTTTTATGCTGATTTGACAGTTATTAACTTACATCTCTTTCCCTTCTTCTTGGACATCAGATAATTGTTGTAGAAACTGAATGCTAATTATTAAATCCTTAACAGTGATTAAAGCAATAGAATAAAATATGAGAAAAAATAATCAAACATTAGGAAAGATGAACATAACCAAAGACATGTAGGAGATTATTCTGCATGTGCATGCATTTCTCCCGCTCATCCTTCCCTTGCAGAGATTCCCAGCAGAGGTGGCAAAGGATGGGGCCTATTGTTTTTGGATAGTCCAGATGCTTTTGGATAGTCCAGATTTGGATAGTCCAGTGCCACTTCGTGATGCCATTACAGGAGAGTATTAAAAATTTAAGTAACATAAATAATAATAAATGTTGATTAATAAATGTTTGTGTTAATTGTCCACAGCCAATAAGTGCTATTAGCAAGATGGCTGTTATTTTCCAGGCATTGATGATAGTATGGATACCCATGACTTCAAACTAAATGTATTTACCTCCAGTTATATCTTATCAGAATATGTTGAAACTTCTTTCTGGATAGACTCCTGAGTAGAAAATTGCATGAAAAGAATGGCAAGAGTCAGCACAATACAAAAATGCAACACAAAGCAGTGGAATTAAAATCATGTCTCTCTTCCTCCTGTGTTACCTACCAATTGACATACATTACCCTCTAATATGCTAAATGAAAGAGATCCTTTTCAGGGTGATAAATAGGGATCTCTGCTTCAAATAGGCAAAAAGGACTGCACATTTGTTGAAAATGGGTTTGTACACCAATTTTCCTTCATAAAAGCAACAGTCAGCTTCAAGTACCTTAAAGAACTTCTCCAATTTTAGTGCATTTCAATATTTAGAGGAACAAAAGAGGCACAGTCTGCTGTGAATGACTAATGTTTTATATTATGCTCCTGATCAAAACTTGGCAAGATGCAACACATAATATATATTTTTAGATTCCATTTTTTTCCCTTTTGTCTTGATTTCTGTTTCTTTTCTTCTGCTTCCCCTCCTGAAGACAGATTTAACTAATTGCTGTCACATCAGAACACGGATAGAACTATATATATAAGCTGAGACATTTTTTCCACTGTGAACCCATATAGATATATATATATATTGAATTGCAGCTTCTCTACAGCTGTCAGACTTATAAGCCAGCCTGGAGCAAAGGAGTATGATAAAGTTTTTCAGGTCTTGTTTAGTTAAGTCAGAAACATTGGGATTCAGCCAAAGTCTCCACCACTCAGGGACTCCTTTCACAGTCCAAAATTATTTGGCTTAAACATTTCCAACTGTGAGGAGGTCCCATTTCACTGATTATGCAGTCATTCACTTTTCCACATCAACATCAAAGTCATTAACAACTGAGTATTATTGCATTGGCTGGAATTCAGTTAAGAACTAGAAGGATGTTGCTTTTTATTAAGATAAAGCATGTCTTGGTTATGTCATCCATGAAATAATCAATTTACTGTGTTGGTTAATTTCCCCTTTCTTTGATCTGTGAATGAAATTCATCCAATCACTATTTCACATAACTGCCACTCCTGTTATAGTACAAAATGAATTTATCCACACTTTCTGTTGAGGATAGTAAGTGTGCAAATGTTGCCAACATCATCGTAAGTGATATGTGTAATTAATCAAAGACTTCATTTAATTTACAAAGACTTTTCTAGTTACCCCTAATATTTCATTTCTCCCAAGCCACAGTACATGTTGTAAATTGTCTCATTTGGAGTCTGATGTCAAAGGAATCTCACATTAAAGGTTTGGGGATGGAAGAAAGAAAAGAAACCTTTACCTGAAGTTCACAACACTATGCCTCAACTTACCATTTTTATCCAGAGTGGTGGTGATGGTGGTGGTGGTGGTGGTGGTGATGATGATGATGATGATGATGATGATGATGATGATGATGATGATAACTATTTAATCTCTTTGTTGGACAATAGAAACATGCAATTTTTTTTCAAGGTTGGATAATATGTGAATGCCTAGATATTGCTGAACTATAGTTCCCAAGAATCCTGGCCAGTTGACCAATAGTGAAAGATGTTGGGAGTTATATTTCAGGATCATCTAGTGCAGTGGTTCCCAACCTTTCTAATGCCGCGACCCCTTAATATAGTTCCTCATGTTGTGGTGACCCCCAACCATAAAATTATTTTCATTGCTACTTCATAGCTGTAATTTTGCTACTGTTATGAATCGTAATGTAAATATCTAATATGCATGATGTATTTTCATTGTTACAAATTGAACATAATTAAAGCATAGTGATTAATCACAAAAACAATATGTAATTATGCCAGGGCTAGCCTGATCATACGGAGCAGGGCGGCGGCGATGGACCATGCTCCGGCACCACCTCCTTCTCCAGTTCCCTCCGGCTTAGCTCCTCCTGCCCCCGGCGGTGGCGCCCTCAGCACCGAGGCTGTATGATCAGGCTAGCCCTGCGCTAATATCTCTCAGTCTCTCTCTTCCCTCCCTCCCTGTTTGACTCTTTGTTCGCTGGGTCTCCGCACCAGCCAAGGGTGAGAGGGCAGACAGACGATTCCGACCTAGCTGTCCTCCTTCCCGCCGTTGTGCACTGTGAAATTTAAGTGATCATTGGCTGGCCGTTCCCTCCCGTGACTCCCTTTCCTTCGACACCAGCGGGAAGAAACTGCCGCTGCAAGCAGGAGACAGGGGTGGCCACAGATGTCTTAAGCACCGCCTTGTACTCTCCAGCGCACAATCTTGAGATGCCCTGCCCCTTAGCTGATGCCATCAAAGCTCGGCCGCCAGGCATCACAAATGCCTCTCACCAAATGGCACCTCTCCCGACCAATTGGAGGGCTCGGGCGAGTTGAGCCGATATGGCCAGGCTTGTGGCAGTGGGAGGGGGCTGAGGATGCCGGGGCGACCCCTGGGAAATGGTCATTCGACCCCCAAAGGGGTCCCGACCCCCAGGTTGGGAACCACTGATCTAGTGGGCTATATATATATTTATTTCCCACAGTTACTTACGAAGAATTACTTGAGAATTACTCCATATGAAGTGCTTTTGTTTTATGTTATGAATTTTTCACATTTTTAATTGACTTGAACAATAAATGTACGGTACGCCTTAACATGTTTCCAATTTTCATTTCATATTTAAAGTAATATAAAAGTAGTAGATAGACATATTTTAAGATATCATGCCTAATTTTAAGATCTAATGCAAGTTTGTACAAACGATTTTTAAAAAGGACTTTATGAAGTCATAATTATTTAAGTTTCATAAGTGCAGGGAAAATTGTTGAGTTTCCTGACTGAAAATTAAGCTTTTAGCTTTTGCTTAGTTCTGCTACAGGCAGTGGCAGGCAGACTACAGTATATGGCCAAAAAATAGACTTTTGTTGATTGATTTGCAAGTGGTATATGTCACTGACAGATGATTTATTTCTTTTGTCATCTAACAAAGACAATTAAATGCAGACAATAGAAAGCTATGTTCTTGGTCATATATTGACCATTATCCAACTCTGGGTTAAACATTTTAAAAACCGTCCTATCTGATAAAGCAAGGCACAACTAAAGTACATTGCATCATGGCTACTACACATTGAGTATTTCATTCTATTAAATATTTATTCCCCTTTTTATTGATAGGTGAGTTGTTTAGGGCTGTATCTAAAATGTTCCTGAAAAATCTTTTATTATATTTTGATGTGATTTGAACAAGTAGGAAAGTAACACAATATATTTCTTTTTATATAAACTTTTTCACTTTTATATACCACCTAATTGATGTGGTGGTGATGTCTGTAGCACTTTTTATTTTCCCAGAATGCCCTGCCTGAAAAGTCCTAAAGATGCTGTGGCCTAGAGGTGGAGCTCTTGCCTCACAATCAGGAGGTTGTGAGTTCGATCCTAGGTAGAGGCAGATGTAGGGTCTCCTGCTTGGGCAGAGGGTTGGACTAGATGACCTGCAAGGTCCCTTCCAACTCTGTTAATCTGTTAATCTATCTTTCATTTTAACATTGGGACCAGATTATTAGCCTAGCCTGACATGTATGGATTTTGACTCTGAGATGACTTTTAGGGGCCTTGATTACATTCTAATTTTTAAAAAATATTATTTTGTCCTTCTATGGGTTATTGGGGTTTTTTTGATCAGGTGTCTAGAATCACAATGTTGGGATGGGTGGTTAAATACATCCTATAAATAAACAAACACATTTCTACTTGATTGTATTGTTACAATTACATGGCAAATAGACATTCAATACTAATAAAAGGAATTCTGCTAGAATTGAAAGAGCATACGTTAGTGGCAAACAGTGTGCTTTGCCTATAGTAAATCTGTGGAGATTCTCAGTCATCCAGGTCATGGTTGTCCCAAAGGTGCTTTTTCAGGAAAGTCCAGTTGCCTCCTGAAAAAGCACCTTTGGGACGTTTGCCAATTGTTGTTGTTAGTCATGAAGTCGTGTCCGACCCATCGCGACCCCATGGACAATATTCCTCTAGGACAGTGGTTCTCAACCTTCCTAATGCCGTGACCCACGCCCTGTCCCCGCGACCCCACCGCGACCCACCCAGCCACCGCTCCCGCTCCCGCTCCCCCCACCCCGCTGCCGCCATTTGAGTTCTTTTACCCTCTGCGCATGCGCAAAGCATTCTGAGGAGGCACTTCTCACAGTCACTCATGCCCTTATCACCTCACGGCTGGATTACTGCAATGCGCTCTACATGGGGCTACCCTTGAAGAGTGTCCGGCGACTGCAATTGGTGCAAAATGCAGCTGCGCGAGCTGTGGTGGGCACACCCAGATGCACCCACGTAACACCGATCCTCTGCCAGCTGCATTGGCTGCCCATTAGTTTCCGGATCCAATTTAAGGTGTTGGTCGTTACCTTTAAAGCCCTACATGGCTCAGGGCCAGGTTACCTTCGGGATCGCATCCTGCCGTATACCTCCCTATGACCGGTTAGGGCCCACAGAGTCAGCCTCCTCCAGGTCCCGTCGACCAAGCAATGCCGGCTGGCGGGGCCGAGGGGGAGGGCCTTCTCTGTGGGAGCTCCCTCCCTGTGGAACCAGCTTCCCCCGGAGATCAGGACCATCCCCACCCTGCTGGCCTTCCGGAAAGCAATAAAAACTTGGCTCTTCCGGCAGGCGGGGTGAAAGTGAGACCAACTAGATTAAATAAGTGTCTCCCCCCATGATAGTAATGAGATACTCTTTTTAACTTTTGTATTTTTTGTATTTTTAATTATTGTATTTGATATTGTTATATATTTTAATTATTGCATTTTACTCTGTAATGGAATCTAACATGTTGTGAGCCGCCCAGAGTCCCCAGGGAGTGGGCGGCATAGAGATCCATTAAATTAAATTAAATTAAAAGAACCCAAATGGCAGTATCCAGGCGAAGTATCCCGACCCCTGTGAAAGGGTTGTTCGACCCCCAAAGGAGTCGTGACCCCCAGGTTGAGAACCGCTGCTCTAGGCCTTCCTGTCCTCTACCATTCCCAGGGGTCCATTTAAGCTCACGCCGACTGCTTCAGTGACTCCATCCAGCCACTTCGTTTGCCGATAGTAGGTGCCAAAACGAATCCCTGACAACTCTTGTCAAATGTTCTCAGATATTAAGGAAGTATTTTACCTGAGCTGTGATTTATTCTTATAGCTCTTAAAGCTTCGCTTCTGGATTGTATCAAACTTTCTTTCTCACTCTAAGATGCCCTATGTAGGATTTCAATTTCAACAATACCCAATCAGCTGGTTGCCATGTAGACTATGAATTATGGAAGTTAAGGTCCAGCATAGATGGAAGGAAAGAAAAGCAGTTCTAACAGTGTCTGTGGAGATTCTCAGTCATCCAGGTCATAGTTGTCCCAAAGGTGCTTTTACCAGAGGCAACTGGATTTTCTGGTTTTTTTCTTTGAAGACTTTTTTTTCTCATCCAAGAAGCTTCTTCAGCTCTGATTGGATGGTGAAATGAAATCCTTCAATTCCCCACCATCCAGTCAGAGCTGAAGAAGCTTCTTGGATGAGAAGCGAAACGTCTTCAAAGAGAAACCAGAAAGTCCAGTTGCCTCTGGAAAAAGCACCTTTGGAACAGCAGTCCTAACGGTATCTAAATATATGTACAGTATTGGTTCCCACCTTGATTACATGCAGTTAATTCCAGTTGTCTAAAAGACATTTCATAACAGTATTTTTTTTTTTTTTGCATCTATACAGAACAACTTTTGGCAGTGTTCTTCAACACTGTCAGTAAAAGCCTCTCAATTACAGCATATCCTTTTAACAAGTCTGAAGTAGAATATGCTAAGGATATTTAAACATGTGCCAAGTATATTAAGCCCACTGCCAATTTTAGGCCTCTGTTTGCAAGTCAGAGCCTGTTGTTGTTCATAGATTGTATGACTGATTTCAGTTTTCATTCACTTCATTCTGTTTATATGAAAAAAATCAAAGTAAATCAATATTGAATATGTAAGGAAATACTATTATGAAAGCAACTGCAGTTAGAAGGAAATTCAGTTTATGTTTTGAAATATATTCAGAAGGCAGTATGTTTGGTAATGGTAGGCATGCTTAACATTTCATTACTTGTGGCAGAGACAAAACTTATTAAACAATTGAACTGAATATAGCAGGTTCCAAAATGAAAAGAAAAGAGAAAGGAACACAAACAAACACAAACCTGGTTTGCTAATGTCTGCTTTACTTCTTTCCTGGCACTCACTGACAATATCAAAGAGAAACTCTTGTTGGGGCTGCTCACCCGTGCTCCCCATCACCTTATATTCATTAATCACCACCCACCCACTCACACATGCACGTCCCTCCCCCGTGGTCCGGAAATGAGCTATGCTACTCCATAAGCCAGTCTCCATCTTCAGCTTGCAGTGCTTAAAGGAGAATCGCTTCTTGCATTAGTGTCCAAACTGCTCAAAGACCAGTGCAGCCTCTCCCCACCGAACGGCAGCTCCCAGATGGCCAGTATGCAGGAGTTGACATGCGGCCCCCTCTACCACTGAGCCGATGTCTGCAACGAAAAGAACATGTTGAGTTTAGAGTTGGGATGTAGTTCCCCCAGGCTTACTAGGATGTTTTCTATGAAACCTAGTGATTAGCCTGGGGGCTTGTACGTCCCTTTCTGACACCCACGAAGCTTCTGAGAGGGGATATCCCTTCCACAAAATAAGGTACTGCAGTTTTCCCCTGCACCACCTGGCGTCAAGTATTTTGTCCACCTGATAGTATCGCTCCCTGTCCATCATGAGTGACGGGGGTGGCATTGGGGTTGGGTCCCTGAAAGGGGATGAGTGGGCAGGATGCAGGAGGCTTCAGTGGAAAACAGGGTGTGTTTTCCCCAACAAACGAGGCAGTTGAAGCTGCACCGAAACGGGAAAGTTGAAGGCAGTTGAAGCTACACCAATGGAAAAGGCCCAATGTACTTAGGACCCAGCTTCTTACTTGGGAGGCGTAGCTTTAAGTATGAGCCATGCTACTCCATAAGCCAGTCTCCGTCTTCAGCTTGCAGTTCTTAAAGGAGAATCGCTTCTTGCATTAGTGTCCAAGCTGCTCAAAGACCAGTGCAGCCTCTCCCCACCAAATGGCAGCTCCCAGACGGCCAGTATGCAGGAGTTGACAGCATGTTTTGAAGTTATGCATATTTATTTTATTTTATTTATTTATTTATTTATTTATTTATTTTTGTCAAGTACGTGTTGGTAATATACATAGATATAATGTATATTATGTTTATATACATAAGATGGGTACTGATAAGAGGGAACATTAGGACAGGGACGGTAGGCACACTGGTGCGCTTATGTACGCCCCTTACTGACCTCTTAGGAATCGGGTGAGGTCATATATAGTTGTAATTCTTCCCAATCTCCCTTTTCCTCTTCCTTCTCTTTCATTACTATTCTTCTATTCTCCTTCACTTTAGGTATATTCCTAAACTGATACATATATCAGTTTAGGAACATACCTAAGATCCAAAGGAAAAAATATTGTTTCTTCATGCCTTATTAATAATGAAATCAATAAATGAAATTAATTCATCAAGAGATCACATCTAGAATTTTCAATTTTATAGATCATGCAGTCAATATATATTTTTGGGAGAACATTATATTATGCGAACAATGCACTATATACCCATACTCATGGCAGCATATTTTCATTAGCAATTGTTACATAATGTCATAATATAGAGCTGTGGTGATGCAGTGGTTAGAATGCACTATTGCAGGCTACTTTTGTTGACTGCCAGCTGCCAGCAGTTTGGCAGTTTGATTCTCACTGGCTCAAGATTTATTCAGCCTTCCATCCTTCCAAGGTCAGTAAAATGATTACCCAGATTATTGGGGCCAATATGCTGACTCTGTAAATCACTTAGAGAAGACTATAAAGCACTGTGAAGCGGTATATAAATCTAAGTGCTATTGCTATAGAGATAATCTGCTGCTTATTTACTAATCTATTTGTGTGAGTAGATATGTATAAAAGATGGGGGTACTCAAAGCAGGGTATGAAGGCAGAAACATTGTTCTGGAAAAACGTAGTCTACTCTAGCCTACTGGAGAAAGACAGTTTCAAAGACAGCACTTACAGTAGTACTCCCAAAAAAGATGGTTCCATAAACAAACATACAAAAATAATATACAAGATGAGACTGGCCAAGATTTAATGGAATAATCAACCTGTATTAAAGGTTACAAAAGCATATGGGAATTGTAATCCTTTGGAGATGTCAAATAGACTGAGGCACCATGAATGGTAATACTCCTGCCTAGTTTCTTCTGGAACTCAAACATAGCCCAGCCAGCTAGACTTTGGGTTGGGGCAGATACGCGAGGTTCTATGCATGTGTGAATGGAATACAGTACTTAGGTCAGATACCATAATAATACCAATAACCTTCATTGTTTCTACATGCCCCAAAGGAGTTTGGTCTGCTGGTGAAGGCATCAGGCTAGAAACCAGGAGATGTGACTTCTAGTCCCTCTTTAGGCATGAAAGCTGTTGCCCAGTGTTTGCCTGCTGTCACACACAAAGAGTTTCAGGGACCTACAAGTTCCCTTCCAACTCTAATAATCTGTAATCTGTAATCTGAACCACAGGTGAAAGCTAAGTGCCAAGTAGGGATCACAAGTAGGCGAACTGTATGAAAACACTGACTTGTTCTCCTGCCAAAGGTGCTACCTCTCCCTGACAACCCATTCACCCTATAAGATAACTAGGATTTGTTGCAAATTTCATATGCGATTCCTTCTTTTCTCCACTGTCATTTTAGTGAACCCTTTCAAAACTGCTTTTATACAGTTCACACTGTATACATCAAGGGAGAAAGCTTTCCATAACCATTCAAATTTTAAATGACATTATTTGGGGTGTCTCATTCTATATACATTGATTTTAAAAGGTTTTTTTTTTGTTATTAGACCCCATATGGTAGCTCTCATGCTTTCTTACAAGTTATAAAGTAATCAGTCTCTATAATTAGATAGGTTTAAATATTCTGCTTGCACTACTGTGGTTGGAATATAAATAATCTTGCTCTCAAATTCTATTTTGAAGGAATCATAGAATTTGTATGAAGCATCCATTTGATTTGCTTGTTGTATTATTTGTCAATTGAATACCGTATTTTTCGGAGTATAAGACGCACCTTTTTCCTCCCTAAAAGTGTCTGAAAATTCAGGTGCGTCTTATACTTCGAATGTAGCTTTTTTTCCAGCCCTAACTAGGTGCTAACAGATCTTCCCAGCTCTTACCTTGCAGGCTTTTTCATTGTTACTCTCTCAGAAGAATGTTTTTCCAGCCCTAAGTCTTTGCAGGGTTTTTTTTTCATTGCTCTACTTGCTCCAAAGAAGTTGTTTTCTAGCCCTAACCAGGTGCTAACGATCTTCCCAGCTCTTACTGGCTTGCAGGCTCTTTCATTGTTATTCTCTCAGAAGGTTTTTTTAAGTCCTAACCAGGAGATAAAATAATGTGCTACAGCTGCTCCGAATAAGTTTTTTTTTTAGCCCTAACCAGGTGCTAACGATCTTCCCAGCTCTTACTGGCTTGCAGGCTCTTTCATTGTTACTCTCAGACTCATGAGGGTGGTCACACGCTTGACCTAGTGTTTCTTTCGGGGCAGTGGAGAGATGATCTGAAGATAAGGGATATAGTCATCACCCCACTGTCATGGTCAGATCATTTCCTACTGAGGCTGGATTTCACAACCCCACTCCTCCCCCGCAGGGAGGCGGGACCGACTAGGTGGTTCCGCCCCAGGCACCTAATGGAGCCGGAAGGATTCCAGAGGGAACTTGGGGAGATACCTGAAACCCTGGTACACAATTCGGCTGACTCCCTGGTGGCTGCTTGGAACACCGCAGCATCAGGGGCTCTAGACCGAATTGCGCCTAAGCGACCTCTCCGTGGCAGTGGATCCCGGAAAGCTCCCTGGTTCACCGAGGAGCTCCGGGAGATGAAACGCCAAAAGAGACGTCTGGAGCACCGCTGGAGGACCAAGAGGGCCGAATCTGACCGAATACTATTAAGAATTTACATCAGATCTTATTTAGTGGCGATAAGGGCGGCAAGACGATCCTATCTTTCCGCTCTTATTGCGTCCGCAGATTCTCGTCCAGCCGCCTTGTTTAGGGTGACTCTGGAAAAGGGGGGAGCGAGGAACACTTACAAGGCAGAGCTGAGGAATTTGCTGAGTTTCTGTCGGATAAAGTCGCTCAGATTCGGTCAAACTTGGACTCTGGCAGGGCAGAGTCCATAGAGGTGACAGGGGCAAGTCCTAGTCCATCATTGTGGGGGGAGTTTGGGCCTGTTTCTCCCGATGATGTGGACAGGGCTATGGGAGCGATGGGTACCTCCACCTGTTTATTGGACCCATGCCCCTCCTGGCTGGTCTCGGCCAGCAGGTCGGTGGCACGCGGCTGGATCCAGGCGGTGATCACCGCTTCTTTGAGGGAGGGATCCGTACCGCAGTCGTTAAAAGCTGCGGTGGTGCGACCCCTCCTGAAGAAGCCTTCCCTGGATCCAGCTGATTTGAAGAACTATCGTCCAGTCTCCAACTTACCTTTCTTAGGGAAAGTTGTGGAGAAGGTGGTAGTGACTCAGCTTCTGCAGCTCCTGGATGAAACAGACCATCTAGATCCTTACCAGTCGGGCTTCAGGCGCGGCTACAGTACAGAAACTGCCTTGGTTGCCCTGATGGATGATCTCTGGCGAGCCCGGGATGGAGGAAATTCCTCCATCCTGGTGCTACTTGACCTCTCAGCGGCTTTCGATACCATCGACCATGGTATCCTTCTGCATCGGCTCGGCGAGTTGGGAGTGGGAGGCACTGTTTTGTGGTGGTTCTCCTCTTATCTCGCCGATCGGATGCAGTCGGTGTTGGCAGGTGGGCAGAGATCGTCCCCTAGGCCCCTATCATGTGGGGTGCCTCAGGGGTCGGTTCTCTCGCCCATCCTGTTTAATATCTACATGAAACCGTTGGGTGAGATCATTCGCAGACATGGGGTGTGTTTCCATCAGTACGCTGACGACACCCAGCTGTACATCACCACCCCGTCTGACTTCAGGGAGGCAGTTGATGTAATGTGCCGCTGCCTGAACGACGTTAAGATCTGGATGGGGAGGAACAGACTCAGACTCAATCCCGACAAGACTGAGTGGCTGTGGATATTGCCTCCTAAGGACCATGACAACTATCCCTCCTTGGTCTTTGAGGGTGCGAAACTGACTCCCTCAGACCAGGTCCGCAACTTGGGGGTCCTCCTAGATCCACAGCTAAAATTGGATCACCATCTTTCTGCTGTGGCTAGGGGGGCCTTTGCACAGGTTCGCCTGGTGCACCAGTTGCGGCCATACTTGGAGAAGGAGGCTCTACTCACGGTCATTCATGCCCTTGTCACCTCGCGTTTGGACTACTGCAATGCGCTCTACATGGGGCTACCCTTGAAGAGTATCCGGAGACTTCAGCTGGTACAAAATGCGGCTGCGCGTGCTGTGGTGGGTGTGCCAAGGTACACCCACGTGACACCAATACTCCGCCAGCTGCATTGGTTGCCCATCGGTCTCCGGGTCCAATTCAAGGTGTTGATCACCATCTTTAAAGCCCTTCATGGCTTAGGACCAGGATATCTTCGGGACCGCATTCTGCCTCATACTTCCCTCCGACCGGTTAGGGCCCACAGAGTTGGCCTCCTCCAGGTCCCGTCGGCCAAACAAAGCCGGCTGGCGGGCCCTAGGGGGAGAGCCTTCTCTGTGGCTGGCCCCGTGCTCTGGAACCAACTTCCCCCAGAGACCCGAACCATCCCCACTCTGCTGGCCTTCCGAAAAGCCGTTAAAACATGGCTTTTCCTGCAGGTGGGGGGGATAGCTTAATCCACCTGAGATCACCCCCCAAGTATGTATGATATCGAATGAATGTTGCTGTTTTAATATTGTTTTTTAATAATTTGTATTTGTTTTTTAATCACTTGCATTTTGATTATTCTTGTATTTTTTTCCTGTTGTACGCCGCCCTGAGTCCTTCGGGAGTTGGGCGGCATATAAGAATAACAAAATAAAATAAATAAATAAATAAGAAGAAGGTTTTTTTAAGTCCTAACCAGGAGATAAAATAATGTGCTGAAGCTGACCAGACTAAGGATGCTAGCCAGATGAATACCTGGTAGGCAGATTGTTTTCCCCTATTTTCCTCCCCAAAAACTAAGGTGCATCTTATACTCCGGTGCGTCTTATACTCCGAAAAATACGGTAAATAAAACAATCTGCTTTCTTCATACAGGTGGTACTTCGCATTTGAAACATGTTAAGTGCCTTGAATACATTGTTTGAAGTTTTCCCAGATCTGGATAAACTATCCCCAAAGAGAGGAAAAAGAAAAGAAAAGAAAAAACAAAGGATGAAGGATGAATATTCTTGTTGCAGCCATTGTCAGAAAAAATGAATTGTTAACTGATTTTTATTATTTGTTTTTCACAAATCATTCCTCTCATGATTGATTTATGTCACAATCAAGTGGTGGTCATCATTTTTCCAAAATTGGAAATGTATTGATTTTTCTCTTTCCCCTCTCCCTTTGAGATAATCTATGTGATACCTACATAAAAAAAAGAAAGGAGCAGTCAAGAAAAAAAGCATATGACCCAAGTCAATTGTGTATTTTAGCTAATGAAGCCAAGTTTTCATATTATATACTGTAACTAATGAGACATAAGGTTGAAGATTCTCTATTAAGATTGTCAGTTATGGAAGATTAAAGTGGATAATAAGCTTTGAATGAAAAAGAAAGATATAATGAACATAATTTCAACAAGTAATAGCTTAGGCAATTCTTTGTATATTTATCCATAAATACATTATGGATCCTT
Source organism: Diadophis punctatus similis (assembly GCA_023053685.1). Classification (NCBI taxonomy): domain Eukaryota; kingdom Metazoa; phylum Chordata; class Lepidosauria; order Squamata; family Dipsadidae; genus Diadophis; species Diadophis punctatus. The sequence goes on along the minus strand of JALIGW010000028.1, from coordinate 3,328,442 downwards.
GTGTTGAACCATATGCCTACAAAGATCAGAACTGTGGAAACCATGATATTTCTTGCTCCATGAAAGCAAACTTTTGAATTTGAGGAAGCCAGGTAGGAAGAGTACTGATGACTTTGAACTTTGATAGTGGATAAGACTCCTGGGAATATTCTAGACAGCCAAGAACACAAACAGATAGTTAATTATACAAATAAACCCATAGTTTTCACCGAAGACCACACAAAAAGACCCAGCTCTTTGGAAAAGGCTCTAATGCTAGGAAATGTGGAAAGAAAGAGAAAAAGGAGATGACTAGCAGGAAAGTGAATGGACTGAGCTACAGTGTTGTCAAAAACAACTGGATGGCATATTATCTCTCTCTCTTTCTCTCTCTCCCACTCTCTCCCTCTCTCTCTCCCTCCCCACTCTCTCTCCATCCTCATCCCCATCCCCATCCCCATCCCCATCTCCATCTCTCATCTATCTTCAACTTCAAAAATAATCCAATTATTGAGAATCCATTCCTTTAATCATACTTCTTTCTAAATCATGTATATTCCATTCATTTTTCAATGATCTGAAAAGCAAAAAAAATTACTCCGCCTCAATCTTGCTTGGCATAAAACCGTATTTGCTTCTTCATTTTTTCTCATTATCACTCTTGTATAGACTCAACCAGAACTCTGCTAAACATCTTCCCAATCACATTTTACAGTAACCTGGCTGCTTTTCTCCTTTGTATAGGAAACAATAATGCTATGTTATATATCTTTTCATAGAGTTTCACAAAACTTTTTCTTCTTCTTCGATTTATGCTGTCCGTACCAGCAGTGTAAAATGGTCCTAGTATTCCTTTCATACCATTATTTATACTAAAAAATTTAATCAATTTAATCAATTTTATTTTGAATTCTAACCAATCTCCTGGGTGATCCTTGTTTACATCTCTGCAACATTATTTTCATCAAAATCACCCTGTTTTCCCTATTTTTAGTTTAACTATTCGTCACTCTGTTTAAATTTTCATTTCCAACTATTATTTTCTCTCTCCATATATTATGCAATATTTTTTCTTAGCCTTTTTTTTGCACAGTCAAAAAAAGTTCTTTTTAATGCTTTCTAATTAGTATATAGTATTATAGAGTTTTATGGTATTCTAATTATTTAGAAGTTATTCAAAGCAATACCCACATCCTCTTTTCTTAGGTCATCTTTCCTTTCTTTCTTTTGGGTAATTAATCTACTTTTTCATATAGGAAACTCATACTTTCTGTTCCCATTTTCTCTTTTGTTTCTTTAGAACTATTCTTTTAATAGTTGTATTACTGAAAAATTAATTTGTTTTGCACTGCTTTCAATCAATAATAAATATAGTGATGCAGTTTTCTTCTAAAACTAATGAAAAAATAATTCTAAGTAAAATAAAGGATCTGTTATAAATCTGGTTTCTAGAACTGTGTGACAATTGTTTAAAAATGAAGTATTGGAAACCTTATATAGATCTATAGATCAGTCCTACAATCTTGCTGGAACACACTTATTGCCTTATGGTGTGCAAACTGAAAGTGTAGAAGTAAAGTCAGAAATATGTTTCCAAGTTCCCATCTCCTCCTTGGCCTTTTTTTCCTCCTTTTTTTAAAATTTGAAAGCACATCTGGTTATAGCATAACTGTAGATAATATTCAGTCTTATTATATTCAAAAGTGGTTCATATGATTACGTTCCACTTTGATACTGTACCACTATCTATACTTTCAGCCAAATACCAAAAATTATCCTCAGAATTATCAAGAAAACGTTTAGATTTAATGGAGGTAATATAGTAAAAAACAACAATAAAGTATTGCAATGCATAATAAATGTTCACTTGTTCCATAATTTTACTAATATAAGTGAAAAACTGCATCTATAGTTATTGATATATGCAGGAGCCCCTTCATTGTTAATTGCGTCTGTGATTTATCACATGAGAAAGCATAATTTTTGGAGCAGAAAATATTTGATGCATTAACTTATTGCCCTTTTATAAAGGCAGCTTTCTTTTTCCCTTGAATAATATATATATAACATTTTTTGCTGATAAATAAAAATATAGGGAGACTATTATAGATCTATTTCGAGCTATTTTGCTCTTGTCAGATAGCCATACCCTTAGTGGGATTTGAACCTGGGCAGTCTGCTTGTAAGGCAGCAGTTTTAACCTCTAGGCCACAGGTTCTCTTCCCTATCAGCTCTTCACCAGGAAAGGTTTATATATGTTTTTTCTGTTGAGTCATCCTGGTGTATGGAAGGAAACATCACAGCTTCCTTTTGCCTTTCGGCCCTTCCTGGGGCCATCCAGGCAGTTTTCTATAGCCAACAAACTATATTGTCTGTATGTGTAACATTTTTTGCTGATAAATGAAAATATAGGGAGACTATTATAGATCTATTTCGAGCTATTTTGCTCTCGTCAGATAGCCATACCCTTAGTGGGGTTTGAAGGGGGGCCGAAAGGCAAAAGGAAGCTGTGATGTTTCCTTCCATACACCAGGATGACTCGACAGAAACACACACACACACACACACACACACACACACACACACACACACACAGTGTGTGTGTGTGTGTGTGTGTGTGTATGTGTGTGTGAAAGGAGCTTTAAAATTAAAATGATCACACTGTAGATTACTATAATTACCATTTAGGGCAATTATGAAAATGATGATTCATACAAGTTTCTTTATTAATTTATATGAATGGAATGGAATGGAATGGAATAGAATAGAATAGAATAGAATAGAATAGAATAGAATAGAATGGAATGGAATGGAATGGAATGGAATGGAATGGAATGGAATGGAATGGAATGGAATAATTCTTTATTGGTCAAGTGTGATTGGATGCACAAGGAATAGAAAAATATTCTGAGAATTTTTTTATTTTTTAAAAATATTGCAGCCTCACAAATGTGAATTTTCTAAAATTCTGAATGGTCTAAAATGTATATCAAAGGTTGATAATTTATCTTTGGACTATCTATCTATCTATCTATCTATCTATCTATCTATCTATCTATCTATCTATCTATCTATCTATCTATCTATCTATCTATCTATCTATATTGCCAAAAGGCAAAAGGAAGCTGTGATATTTTCTTCCATACACCAGGATGACTCGACAGAATAAACATGTATAACCCTTTCCTAGTGAAGAGCTGATAGGGAAGAGAACCTTGTGGCCTAGAGGTTAAACTTCTGCCTTACAAGCAGACTGCCCAGGTTCAATTCCCACTATGGGTATGGCTATCTGACGAGAGCAAAATAGCTCGAAATAGATCTATAATAGTCTCCCTTCATTTTCATTTATCAGCAAAAAATGTTACACACACACACACACACACACACACATAACAATTTTTGATGAAAATAACTGATTAATCTAAATATAACAATGTTTGAGAAATTTCTTATATGTAGCTTCCATATATAAATGTGGAAGTGAAAATATTCCATGCTTTCCATTTCCTTCCTGGAGCATACCTTTAACAGGAATGTTGGATAACATGCCAGTGTTGTGTTCAGACACATCCTCAGACTCAGACCTATGTCTAATATGCTGGATGAAAACATTTTCACCCAGCATATTAGAATTTAGTATTTTCCGAAAAATAATAGGTAGTTGCCAAACATATAGTTCAATGTATCTTTAGTCTGCTACTTAAATATTTTTCCACACAATGGTGGAACAAGCCTTTACTCCAGAAGGACAGTAGAGGGTTCCTGCAATACATTATTGTACACTCATTGACCTGCATGCTAACATTTTAAATTTCTTTTCAGAAATGACAGCTTGTCTATTATTTTGAAAATATTTGTTTATAAAGGACTTCAGAAGAAGTGGAAGCAAAGACGATTTGTTTGCAATGTCTTTTTCAAAGAGATTTGGATAGTTATGGGATAAAAACCTGCTCAGTTAAAAATTTAGGGAATTATCTGTCAAGCTCTAAGTTTTCATACTTGTATCACAACTGCAAACGGAAGTAAAATACACCAAAGAGCTTACTTTGTGTCATAGAACATGCTTTATCACTTGTGTCCCCTATATCCCTATGATGCTTCTTTACGCCCCTACGATGCTCATTGTTCTGTATCCCCCCCCCCTTGTAGGATCCATAACCAAGATGTGTGAAAGGGAAAGTACTTATTTAATGCCATTTATCTTCTAGGAGAAAGGTAGGAAAGTAATCTTGATTTTCTTTGCATGGATTCCATCACCATCAGCCATACCTGAGTTGAGGGTTAAAGGTACCATGATTCAGAAACCCTCATCTTGTCTGTCATGTACTTCTCAGAAAGAATGGGTTGAAATAGTGCAATGCTATCTGTATTTGTGCTATAAATTTCTACAGAGCTGTGTTTTATATACCATCTTTCAATTTATTGCTATATGAAATAGCCGGGACTCATTATTTTGTCATCTGACAAGGTAGCCATGTGTCTTCCAGAAGAAAGTTTTCTATTTGAAGGGTTGGTATTTGGCATTGTTCTATTTGTAGACATCATATATTTGAGGAACTGATCAAACTAAGTCCAGTTTAAAAATAAAAGTCCCTAAGTCTTGCAGTCCTAACAGGGACTTGCAGTTGAGCCTTATCAGATGGAGAACAAATTGAACAAAGACCATCTGGCTTTTTTTTTAATATGATGGTGATATATATACTATACTTTTGTGTGAGTTCTGTTAACTATTTTAAATATATATCTTCACATATAAATTATTATACCCATATTTCAAATGTTGTCTTTCCTGTTTTCAGTTCTAGATTTCCCCTCTTTTGGTAGTAGTAAATGGCTATATCTGGGTATTTATCTAGTCAGTTCAGTCCAGTTTGCAGTTGTTCATTTTTTTTCTATATTACATCATTTTTCAGTCTGTGTTAAATTGCATAAAGCATGCCGTTTGTACAATTGCTGTGAAACATAATTGAAATGTAAGATGGGAAAATTGCAAAATGTTGGGAAAATTGAGGGTGGATGGCACAGCAAGAAAATTGGCAATATCAGAGGACAGGAAGGTGTATCTGTTTGTGGAGGAGTCAGTGGCAGCAGTGGGAGCTACATCCAAACCAGGTGTTTCCAAATTTTGATAATATCCCTGATCCTTGAAATAAAATTATCACACCAGTCAGTATTTATACCAGGTATAAAAAAAGGAGGTTGTGCTATTGTTCTGAGGAGATTGATACGTCCATAAATGGAAGACTGTAAAGTTGATTAAAACAGGAATTCAGTGTTCGAAATCTAAAGTCACAGTCCCCTAAATGTTTTTACTCAACTACCATCCATTTCAATGGAACCTATTTGGAAAGTGGTTTGTGTTTGCCTTAATTTGCACAATAGGACTGGGCAAAGGGGGAAAAAAAGTAGCTTAATGAATCTGTCTGAGGATCCCTTGAGTCTGTAAAAGCACAGCCGGAGACAGTTCCTTTCATGTACTGTGGGAATCTCTTTACATGAGAAGTCATGTTGGCCCTTATGGCACTACATCGTGGCAAACATGTTTCTGTGTCACAAAAGCCCAGAATTAACAAGTGAACTTGACCCAGCCTTTCTTCCATTTGCTTGTTTTCCCCCCCTCCTTCCTCCATCCAACCTCTGTGCTAAGTGTATCGAGGTAGACAGAGTTTGCACTTCTCAGCCTGGATTCGACTTGACATGTTATGGGAAACTCTGGCAGCTGTTAAGTAGGTCACAACAGAGTTCTAATAATTAGCATATTGGTAGGCCATACAGTCTCAGTCATCAGTCACAAGTTGAAGACGTGGAAAGAAAAATCGAGTTGAGTCGTTTCATTTTGTTTTGCACTTGTTAGCAGAAGAAGCACATATCATTCCATCAGCATTTCCAGCACAATGTTATTTATTTATTTATTTTCCAACCCTCACTCCCCGAGTTGCCAATGTTCTTAGCCCCGAGCACTGCCTGAGGCCATAGCCCAGGGAAGTTGCCCATAGGTCTTGATGAAAGCTGATGTGACTTCTGTGGTCAAAGTTTCATAGGAGTAAATTGTAAAAATCACACCGACTGCACTTTGTGCTTCCACCTTGAAGGATGCAAGAAGGAGAGGCCAGGAGAGAACATAAATTCATCTTTTTTGCTTTTAACAGAAAACATTTCAAGGTTATGATTCTTTGGTATTTTATTTTATTTTATTTTTAAAATTCTCCAAGAGAGAGAGACAGGAAAGAAAGAAGGAAAGAAGGAAGGAAGGAAGGAAGGAAGGAAGGAAGGAAGCAAAGAAAGAAAAAAAGAAGGAAGGAAGGAAGGGAGGGAGGGAGGGATGGAGGAAAAAGAGAGAGAGAAAGAAAGAAGAAAGGAAGGAAGGAAGGAAGGAAGGAGGAATGGAGGGAAGAAAGAAAGAAAGAAAGAAAGAAAGAAAGAAAGAAAGAAAGAAAGAAAGAAAGAAAGAAAGAAAGATTTTTTTTGAAGGACAATCCAGTTTTCCAAACTCGATTCGTTTGAAGGGTGAAATGATTCAACTTGACAATCAAGGCTAAAAAAATGATCTGTAAAACTCCTGGGATATATGTAAAATGACCAAAATGTGGCTATGATGTTTTGATTGAATCTCTGCCCATTATTTATTTTAGGTAGAAGATTTTGCCTAAAGGTGCTATCTGTATCCCATTTGCTACTTTTGGCTTTTTGCAGGCTTCTGCTTTCATCTATTACTGTTTTGTCTCTTGTACCTGCCTTGTTCATTATTTATTGATCTTACTTAATCCTTAACTTCTTTCTTAATTTAAACATTCTTAGCATGTAGAAATTACAATTACATTTATTTTCTGTTATCTCTTTTTTGATTTGGAACTACGGGTAGTATCCAACTAATGTTGCTTCTGCAATGGAAAACCCAGGGATATTGCTATAAGAGCAAAGTGACCTGAAGAAATATGCAAAGTGGAAATAATTTCTGAGGGATTTTATTTATTTATTTGTTGATCAAATTTCTACATCGCTGGTCTCAGCAATGTGACCTGGGGCTGTTATTGACATCAGGACTGCAGTTTTTAAACCTTTTTATACATGATCTGGAGTAATGGCTAAACAATGAAGTGGCTAAGTTGAATATTACAAATTGTTCGAAGTGAAAAAAATTAAAATTAAAAATGGGAGTACAAAAAACTCCTAAAGGAACTATGCAAATTTGGTGAAATAGATCGCAAAATAATAAATGATGTTTAACACAAGCAAGTGGAAAGTGATGTGCATTGTAACACTGCTGTGTGCCTGCATACATAAATAAATCTCACAAATAAATAAATACACACGCAAATCAGACATCATACAATAGCAATATAACTTAGACTTATATACCGCTTCATAACATTTTATAACACTGTCTAAGCAGTTTATAGAGTCAGCATATTGCTTCCAACAACCTGTGCCCTCAATTTATTTTCCTCAGAAAGATGGAAGGCTGAGCCAACCTTGAGCCAGTCAGGATCAAACTCATGGCAGTGAGTATTTATTTATTATTTATTTATTTATTTTGGAATTCTTATATGCCGCCCAACTCCCTAAGTACAGTTAACCTGCAATACTACATCCTAACCATGCGCCACTACGGACGGACATTCATAGTATCTGACAGTGGATCTGGCAATGGCTGATCTGAAAAGGGATCTGCAATGGAAAAGTCGACACAATATATGTGGCTAGTGTAAAAACAAACAAAAAATCAAAATACTTTTGGATTCATTAAAAAAGGAACTGAAAGTAAAACAGTCAACATAGTAATAATACCTTACTGTATATGAATCAATAATAAGATTGCACTTGGAATGCTATGCATGGTTCTGGATACCACATGTCAAAAAAGAAGATAATACAAAACATGGCAACCAAAAATATTGGAGTGCTAAAGCCATTTCTATATAATGAAAGACTACACAAAACGGGACTCTTGACTTCAAATAAGATAGACAAGGGGATACATTATATAAAAGCATGCATGGATTGAATATGCACGGAGCAAAAAGATTTTCTCCCTGTTAAATGTCAGGGTCATCCAATGAAATTAAAGGACCAGGTCAATGAATTACATGATGCATAGTTAATCAAAGAACATGCTGACTACAGAGATTGTGCTAGGTACTAACGAGGTGGTTTTTAGAAGGTTCTGGAGATATTCATGAAATATTGGCTTATCATTGACCTCATTATGTTAACATTTCACTAGAATGGGCACCACATCCGTCTGTTTCCATTTGTAAGGTAACGATTGCAAACCAGTTTTATCTAGAAATGTGCATATTTATATTTTGAGTTTAGAAGGTGGAATTGTACCATCTCTGTATCTTCTGCTTCAGTGCCTTTACATTTTGAAAAACACTTTTTGCTAAATGCAGCTTGTGATAAATTATAGCTACTTCTTCTTTCTTTTTTTTAAAGTCCTTCTCATCAGCTTGACAATACAGAAAAGAGAGTTTTAGAGCAGCTGAGAGTGGTAGTGAATTTCATAAACGGGTCATAATAGGTGTCTCGGAGAAAGGTTTTGAATCATATACGTTTTCTACTTCTGAATTATTAGGGCACATCTTACTCAAAAGATTACACATTTTATCTCACAGGTCATTCCATTTTATTGCAGCAGTGCCTTTTGCAATGTTACACTGAAAGTTCTTGTCAGTGATTCCATTACAGGCCTCCTATTTTTCTGAATTTATATCTCAAGGCTAGAATTCTCTTTGGCTTAAAACTTGGCAAGTGCAATATGAGGTCTTTTTATTTGAGAAAGAAATTTACTCCCACCATCTCAGAATTAGTCAGCTTGTTTGATGTAGACATCAGCTGCAAACCATCTACCTGATATTTGATTTATGGTAGACAACTTTAAATGTATTGAAATTTCATGAGCAATGAGTTCACCATACAAAAAGCTTCAACATTGAAGTATTTAGATGCAATCTAAATGTAAAGTATTTAGATGTTACTAGAAGATAAACAGGTTGAGTCACAAGAAGCTTGGTAGTATTTTATTCCCAGGATTTGATCAAGTATTCTGATGCAGTGACAATTCAATAGATTGTTAAGACTCCATAAAATTAATATGGTTTGATTACTTTGAAACAATAGGAAGCTTGATGTAATTACATGGAATCTTGTTTTGGTGAAAGGGAAATCTGTGGAACAGGAATAGGCAACAAGCACATAAATCCAGTATGATTAAGTGTCATCATGGCAGTGTTGACTCTTAGCATCCATATAGATTTTTTTCCTCCAGGATAATCTGTCCTTCACCTAGTCCAGGGATCTGCAACCTGCAGCTCCGGAGCTGCATGCGACTCTTTGGGCGCTCTGCTGTGGCTCCCATCACTGACTGGCCCTGCCCCTCACCTTCCCCTCCCAGTCACTCCTTTCCTAGCCTGAGAAGGTAAGGGCAATGGCAGGGGATGAGAGGGAGATACACACACACACACACACACACACACACACACACACACACACACACACACACACACACAGAGAGAGAGATACAGAGAGGGGGGAGAGAGGGGGGAGAGTGAGAGAGATACACAGAGATACAGAGAGAGAAGGGAGAGAGGGAGGGGGGAGAGGGAGGGAGGGGGGGTCAAAGAGTTTTGTGGCTCCTGGTGTTTTTTAACAACCAGTTGTCTGCCCTAATGACCAGCTGGATAGGCGTGGCTAGGGGGTCATGTGACTGGGTAGGAGTGAGTGACATCGAGTTGGCCATGCCCCCCAGGTTTTGTGGCTCCCGGTGTTTTCTTTTCTGTGGGAAATGGGTCCAAATGGCTCTTTGAGTGTTTAAGGTTGCAGACCCCTGACCTAGGCCTTCAGTTCTTCAAATAGTGTACCCATCATCATTGTAACTGAGCCCATCCACCTTGCTACTGGTCATCTTCTTTTCCCAGAATTATAGACCTTTCCAGAGAGCTAGGTCTTCTTAGAAAGTGTCCAAAGTATTATTATTATTATTATTATTAAAAATCAATTTACATAGATTTTTTAAAAGACTTTTGAAGTAGTACATGATAAACTGCTGTTGAAATTAAACTCTTATGGCATTTCTGGTCCTTTGCACAAGTGGATTGCTGCTTTCCTGTCTAATAGACTGCGGAAAGTCAAAATAGGGAACTCGCTGTCTAATCCTGCATTCATTAATTGCAATAATATGTGCGCTAACAACCGTTTTAAACTTAATGTAAATCGTTCTAAACTTGACTGTAAAAAAATATGATTTCTGTAATAGAGTTGTCAAAGTCTGGAATGCTCTGCCTGATTCAGTTGTTTCAGCTACAAATGTTCACAGTTTCAATCATGAATTGACTTCCGTGGACCTTACATCATACTTAAGTGGTTAGTAGAGGGGGCGTGCATAAGTGCCCTAACGTGCCTATCGTCCCTGTCACTGTATATTTATTCTTTTTATTCTTGTCCTAGTTTTTGTTTGACAAATTCTAATAAAATAAAATAAATAAATAAATCATTTAATAATGTGAGAATCCTGGCTCACTTTGTACAATGAAGTTGCCTTTTCTGGTACAATATGAAATGATGAGTTTGCTATTATTATCAACTGGGTCCAGCATCCTCCTATATTTCTGCAGCCAAATATCAGGTGCACAGCTGGGATGATCTTCATTCCTCGGTTGACCCTGGTATACTCTTGGCATACACTCCCTGTGTTCTACAGGATGAAGCAGCTAGCCGGATAAGAATTCCATATAAGTATCCCATAAAAACTGTTGAGGAGCCTCTTCTTAGAAATTAGTCTGGTGAGATCATCTTGGATATTGTATAACTCACTTTCTAATGAATTCTAATTTCAGCTCCTCCTTCTAACTTTAAAGATGTGACAGCGGAGCCTATAATTTTTACATGAAATTATGTTTATTTCAGAACTCAGAAATAGTATGATTGATTTTGTTTACATGATAGTCAGTATTTGTCATTCAATCATGAATGCATGAATCTGCAAATTTTGCTCACCCTTTCATTTTAAAAAATGTTTACATTCATAACATTGGCTTGTTTATTTCTATAGTGTGTAAAATACATTGTGTACATCTTTTTCCCATATTTGTTTTGGCTCACATTTTTTAATGAAAATAATTGTTTTTGCAAGCAATAATTTTCATGAATATATATGATCTTCATGCAAATGTTTTAATAATATGCATTAAGTTTTTGAGTTCTGAATTTCAAAGAGATTCAAATTGTGTAATGATTTGAAAATGCAAATTTGGATATATTTGCATTCAAATGTGAACTAAACAAATTTGCTCCATATCTACTTGACACCAGGCAATTATTTGATGAGTCAGGAAGTTTTAGGGTTACTATATTCTATTAGTCAGTGTGGTATAAAAGCACATTTCCAAACGAAAGAGTTTGTTTGAGAGACGGGATCAGGATTAGAATGTTACTAATGGAAGCTACTGCAGTAATTTGGTCATCCCAAAAGCCCAGAAAACTTTGCAAGTGGAAAACTATCAGCATTAGTATCTCAGCAACAGTAATTAGAGAGGTTCTTGAGCATATTTGGGGTGGTTTTAGTCATTAAGTCTCAGACACCTCAGACTCCGCAGCAGGCGGAGGCAGAGGCAGGGGGAGGTATGCAATCCAGATGTGCCACACGGGTCATGGGAAATCCAAGAGTCGGTAGGCTAGAGTGAGGGGCTGACTATGGGAGGATCATCTTCACGTGGCAGCACCAGCAGCAGACATAGGCAGAGGTGCGGAGGGGGAGGCACGCAATCCGGACATGCCGTGCAGGTCACAGGCAAGCTGAGAGATGGTGGGCCAGAGCAGGTGGGTGGCCACAGGATGCTTATCTTCGCATCTCTCTGTTTGCCTGCAGCCCATGTGGAGCGTCAGGATTGCCTGCTTTCCTCCCGGCTCTCTGCCTCTGTCTGCTGCCTGTGCATTACATGAAGATGAGCCTCCTGCAGCCACCCGCCTGCTCTGGCCCACCAAGTCTTGCCTTTCCCACAGCCTGTGCGCCACATCCAGATTGCCTGCCTCCCCCACCTCTGCCTCCGCCTGCTGCTTAGACAGGTAATCAACTCACCTGTGCTTTGCAGGCTGCTGCTGCTGCTGGACACTGTCAGCCCCTTTGCCCTCACCGCTTCTGGTTCTGGCCATGCCCCCACCTGGGCTGATAACGATCTTAACTAGGACTTATTTTGGGAGTAAGGCTTATATTAGGTGCATGCTTAAAATCAGGCTAGGGCTTATTTTCAGGCTAGGGTTTATTTTTGGGGAAACAGGTATGTGGGGTGCCCTCTTTTTCCTTTCCATTTTTACATGAGGCTGCTGGGCAGCTATATAAATGTGATAAATAAATAAGTTGATAAATAAATAAAAACTTGCCTGGTGGCATTTCATCACCAGCAAAATTATTTCGTAAGGTATATTTAGTTCCTTTTCCTCTGACCTGTCAAAGCAGCTCAGCTTTGATTCAAACTGTTCCATCACAGGGAATTTCAAACAATAAAGTTGAAACCATAATCTTACAAAAAGAAAAAAAAGCATAGTTTTCCCCCGTGTGATGCAATCCCAATCCAAATTGAAGCAGTAGTTACAATTGGGAGAACATGTCATATTGGTAATGCATTATTAACCAGGATCACTGTGTAAGAGAATCATTAATCCAATCATGTAATGATTTCTGCCACCAATTAAAGATGCAACCTTTAATGTAAACATTTAACCACGACAATATTTTGCTTGCTTTCTCACCTTCAGCTTTAAGAGTAAATTTACATAGCCACACCTATATAAATAGGTAAGAAATAATTAAATCAGGCCAATGAATTAAAACTGTCAAGTCCTGCTTTCAAACTAAAATATTGTTCAGAGTTCTTTTCTAAGTTCATTGATTTTTAAGTCTCTTGGAATACCACTGAGATCAGTTAATCAGTGAACAGTTGTTCAGCAATGAGCAACTTAGTGCAACATGGTAGAGAACGCTTGTATTATTTTTGCTGGCATAAACAAAAATGTTACTACAACTAAAACAATTACAATTTTCTCATTGGAGTAGGTATTCTTATTCACAGTGGGTGTACTAAAAAAACCTGATGTGTATTATTTAGATATCCCAAGTGACATGATTTGAATTTACATGGCACACCTAAATCTCCAAAGGCTCAGTTTAGTGGCATAAGAAATTAGAACTAGACATAAACTCCAGGGACATGTAATTAAATAAATGAAGACTCATTTGTACCCCTCTGATTGCTCTTATTCAGTTAATACCAGCCTTAGTTCCTTGAACTCATTTAAGTTCTGTATTCTTTTTTCCCATTAAATATTCTTACATTTATCTCCCACATACAGTGTTCTGTTATGTCATGTAATATGCAAGAAAAAAAAATAAGCAGAGAAGAAGAATAATGGAGTTGAAAATTGTGCATTAAAATAGCCCCTTATAACAAGGTAAATATAGAAGAAATGTACCCTATTTATGCTGTCATGTGTCAGAAAGAATCAACTGTACTCTACTTTATTTTCCTACGGTACTTGCCTGCTTAAACATGTTGACTGTTCAACTTTATCCTTCAAAATATTCATTAAATTACAAACAAGGCTTCTACTTTTTAATTGTCTTCCCCAAGCCCTCTCTAGCACCCTGTAATTAAACTTTTGTTTTAAATGTTTTAAAAATCTCACTAAGCACAGCCTTTTCCCCAAGTGTAAGACTCCACATTTCATACACTATGCTTATAAATAGAAAATGTACTATGTAAAGTATCATATTGGCCAGATGATTTTTGGCTTTACCCGAAGCCATCCTCTATTAACAATTCATGGATGGTTTTTTCTCTATTATTTAAATATAAAGTAATTATAGTGTGTTCTGGAAAAATGGGACATATCTTATATTCATATCTGAACATATTAATTAAATTCAACATATGTATTTATAATATGCAGCGTGTCTCCATTCTTCTGGATAATCCCTTTAATCCTGTTTGAATAGCTAGTTAGAAAAAGTTAATTCCAGGAATATCTTTCTAAATAAATATTTCAATAAACCCATTTTGGTCTTTGTTCTCAATAGCACCTGATCTGAGAAAGCTGGGAAAATACTCTAGCCCTTCATTAGCAATAAATAATAGGGTGCTTAAGGACAGCATGCAAAATTGTCTCGTGTATAATTTGAGTCACACTGGCAAACATCTCTCTCTCTCTAGCACTTTCTATCTAAATAACCATAATGCCCAATCTGAAGTATGTAAATGAACATTTATGTATTCTGCAAAAATATTATTAAATTAACATTTTTATCCAAATTTATCTGAAATGCCACAGTGAAAATAAGTTCTGTTCTGTACTGAAATTCATCTTGAAATTAAAGATTGTAGAGTCATTGTGCTGTTTTTACTTTGCCAAGTATGAGCTCAGAACACCTTAGCGTAAGGAATCCATACTGAATGTTTTAGCCAGGTAGAGTTGATACATATCAGACAGAAAAAGAATCAGGATTGGAAAAGAAGCAGCTGGCTTTCCCTGCTCTGAAAAATAGAACATGCCTCATATTATTTTCATACTTGGATTTTTCACCTTCTTAAAATATATATATATATATATATATATATATATATATATATATATATATATATATATATATATATATATATATATATATATATATATATATATATATATATATATATATATATATATATATATATATATATATATATATATATATACACACACACACACACACATGAGCATATGTATCCTTAGTGCATCTTCACAACCTGAGAGGTAAATTTGGCCCACATTCAGTGAAGAACAATGTTTAGTGCTCTATTGACCATGGTTCCGAAGTGAGAATTGTATGTATCTGATCAAAAGAAAGGAACATCCTAATCTGCATCACACAGACAGTACTTATCTATAGCCCAGAAACAACAGCCAGCCAATCAAAGAGTCCGAAATCAGACCAAGACTCAGAAATATACGAACAAGCAACATTCACTAATTTCCATCTCATAAAAAGGTATCTAAAGACCTGTGTTCTGACAGACGAGCACAACTCGAAATGCATTGATGATGTCTCTTCGAATGGTGACGAAAAGTTTGCAACCAAATTGCCAAGCTCGGAGCTCAAACCAACAGCTCAACTATCAATCTGAGCTACTAATATTCAAACACATTTCAAAGGAACATTAAAGGTTTAGGGGAAAGTCTTCTGCTACTTTTAATTTGAGCAGTTGTGCTCTAGCAGCCACAGGTTACACAGAATCACAAACAGAGGCTGTTTGGGACAACCTACTGCTCAATGCAAATGAGAGAATCCCAGAGAGATGGTTTTCTAATTCCTGCTTGAATATGTCCAGTTGCACAATGGACATGTTATTAACCCTCATTATTAAGGACCCTTATTATTAAGGGTTTTTCTTTAGTTGGATTCTACTTTCCTATATCCCAGAATGCATTATTGCATTCTGGGATGAGAAAGAACAAACTTTCAATTTCTTTATGTTAAATTTCTGAATAATTATGGAACTAGCAATACTCAGACTGTGATTGTTGCATGCACTCCAGTGGTGGTTGATAATGGAAAATGACTTTTGAAACAAACAATGCATCGTTCTGAATAAATGAATTGGTGGACAAAAATATTCTGTTAAGAGACTTTAATGGATGGATGAGAATAATTGACTGGGTTATTTGAAGGCCCAAGAATGAACAAGAATCATGACTTATGTACATCTCCTTGGAAAAGTATCTGTTGATACTTTTGTTTCAAACATTTAAACATTTAATGCTATTCATCATATACGCATATGGAAAAGGAAGGAATACAAAATGTATAACGGATTCATTTTTGATGAAAGATTGAAGGAATTAATTAAAGTGAAAAGCAGGTTGTAAACTTCTAAATGTGGCACAACCTATTATTTGATGGTGTCAGGAATGGATCTTAAGAAAAAAGAAAAAAGAACAAAGAAAAAAAAAGAAACAATGTGAAAGTAGAACTACAGTAAGATAAAATATGCAAAGCACATATAAGAAGGAAAAGTGAATGGGTCAAAAAAGAGAGGCTGCTTAGAAAGTCATTGTCTGACAGAGTTAATGAGTGCTCAATAACAGAAAAATAAGAAGTTTAAGAACAAAAGGCAGTGCTTGAAACAGCACATGGGTTATTAGAATAGAAAAAAATATGAAGTGGTAAGTTAAATGATCTTATTACACATTAGTTTTAGCTATGTTTGCTTTCCCCCCTCCCTTATAACTTGCTTCCAGCCCCCCCCTTTTTTTGCTTATTAGTTCTTACTCTTAGTCTGCACAGTGTGGCCCACCCAGAAATGGAATGATAGGTTGTGAAGATAAGTATGCATGATGGTTATTTTGATGCTAATCTAATATAGTAGTCAGTTCTAAAACCATTACTGTCCTAACAGTATTTGGATCCTGTTATTAATATCAATTATGAATTCTTCATTTTGTGATTTCCGTCTATGATTGTTAATGTGCCCATTGTTGCCAGTTTGTTGTTATTCAATTTTGATAATGCAGTAGCTAAGAAGGAGCTAATAAGGAGAAGGTATCGTCTTAGGAATCGGGATAAGAGAAAATCCTATCAGTTAACAGCAATTCTCTTAGAGGGATCCACTACACTAAAAAGAAAATGAAATGCTGTAGCAAGGCCAGCATGTGCTGAGAGAAGGTGAGAGCCTTTCCAAAAAGAAAAAAAAAAAGAAAAAAAGAAAAAATTCAATTAATTTCCCCCTCCTGCACAGCTGAGTGCCCATCCTCCATCTTTTGTCAAGCTGTTGTAATTGCTACTTATTCCCACAAATCAGCCCAATTAAGCATGTTATACAAAGAATTCACAGTTGAATGCTAAGACCTGGGGGATATAAAATGAACAAATGGAGGACTTCCATGGTGTGCTTTTGACCAATCATCTCATCGTCCTCTGAGCCTGTCAGGATGCTGAGGCAAAGAAAGCCTGAATTTAACCTCATACTTAAAAAAGGCAGTGACAATAAATGCTTGTCTAATGACAGTTCCCTTGTGTTTGTACTCTCTTTCTCCTGAGGCCCATTGCAAATCAGAAATTCCTTTTTTGGGGCGGATGGGGGTGGCTATAGTGAGACATTACTGCTCAATGAATGCTATGGGACACTTCTTAAACAAGTAGCTTTCAGAGGAACATAGCCAGTTAAACCAATGAATTTCTTCCTGGTGATCAGCCTCTATGAAACCAACACCTGTAAGGAAGGTTTCTAAGCATTTCAATGTAATGCAGTCTGAAAAGAATGTACTGCTTGCTCGGAAAATGATGTAATAGGTGTAAAATCTAATTAAATCCTGAAAAGATTTTGCAGGAAATTTTAATTTCTGGAAGCATGAAATATCTTTTAAGGCAGTGGTTCTCAACCTTCCTAATGCCGAGACCCTTTAATACAGTTCCTCATGTTGTGGTGACCCCCAACCATAAAATAATAAAATTATTAGGAAACTCAGGGGTGGGTTCTAACTTATCTCGCTGCTGGTTCGCTTCCTCCTGCGTTGTGTGGCCACGCCTCGTGGGCACACGTGCGCTTTGCGCATGCATGCATGCGCAGTGCCAATTTAAAAAAAATTGCAAAAAAAGCCAAAAATAAGATGGTGATGCATGCGCAGTGCTGGAAATTCGGCTTCTGCGCATGCTCAGAAGTTCCCATAGTACAGATAGGTTTTTTTTTGCAGTAGTCTATTTGCATGTGGGTGGACCCGCCTGGAGACGGATAGATGAGCGGTGTCTCGGTTCCTAAGACCATCGGAAATATGTGTTTTCCGATGGTCTTAGGCGACTCCTGTGAAATGGTTGTTCACCCCCCAAAGGGGTTGCGACCCACAGGTTGAGAAACCGCTGTTTTAAGGTGTTGGGTAGACTAACACGTTTTATCACTTGTCACTTATTTCTAATAACTGAAACAGAGTAATTTGAGAGACTGAAATTTAAATTATAGATTTATTTTTGCAAAGGCCAAGAAGAGGAAGCATCTCTTGTCCTCATTTTTGTGGATGAGGTTGACTGAGGGTGGGGAATGCTCTTAATTTTTTCTCTTCCGCTCATTTGTTCTAGGTGGAAAATCTCCTGATATCAACTTACTGAGGATTGATCAAAGTCAAAAGCGAGAATTCTGTATGTCAGTAAATGGCATTAGGAAAACAGGGAAAAAGAATGAAATCATCACCACCACCACCACCACCACCACCCTTTTTTTCTATTGCACTCCTTACCTAATGATCACAAAGCAGTGTTCTAGAAAACTGCATAGTAGGTTGGAACCTTGCTACATATAATATTATTACTCTCATGATTGTTGTCCTGATCATTCTTTATGGATAATGATCTGTTTGTCCATGTAATTTATTTCTTAGAGAAGAACATTGGAGACTATTCCACAATCTATGTCAGCTTCCAGGATTGGCTCTAAACCTATGCTGAGAGTCCAGCTACTTCTGCCAAAATTTGATGTGCTATGGAGCTATTGTATTTCATCCTCTAGTAGCCAGTGGAAAATTTTTCCACAGACAGCAATGAGTTTTGAATTAGGTCTCTAATTATTTGTAACCAGTAGACTGTGAAACCCCCCCCCCCACCAGACCAATCTAATTACAGAGCTTATATGAAAGCTGTGTGTAATGTGTGTTGAGGAAAAAGACTTTCCCCAAATCTCTATTGCCAAATTTCAAATTTTGTGGTTGTTGAAATTATTCCCTTTATGAAATGCAGCCTACTTCCTGAATATGTTTTATGAGTGTGCATAAAATGTTTTTGGCAAAGACTAAGGCAGTAAATAGGGAAAACAGAAAACGGAGGCAGAGAAACCTGACTGTAGAACCTGTTGTGAGAGTTGGAGCACTAGCTCTATAGCAGGGGTGGGGAACC
This sequence comes from Diadophis punctatus similis, assembly GCA_023053685.1. Lineage (NCBI taxonomy): Eukaryota > Metazoa > Chordata > Lepidosauria > Squamata > Dipsadidae > Diadophis > Diadophis punctatus. The sequence continues at coordinate 3,309,553 of JALIGW010000028.1, read as the reverse complement.
ATGACCCTTTTATGACTTGTGGACTTCAACTCCCAGAATTCCTGAGCCAGCCATGGTTCCCCACACCTGCTCTACTATAACATTGGTAGCTAAAAAATTTACAAGCTGGTATCTCTCTCATTTTCTCTTTCTCTTGTGTCACCCCTCCTCCTCTCAAAAACACATATAATGGAAACAGTTGCTTTAAAATCACAAGGGTCTCATTTAGGTAAATGTCAAATATGCTAGAAACTGAAATCCCCCTTGCAGTACACACAGCAAGTCTGATGCAGAAGGTCGTATCTATTTTGTAAGACTTTATCTAACAAAGGAAGAATTTAGCATAAAGTTAGGTACGCTTAAACACCATGTTTCAGTGAGATTTAAATGTGAATAAGTACATAATGGATGGCACTGATATCTCAGGTTGGGAAATGGTTTTTTTTTTAAAATCTACCCAATTATTATCTTCACAGAAAATCCACAATGGTTGTCTCAGCATGAAGGCTATAAAAGAGGAAGACACATTTTATTATCTATCACCAGAAGACAATAGAACAGAAAGCAGCCAAAAGAAAAATGGCCACCAGAAAATTTAGTGCTTTGGAATGTGCCCTATATTTTTTGCCATTTGCCATATTTATTGAAAAATCAATGTCAGATCTCCGCCAGTGTGACTGTGGCCTGACAAACTCTTATTATAAGGTAATATTCTATTATACCCGTTCATCTCAAACTTTTTTTGCTGTAGTAGCAAATATCAATAGCATTTCTTTTTGAAAAACCTTCAGAGAGGAAAAGGAAAGAACTGGCACTTTAAACAGCAAGAAGATGCTGGGAGCTGATGGATAGAGGTGAATAAGTTGAGTAAGAATTAATTCATAATCACAATAAAAATTTTGGTGATAATATCACATGTCGATCTATCTATCTCACATGCATACTTGCCTGAAACAATGTTCAACCAACCATTCGTCTCACAATCTGGATCAGCATATCCAAAAGGACAAAAGAGGCAAAAGGATTAAAAATACACCAATGTTTAGTACATTACTGTCCAGTTTAGTATAGTACAAGCAACATATGTTCAAATGCATAAAGAATCCAACAATCCAGAATTAAAAACAAAAGTATCAAAGAAGAGGCAAAGAAAAGCCACATGAAATAATGGTTATTATATGAAATTCAAATAATATTTGCCTAAATCTGTTTTAATTAAACTGTCCTTATGAAGCATTTTGTTTTTATATACCGCAAGGACAAAATATAGCAATACTTGTTTAAATATTTGCCCCACAAAATTCAAAACTTAGTCAACCTAAGAGAATAATTTTTAAAAGAGGTAAAAGTAATGAACATTTCATGATAAAATCTTTCATGATACATTTCATGAGGGAACGGCTTTGTGTCATGTGCCAGTTGCACCCTTTCCTAAATCCGGGGGCTCTGCTCAGTGTCACTCAGATCCTGATCACCTCCCATTTGGATTTCTGTAGTGCACTGTCCATGGGGCTGTTCTTGAATAGTATCCACAAATTTCAGCTGGTCAAAATGCAGAAGCTCAGGCAGTTATGTGTGCTCCTAGAGTAGTATATGTTACATCTCTTTGAGTTCTGCATTGGTTCACCTCTGGAATTAATTCAAGGTACTGGTTTTGACCTTTAATGGCATGTGCCTGGGTTATCTGAGGGATCACTTTTCTCTGTTTACATCTGCCACCCCATCAGGTTTTGCATAGAAGGCATGATGTGGGTCCTGTCTGCTAGGGAATTACATCTTGTGGGTCCCAAGAGGCAGGCTTTCTCTGCTACAGCACCCACTTTTTGAAATTTTCTCCCTCCCCAGAAGTGAGATTAGTTTCATCTCTCTCAACATTCCACAAGTCCCTTAAGACCAAGCTATGTTATCAGGCCTGGGGCATCCCAGAGGACTATGGAGATTTTGCAATGGCTTCCTTAATATTATTCTCTCCTTTTTTAATAGTTATGTTTAATTCAGTCTGTTTCTATGCATTATTTTTTTAATTGGGTGCTGTATGATGTCCAGAGTCACTTTGATGTGAGATGGGCAGATATATACTGTAAATATGATAAATAAAAGACTAAAAGAGCATTAGCAAATTAGCAAAGAAAATAGCAATCGCCTGCTACTTTCAAAGAATCCCACATTTAATGAAAAATGATGTAATCTCAGTGTTTGAATGTAATCTCAGTGTTTGAAGTGTAGGTTGCCAAATGCACGCCCCCTCTACTGACCACTTAAGTATGAAGTAAGGTCCACGGAAGTCAATTTGTGACTGAAACTGTGAAAATTTGTAGCTGAAACAACTGAATCAGGTAGAGCATTCCAGACAACTCTGTTACAGAAATCATATTTTTACAGTCAAGTTTAGAACGATTTACATTGAGTTTAAAGCGGTGGTTCGTGTGCTTATTATTATGATTAAAACAAAAAAAGTCATTTACAGGTAAAACATTACTACATATAATTTTGTATGCAATACCTAGGTCTGACCACAAGCGTCGCAGTTCTAAGTTATCCAAACTGAGAATTTCGAGCCTAGTAGCATAGGGAATTCCATTGTGTACACAAGAGTGCAAGACTTTTCTCGTGAAATACTTCTGAACCCACTCAATTGCACTGATGTCAGATATATGGTGGGGATTCCAAACAGTTGAACAATACTTTAAGATTGGTCTAGCATAAGTTTTAGAAGCTCTAATTAACAGATTAACAGATTAATAGAGTTGGAAGGGATCTTGCAGGTCATCTAATCCAACCCCCAGCCTAAGCAGAAGACCCTTCATCTGCCTCTACCTAGGATCAAACTCACAACCTCCTGATTGTGAGCCAAGAGCTCCATCTCTAATTAGCAATACAATGTTTCCAGAAAAAAAAAACTGCACAAAATTAAATTTACAACTCTTAATGCTTTTTTTTAGTAACGCTAAATATATTGACAAAGTGAGGCTCATCAGCTAGTTCAATGCCACCTAGCTTATACTTGACATTCTGATTACGTTTACCAATATGTAAGACAGAGCATTTACTGATCGAAATTTGAAGTTGCCAAATAGATGACCATTCAGATACATAGTTGAGATCATTTTGCAAAACATTTTGCAATATCCTGCTATATCCTCTTATGGGCAGAAGATTTATTTAAGAAGAGCAAGACAAGCTCTGTCCTATGCTATTCTAGAGGTGGCTCACCTCACCTCTTTCTGTCTTTTGTTCAACAATTCAGAGCTTTTAGATTTTAAAAAGTATAGTGGGGGTGCAGGGCTGGGTTCCTCCCGGTTCGGATCAGATCGCCCAAACTGGTAGCGACCTGCTCGTGACATCACTGCCATCTTTTTTTCCTATTTTTTGTGAATTTTTCCCCTTCCATGGCTTGAAAAAGGGCCCTCCCGCCCACCCGCGGGTGAATTCTGACCTTTATTTCTTTGCCCGAAGCACAGCTGATGAGCTCCTCAGCTGTGTTTCGGGCCCTTTCCTGCTTCTGAGCATGCGCGGAAGCCAAATCGCACGAGGGGTTCTAACCTAAATACGAAACATCGCGATGTGAACCGGTGGCGAAGGTAAGTGGAACCCACCCCTGTGGGGGGTGGGAGGGTTTGAGTCTCTCTCTCTCTCAAACACACACACCTCTCTCTCTATCATATATCTATAATCTATCATGTATCATCCATCTCTCTCTCTATCATCTCTCTGTCATGTCTCACACATTTTTCTATCTATCTATCTATCTATCTATCTATCTATCTATCTATCTATCTATCTATCTATCTATCTATCTATCTATCTATCTATCTATCATCTATCTATCTATCTATCTATCTATCTATCTATCTATCTATCTATCTATCTATCTATCTATCTATCTATCTATCTAATCTATCCACACACCCTCTTCCCTCCCTCTCCCTCCCCCCTAATCTTACTGGTTGCTTTGCATTCACAGTTTGCAAGAGACACACTAAGACAGCACAATTCCAGTTTATAATTAAACCAGCAACTTCTCTCTGCTGAGCAGAATTCTAGTGGGTGCTGCCATATTCAAGATGAACATTGTCCTTGCCTAATACTTTAACAATAGCCACCCCTCAACCTCACCTGCAGGTTGAGCTCCTTTAATATGAAATGCTAGCAGCCTTTTTTATTTTTTGCTCCCATTGGGAATTTAAGCTAGTATCCTCCTGACACTTGGAAAGTGGTTTTAACCGTGTTCAACTCCTTCCACTGTGGGGGGTTAATCTCATAAAGGTTTCAGCCACACAAACACTGGTGTCAGGGGTATAATGATTACTTTGAAGTTTGTTTGCTTTCCAGTGCATTGAAACAGTTTAAACGTTCTAGAAATAGGATTAGATGCCCCAGTGAATTCATTTCATTTACCCCCAGCAGTGGTTTTCCAATACTATATGGTGTTTACATGGTATCAATTTAGACGCATGCTGATTTCTTAGATTCTTCTGCTCCCCTGTCAAGATTCAGATAGATTCTGTTTTGCCGATGCTGTTACAGGGCAAAATGTACAAATGTATGTTTAAGAGATTTGGGATTGTGATAATGTCTTTGTAAAACTTTAAATTTACCTAAGCAAATGAGCCAATTTAATTTGATGTCTGTTATCTGCTGGAGTTAAACCTAGGTTTTATATAGGAGAAATCTCTGAGGAAAAGAATCCAAATTCAAACATGATGTCAGGAAACAATTTCCCTGCATGAATATTACCCAGGAAGAAATGGTACGCAATGTTGAAATCTTTTGGCAACAAGAAAGTATTTGAAGATTCCCAATCCATTACTGGAAGACAGTGCTTCTTGGACACTAGATTTGTCTGAGTTTTAATACAATTTGCTATCCTAATAAAATTATTTCAGTTGAATATATAACTTTTAGATAAGGAATCCATCACTATTCAATCAAATTTCCAAAATTTCTTTGTTTTATGTTATGTAACACACACACACACACACACACACACACACACACACACACACACACACACACACACACACACACACACATATATATATATATATATATATATATATATATATATATATATATATATATATATATATATATACATACATACATACATACATACACATACACATACACATACACATACACATACACATACACATACACATACACATACATATACATATACATAGGGAGAGAAAGAGGCAATACACCATGGGGAAATCTTCATCTGTCAGCATGACTAAGGCAGAAACAATTAAGTCAATTACAGGAGAGAAAAAAGGATGTGGACCGGTTACACATGCAAAGTCTAAATTGACAGGCATTACATAAATTGATAGGCATTCTATAAAAGCAAGCATCTCTTCCATGGGGATTTTACACTCTGACGAAGTCAACAGGGGTTGACGAAAGCTTAGCATTTTTAATAGTAGTTTTAAATAAAATTTTAAATGTTCCAGAGATCGTGATGGCTATCGCTTCTTTATCTGTACATATATATATATATATATATATATATATATATATATATATATATATATATATATATATATATATATATATATATATATATATATATATATATATATATATATATATATATATATATATATATATATATATATATATATATATATATATATAATGAATATATATGAATTAAACTTAGGTCTATATTTCTTCTTGTTAAAAGAGAAGTAACAATATTTTAAGATAGTTTTTTAAAATAGTCATCTTGAATAAATAAATGCACAAAGATCTACTGTGTTTACACACATACAAATTTATTTACTTTTACTTCTTGGCTTCAAATTCTTATGGTCAGAGCTTAAATAATGTACATTTTGTCATAGTTTTGCTATAAAGTAGAACATGATTTTATGTTCAACACTTTGTGATATAATGCACTATAACATGATACAGATATCATACCACATACATGCATTATTTCGTTCAGTTTATATGGTCAATCATCTCAGCAATTGATTCTAGGTGGTGAGCAATCTTAAAATAAATTATAAACAAATTTCCCTCATAAATACAAAAATTATAATGGTTAGCACAACCATGATATGGATTCTTCACACACAAAAGATCCCAGACCCAAGCCCAGAATAAAAGGCCAAGGGGGTTGGGGGTCATCCTAATCTCTGGAAGGAGAATGTTCCAGGGGGTGATGCTATAGCAGAAAAGCCATGTCCCCTGAGCCCATTCCTAGGACAACTATACATATAAAATGTACTTGTCTATTGAAAAGTATGTCAACAGATGTTACTCTTAATTAGTGTACCTAGGATTTCAGTGTTGTTGATTGATTCATAATTGGAATTATAAGAAGGAAAATAAATTTACTCTGCAGTTACCAATGTCTCCTACTTTCTTCTCTGAAGATTGGGAAATTGCTTACTCAAGTGGGATGGAAACAGAAGGATGCCAAATAAAACAAGTATCTTTACCTGACTGAGCAGTTCTCTTCCTTCATAGATAATTCATTTTCATTCATTTATCTCAGAATCCAAGCCAACTTTCCTTTTGATTAGGTAAGCTACATATATAACATCCTAGGTCACCTCTTTTTAAAAATGTATTTAGGTTAGAAGATTACAGGACCATACAGAATTATACAGAGTAACAGAGTTGGAATAACAGGTGGGAATTCAACCACCTGCTCAAGCAGGACACCCCATATCATTCCACACAAATGGCTTTCCAATCTCTTCTTAAAAACCTGGAGTGATGGAACATCCACAATTTCTGGAGGTAAGTTGTCCCTCTAGTTGTTCCCATTGTTAGGAAATCTCTTTTTGGTTCTAGGTTGTATCTCTCCTTGATAAGTTTCCATCTGTTACTTCTTGTCCTTCCGTCAAATGCTTTTGTCTGTGATAGCCCTTCAGATATTGGAAGACTGCTATCATGTCACCCAAGCTGGTACCATTAAGATTACTGTCATAGTACTATCATTATCCTGATTATTCAGACTCTTGGACTTTATATCTCTCTACTTGAAATGACTTTTATTTATATCTTTTATGTTAAATGTATTTTAAATATTATGATTATAATAATTTTGAAGCACTACACCTTTGAATCCTACTCCATGTTTATTTTATTATCCATACTAAAAGAAATATAAAATTGTCCCAGCCCAGATTTATACATTGTTGTAAACTTTATAACAAGGCAAATGCTATCATAGCAGGGGTACAGTTGTCTTATATAGTGTTGTTATATTTGAATTGTAATAGCTATCTCAATTTGGATCTCAACTTTTAAAAAATTAGACAACACTGAGTTGGAAATAAACCATGTAGCACAAATAGCTTTATTTTAGTAGCATTTACTTTTCTAATGATTCTTTACATTGTAAATCATTTCATGAATTTCCAGTCCCAACTGAAACATTTTTTGTAAAGTGCTGGAATAAGGTCTCCCTCGCTTTTGTATCACTGCTGGGAAATACTGTGGAGATCTTTGACGACACATGCTGTATGAACAAACACCACTTAAGCCAGACTTGGCTTTCTAAACAAGTATTTAATCTCCTCATTAAAGATATATGAAACTAGAAATCAATGTGCACTGGTGGTTAGAGCTTTTTAGCGGAACTAATGGCTACACCTTGTCTAACATTAGAAACTTCACTTGTGGTTTACAGCTGCTGCACATGGAGAAACATGAATCCACAACAAAGGATCTTAGGCAGCTTTAATAATTGTATTGTGAATTCAGAATAGACAGGTCACATAAATATATAACTGGTACTATAAAACATTTTCAATTCACATTTCAGCTTCTTAACTGGATGCACTGAGCTCTTAAACCATATGGCATTGGATGACAGGCAGTAAAATATGTTATATACTAGACCCAAACTTCAGAGAGGCATGTGGTGAAGTGTAGAACTGTACACTGCAAATAATTATGCTGTGAAAACAATGTTATTCTGAATCGCTACCCCAAACTGGAATGCATTCAAAAAGATTTTAGAGCTCTAAGCAAAAGGGCAGAAATTATCTATTTATCTTCTGTGATTAGCAGTTGGGATAATGAAGTATGATTTCTTGTGTTCATTTCATGAAAATGAAAATGTCTTAATTTGTCACATTTTAAATTTGACTCTAGTCCACAACTTTCTCTCTACCTTTATTGATGTCATTAGTGCTGTTTTTTTTGTCAGTTGTTTCACTCCTGGTCAAAGGGATTGTGAAGATCTCTGCCTGAATGCTTTGCCAATTACTGCAAACAATTTTGAACTGCTTACTGAATTGTTTATTCCTATGATGTATAAACACATTGGACTGTCAAACCCCCTGGGAAAGAATCTCTCATGGACTTGCATAATATTGACAGATCCTACTCAGAGCATAACATACTTTCAAGATTAAGGTGTTTATGTCTTCTATTTTATATGTTTTGAAGGCATCCTACCATATATATGGATAGCTGCCCAGTGTAAGTCTGGTTTCAAGATGAATACCATACAAAGCCATAGCAGTGATCTTAATGTTTCTCATCAACAATTCGCATGGGTCCACCTGACTAGCAAGAATAAATAAACTTTGCTGATACTCTTCCTTACAGTGGTATATTTTATTTACATTTTATATATTATTAGTATACATTTGCATTTATCAATTTAAATTAGAATTTGTATTTTGTTGTACAAAGTTGTGTCAGATTTTGTTCACTTTTTGGAGTGGTGGTGAATTTCCCGTAGGGGCCAGTCTACAAGGCTATTTTTTAAAAATAAGATATTTGCTGGTAAACAGCAGGGTCATGTAGACTGTAATCCTCTTCCCTTTCTCCATATGGATACATATTCCATTCCCTGAAAATGTCAAGAAGAGGTTGACATTAATGCTATTTTTCTCAATTATTAAACATAACTTTTTTCTCATCTGACTGCAATCTTTATTTTTATGACTGCTTCATTTTTATTTATTTATTTATTTATTATTTGTGATTTTATAATATCGCGAGATGCCAAACAGCCAATTTGAAGATGGGAGGTATAATGGAAATGATAAATAAATAGGGAGGGAGAAAAGTTTTGCAACAGGGGGCATCAGTACATGTTTAATGAACTAGAGGCCACATTTGCAACAGTCAAAATAAGAGACTTCTTTCTTGGAAAGTTTTTTGAACACCCTAGTAGACCTGATTTGCTCACCAACCTCCTTACTGGTCTTAAAGAAGACATATTCAGTTATCCCCTGAGTTAAAGGTAAATCACAGTTACCTGCGTTGCTGAAGGAAAAAAAAGTTCAAGGCATCCAGTAAAATTTCTTTAAAAAAAATCATAATTGAAATCAATAAGTTAGCAAAAGACTAACCTGAACAGTAGTTCTGTGTGCAGAATGGGAATTAGTCTATTAACTTTGGGAAGGGCTGTGGCTCAGTGGCAAATCACAAACTTTCTATGCAAAAATTCCAGAAAGTCATTGTTAATGAATGTAGACAGTACTGACCTAATGGAATGGAACACTGCACTTTTCTGAGTCCCTGTAGCACATATTATCAAAGCATTTATTGCAACAGCTTTGTGGCATTATTTACAACTTTTTCTACTATATTCATTGCTATAATCCTTTCTCAGCTCCATGCATTCATACCACGCTTTTTTTTTGTCTGCGTCCTTTCTTTTGTATTTTTGTTTCTTATCCACCCAGAGGAATTATGTCCTGGCTTTACTCAGTTCATCTTTAATTTAAGTGCTTACCACTTACCACTCAGTTTCCATATATAGGTGCAATCCACAAACATTTTTTTCCCTCAGTTCGCATGGACAAAAGATGCAGGGAATAATGGATTTAGGTTACAGGAAGACAAAGTCTAAGTGAATGATAGAACAATAAGAGAAGTTTGACAGTGGAACCAATTACCCAGTAAGTTGGTAGGCTTCCCATCATCTTATATGTTCAAATGGTGGCTAGACATCTGTCTGGGATGCTTTAATTTGGATTCCTGCATTGAGTAAGAAGTTGATCTCAGTGGCCTAATGGGACCCTTCTAACTTTATGATTCTATGCTTGTTTTCATTATATTTTGCTGCATGATCCTCTCCTCACCTTCCCCATATTTTTCAGACAGGAGAAAATGTAAGGTGGAGGCAGCACATGGTGTTTCTGTAAGCAGCATTTAGATTCTTTTGTCCTTTCTTGGGCAGATTTTTAGAGATTATGACCAGAACAGCCATCATATCTGTGACCTGATAGTTAAAGCCAAACTGAAATATTGCCAAGCTCCAGTGTTGTTAGTTAGCTATTTATTTTTATGTTCTTCTTCTTCTGCTACACAGAAAAAAAGAAGAACAAAGCAGTCTTCTATGAAGTAATTTGATAACATGACAATAAAAACACCTTTGTCGCGAAACTAGTAGTTATATAATAGTATAGACAAATAAAAGTTAAACCAAATTACTCTAAAAGGCCATGTGATCTTGGGTCAATTCTTGAGTCTTGGTAAACAAGTCTGTTTTAAGCTACCTTTTCTACTTATTCTTAGTTTAGAAAGAAGTTCCTAGATACCACCAAAAGTTATATGCATCCTTAATGTCTCCCATAAAAATGTGGACTATAAAGTACAAATTTAGCTGGATCATGTTTTTATTAAATCTGATTGTCTTGCTCTCAGTCATGGGACTTTATGCCATTAACTTCAGCTCTGTAGACATCCTTGATTTACTTATAGGGTCCAGGCCATGACTTTACTATGTTACACGTCAAGGGCAGAAGAAGGTTCTACTCTCAATAGTTTTACATATCACCTACCATTATGAGACTCTCACAATAAGGCCCCCAATCAGTCTGAGGATTCTGCTTCTACTAAGTAGATGGAGTATGTTAATGTAGAGAATGCTTTCATTATGACTAAACATATATATTCTAAATGCTTTGTGTGCTAGTCTGATTATGCACTATATAAAATATTATGATTACATACCACATATTATTATGCCCCCTGGTACTGACAAGCACACAGAATGATTTACTGCTTGGAAATATCCCTGCCATCAATGTTGCCTGGCATTGAGCTAGAACTATATAAATTTATGTTTTTATTAAAAATTTTAATCTTTTCAAGTTTAAATTAATAATTTCCCCCTTTCTAGTTCTTGCATTTCTGACATGAGATGAGATGATAATATTACCATGTGTGCTTTTGGGGCAGGGGCAGGGGCAATTTTACTACAAGTGCAGTGTAGATGAATTCAACTACATCCAACATAGAGACCCACTAGCTGGTGAAATCCAATACTGTGGCTCCTACTAGTCCTCCTAACATTGTCCTCCTAACATTGTCAATACTACTAAAAGCAAAACATATATATCCTTATTTTATTTCAGTGCTGAAATTCCATCCATCCATCCATCCATCCATCCATCCATCCATCCATCCATCCATCCATCTCCTCCTCCTCCTCCTCCATCATCATCATCATCATCATCATCATCATCATCATCATCATCATCATCACCATCACCATCACCATCACCATCACCATCACCATCACCATCACCATCACCATCTATCTGTCCATCCATCCATCTTCTTAGAATGCTATACTGCAGGCTACTTCTGCTCACTGCCGGCTGCCTGCAATTTGGCAGTTCAAATGTCACTAGGTTCAAGGTTGACTCAGCCTTCCATCCTTCCGAGGTCGGTAAAATGAGGACCCAGATTGTTGGGGGCAATATGCTGACTCTGTAAACCACTTAGAGAGGGCTGTAAAGCACGGTGAAGCAGTATATAAGTCTAAGTGCTGTTGCTATTAACAAAATAAAGCTTTTCCCCCAATATTAATTACTTTTGAAATGTAATTCAAGAAACTTAGATGTTATTTGGAACTGCGGCTCTGTGAATAGTTTGCTTTCTGGAACTTGTGCTATGGGAGTTCTCACTGCTGCAAAGATAAGACTTTTGCAGACAAAATTGCTTTCCAGAGGAGGAACCAATGTAAAGTTTTGCCTGAAAAGATCTCACTGGTTCTATCCTGTGTATATTTTGATCCTTTGAATTGCCCTAGAAAAAACTAACAAAAATTTTAAACACAAGTTTTTTTCTTTTAAAAAAAGGTAATTTCCAAATATTTCCCTCTATTTTATAAGAAATGTAAAAGTATATAGAAGACCATTTGCCTCCTGACTACAGAAGGAGAAAAAACATTTTATTCACATAAGTCACTTTATCAAATCAAGCAATGTATGCTCAATTTGTAGTTTCCTGTTAAAGGGAAACCGTACTATGATGCCAGAAATAAGATGTTTGCAATGCAGTTTTCCATACTGACCTTTACTATTTTAATCCAGCTGCTCTGCATCATATGTCAGTAATCACAGAAGCATTACAAATAACATAATTGGTTGCAATTTGTTTTTAATGATGATTGTGTTCAGACTGACTCAGGTTATCCTACCTGTTTCTACTACGGTTCTGCACAAAATTGGTGACTGCTCATTTCAAATGAGCTTAATTTGCCACAGCTTGAAGGTAATTGTTTTCATTTTCTGCCAAAATAATCCAACAGGCACAGTAAATTTTCTGGAAGCAAACAGAGGAACTGCCCTTATCTGCAACCTTCCCTATGTGTGTGACTCTCTGAGAAACCAGCAAGCCACACCCAGTTTAAGGTAGCCACCTGAATGTCACCCCCCAGCCAAAAAAGCAGATATTTGCATAATATTTTCCCATACCAAGATAATCAGAAACAACATCCATACTGATAATTTAAGGCTCATCTACCCGACTTGCTTGCCTCAATGAGAGCATGGACGAGTGACCACTGAGAGCAGGAACATACGAGGTTGTCCTATACCCATTTCTCTTTATTTCCCCCTCCCCTCCCCTGTGGGTGGTAAGGAGTGTTTTTTTTTTGCCTTGTTTTCAGAACAGTGCTATCTGATTCACCATCAGAATTTCATTTTTGTTATTGGCAAACTCCTCCATTATAATTAGTTGCTGTGTTAGTTGCGGCAGGACTGTTGTCTCTATGTTCATTGTTTGCTGGCCTTCATAAGTTTGTTTTAAAATATTTATTAGTAGAGCAGTGGGAATCTGGGCTTTTCTTCCCCACTTTCCAAGTTCACTGAGGAAACAGTGAAATGGTAGCCTTCACTTTCTTTTTAAAAAGTTCATTGATAGAAGGGTGGAATAATAAAATGATGGAGCTGTTCCCTATCCTGTTGTTGTCCCCCCAGGTAAAATTGACAAGATTTCTCCTTTTAGCCCAAGTAACAGCAAAAATGGTAAAACTATTGGATAATTCAGGAAGGTGAAGAGAGATAACCCAAGAATTACCTACAGTATAGGAAAAGCACAGAGAGAAATGTGATATATCTCAGTATAGTGCTAGTATATGTGGTAGGCCCCTGCTTTTTTCCTTTTTATTGTTTCTCTAGTGAACCTTTATTCTTTAAATGTTACACTTCTTAATCTTTAATCTTGACTTTGTCAGGAGATCTTCAGATAAGACAGCTTCGGGTAGAGATCTAGTCTTTGACAGGCCTTAAAATAGAAGTCTACCCTTAATTTTGTTTTTGTTTATTTGATGCATGAGCACATGTGTTTTTTTTAAAAGTTAATGATATGAAGTTTCAGCTTCCTGATCTTTATATCAGTAATATTGTTGAGGTGCTACTGATATTGTTGGTGGATATTGTTGTTGGTGTCCTATTTTAATTTTAATTTTTTAATTTTTCTAATTGTTCAGTCTTATTAGTTTGTTTTATTGTACTCCACCTTGGGATTAAAAGTGAGCTAAACATTTTTATGAATAAATTACAATCTGCCTTTTGTTTCATCTTCTCTTTAAGTTTTTGATAACTGGACATATGATTTGTACAATTTATCTTGCTAAACCTAAGAGAATGAAAATTGGTAGATGTCCCTCTGAACATGCAATCAAGGATAGTTTAAAGCATGAGTGATTGGCCTGGCTAAATCTATGGTTCAAATAGATCTAGAGTCCTAAATGGAAACCTAGTGGTCTCTCAATGACACTTTAGGGATTTGTGAATATGATCCGCCACTGAGAAAAAATATGATATAATGGGAAGCAATGAACTTCTTGGTTCTTGAAGGTAAGTGGTAAAGGATGAAAGAAAGGGAGTAGAAAAAGACCAAGTGGTGGAAGGATAGGAAGAAAGGCTAAACATTGTGCTAGGAAAGAAGACAATGGAAAGTCAATGGGTTTGGGGGCACAGAAGAATGCACAGAAGAAAAGATTCAATGATACATTACATTGATTTGGATTGAAGTGTTTATATCTGCAATGCTTCAGTTAAAATCCACCTGAGATAGATGTCAACATTTCTGTATTCCCACCTCCAAGAGAGAATGTGATTTTCTTTTACAGAATCAAACTACAGAAATGCACATAAGCTTGATATAAAAATCTATCAAATTAAATTAATGAAGCACATCCATTATTTGATCGTGCAAAGATAATAACCCTACTGGTGCCTTGTGGTAAAAATCTTCAGAACAACTTGGTTCACTCCTATTATAGGAGGCTACAATAGCCTCCTGTTTGGGAAAAAACAAAGGGCTGTTTTTGGGGGAAAAGAGTAATCGTTAAAGGCAGCCTACATTTCAGTAAAGAATGCAACACTGAAGTATTCACTGCCTTGAAAGACAGCTATGTTTCTTTCAATTTTAAAGTAAGAGAGGCCCAAAGAAATAATGTCATTCAAATTAGAGTCATCGAGCCGCATTCCTTCTCCTACTGGATCAACTATAATCATGTACATTGGAATCCAGCTCCAGTACGAAGTGTTTCCTAAAAAGCCATTCTTCTTAGCTCCATTTATTTCTAGGGGATTTTACTTTTAGATAAGTATGCTTAGAAATTTCAGCTCTGGGCAATTTTCTATTGCTTAGTTTTTGTTATGATTTAAAGGCCTTCACATTTCAGTAACACTTTCTTATTTCCAGCCTCCGTAAAACAAAATTGTTTTGTTGATAAATCAGTTGGCTAATTTTATTCCCCTTGGCAATTGCCCCCCTTCTCTATCTCTCACCCCCCCAATACTGCATTTTTAATGTTATTCCAAGATGATATCAGTTAGCCTCAGTTATTCTTAATAACTCAATCCCACAGTTGACACTGAGATCATTTCTTCTTGGTTTACAAGCTGGTGCATACATAATGTGGCTAACCCAGCATACAAAGAAAAACAGAAGAAAATGTTTCCCGAAGATCATCAGGCATGGAGTGTTTGACTTCTGGTGACCAAACGTACAAGCAGGGAAAACAGAGCACTCTATAGCAGGGCAGGTAATCTATTTTGCAGCCACAGGCCTTTTATTTTTGGACACACACACACACACACACACACACACACACACACACACACACACTTCAACAGCTAGAGGCCACAGGGAATATGGTAAAGACATTGTGACAGCATACATGTGAGTAGGACTTATTTTTCAGGGTTTAGTGGAAAAATCATTTGAGAGGTCAGTTACTCTAAGTGGTTAATAAGTTAATTATCCTAGCCAAACCTATTGATCTTGATTGAACTTAAAAAGGCTAATCAGGCTGATCTGGTTAATAGGTGAACTAGAGACCATCCTGGAAATCTCAGGATTGCAGCCCACATTGAGAAGTATGAATGAGATTTCAGAAGAAAGAAATGGCAAACATGGAGTGCTGTCCAGAGTTACTGGTGGTGAGATAGGGAGTTACATAAATTATATAAATTTGATTATCCTATTTATCTATCTATCTATCTATCTATCTATCTGTCTATCTATCTATCTATCTATCTATCTATCTATCTATCTATCTATCTATCTATCTATCTATCTATCTATCTATCTATCTATCTATCTATCTATCATCTATCAATAATCTATCTTGTGTTGTTCCCAAAGAAACTACATGGATGTGTCCATGTTGTCACCAGGATGCAGGCTTAACTTGAAATACTGTATCTAAAAGTTTAATAAATCTTATTTCAATAGATGGAAATTTCTGAAAAATCACATCACTATATTATCTATTTAAATAAATGGTCACATAAAAGGGACAATACTGTCTTCAAGTTTTGATTTGATAAACTCATGCAATTGGTCCCGAGAGAGGAGGAAAAAGACCTCCTTTGTTCTTTTTTTTCCCTTCCTAAGACCAACAACTCTGAATGGTGCAATCCAGGGAGCAAGGATTTGATGTCTCTGAAAGCTGAAAAAGAAAGAATTTATGTATTTCTTATTTATTTATCAAATTTATTTATGAATAGCTTATACTAACACCAAGATAATGATTCAAACATATTTTCAAAAAGGTTGTAAGGAAGGACTTGGAAGGTGGACAAAAATGCGAGATCCACTCTAAACATAGTTAACTACGCAACCAACCAGCTTTTCTATCTACAGGGCATAGAAAGGTAAATATGTCCACAGTGCAATAGCAACCGAAATAAAGGAGATTTATTTTAAAAAAATGAATTGAGTAACCAAATGTATTAGGGAAGAACCATCATCCATGCTGCATTTTCCATATTGTTTTCTTGCCATGTACTTAATACCTTACAGTCCAAAAGTTTCACTAATATAACTTCAATTTACTGTTGTTCTTATAGATTTTGACCTTCTCAATTAAAACATTAACATTTTAATTTGTTTTCTATGGCACCTACTCTATGGCTTCCAACCTTTTGGGCACCAGGGACCAGTTCCGTGGAAGGTGGTTTTACCATGGACTACGTGTGTATGTGTGTGTAATTTTGCATGCTGCCTGTATCTTGCACATGCATGAATGGGGTTTTGCTCACTTGCATGGCCTGATTCCTGGTGGGGCATGGATTGATGCAATCTGCAGCCTGGGGGTTCGGGACCCTTATTCTAGGTGATAGTTTCAACATCTGCTTTTCTTCCATCCTATGTAGAATCTGTTAGTTTACAACATGAGGTTCTTAAAGATGTGCATCATTGATGAGATTCTTTATTATAGGCCATAGAAATGTATTAAGTAGGCATCCAAATCTATCCTGAAAGATGCTTGTTATATAGCACAGAGGGGTTGCTTTTGGAAGGCGGACTATTCTTAAGTGCCACTGCACATCTAGATTTATTTCTTAGTATTTGGAGTGGTAGGTGAGATGATCTTTATTTAGCAAGATGGGGTGGGGGTGGGAATATGTTTTCTAACAAGTTACATAGTTTGTAATTGGATTACAGGGAATGATGTTGCTCTATTCGTATGAAACTGTAGACCTTTTGGAAGACAAAACACCCTTTTTCAACTGATGATGTTGATTTGGGCAATTGGGTAAAGCATGGAAGGAAAACAATTGAATCAACTGCTACTCTTGTCTCATTGCATAATGTTTCATATCCATCCCATTTTTCTTCTAAGCCACACTATCCAGATTTACTATATTGTATACATTTTTATATTTGAAATTCTTTTTCAGTATAATGTTTCAGAATATTTATGATTTTGGGGATAGTAGCATCTGAGAATTTCACAGACAGTGGCACCTTGCCCTCCTAAAGCATTAGGAGAAGATTGTCAGTCTCAGAATTAAAAACAAACAAACCAGACGAAAACACCAAGACCAGTAGAGCATTAATACATTTTCCCATGGATAATCTTGATACCTATGTTCCAAATGTGATCCTTTTACTACACTGATGGTTAATACTACAATACTTTAATGGTTAAATAACTGAAGTCTCTAGTGTATATCAGTCAGACATGCCATTAGGGACCAGGGAAAATATAGGCCATTAAATAGGAACCACAACAATCCTGTTGCTGTTTTTGATATAGAAATTATTTTTTTTCC
The DNA here is from genome assembly GCA_023053685.1 of Diadophis punctatus similis. Lineage (NCBI taxonomy): Eukaryota > Metazoa > Chordata > Lepidosauria > Squamata > Dipsadidae > Diadophis > Diadophis punctatus. The sequence continues at coordinate 3,291,785 of JALIGW010000028.1, read as the reverse complement.
TCCTATGCCTGTTGAGCTTCAGCAGCTGTTTCCACTCTGGTAATGTTAAGCTGCTTTGGAAATCCAGTATCATAAATGCTGGCTGTATTGATTGGCAATTATAGGGACTGAAGGACAATAATTATGCATGGTGCCATGTTGGGGAAAGTTACATACAGCTCCAGTGTGGCAGTATAAGTCTAGAACTGGGAAGACTTAGTGTGATGGAACGTAGTGGATTCCCAGGAAGGAGGGGTGCTTCAGAGGAGGAAGAGGTGACTCAGTCCAGATATTATGTGACAGAGGATAAAGACAGACTTTCCTTAATAGTTCACAGAGTACTTTATAATGGAGATAGTAGAGTGCTGAGTCTGGCAAGATTTTCTCTATAGGCATAAAACAATGGGGGGGGGGGAAGAACCCTCCTCTTGGAAAAATCATTATGTGTAATTCTTGGTTTTGAGCCTGACACCCAGGTTCAAATCCATACTCAGTCAAAGGACCTCACTGGATGAATTTGCACTAGCCGCTATCTCTCAATCCAATTTATCTGTCACAATTATGGTGAAGCTAAAACTGGTAGTGGAAGAATAGCTCACCGGAAGAACCAGGAAATTATATGTCTTTCAGCTCAACATTTGTTTTGGGGAAGATAATGGGAATTGCTTTTAAAGATAAAATAACCCAGCATTTACAGACATAGGCCTTCTTCAAGGGTGCCCAGGATGGTTTCACTAAAGGAAGATCCTGTCTAACTAATATATTTGACTTTTTGTTGGTATACACAATATGTTTATAAGGGTGTGCCAGTAAACATTATCTACTTAGATTTTCAAAAAAGTTGGATCAATTCATGGAAGTTATGGGACTCACCAGTTATTAGTCCTGTTGGCAGTGTGACTGTCTCTGAAGATCATCTGTTGGGAGACGAGGGGCTTCATTTGCCAGCTTTCAGCTGTGGGGTTGAAACGGTCATCAATTACTTGGATTAATCTCAGAAGCCATGGCTTAGAGTTTTTATGCATCTTTGCGCTCTTCTATGTACTTTACTTTTGCCAGTCTGAACATTGATTTGTTTTTGCTTGTAACTTCTATCCTCTACCTCGGAAGCGGGAGGGGGGTGGGATTGTGGGGGCTTGTGTGTTAAGATTGTGTGGTTGATGCGAGTGGGTGGAGTGGATTTGGGATGAAAGGATATTTATGTGTGTATGTTGAAATATTTGGGCGGATGAAATGTTTAGTTTAATGGATTAACTTGGATAGAATGAGTGAGTCGGGGATGAGAGTTTGGCTCCCCCTCTGCTGAGTGTGGAAACAGAAGCAGAGGGGGGGTTGAGCCCAATCCCAGACTTAGTGTGAATGGAGTGTATGGCCTGTCGGGAGAGGAGGGGGCCAGTGGGGGAGGGGAGGGGATCTCTGGTGTAATGGGGAGTGGGAGCATTACAGTCATAACAGGGAGGGGTAGGTATGGCGGGAGCAGAGGGGTAGGCCACTCTTGGAGAATGAGAACTTGCTGTCTTCAAGCGATTCCGTGTTCTGGCCCCTCTGGTTTGGTTCCACCTTGCTCAGCCCGAGTACCTGGTAATCAGGGATGTCAGAGCCCTGGGCTCAAGCTGTTGCTGTTGAATGCCAGGTCGATTACTAACAAAGCCCCCCTTGTACGGGATCTTATCCTGGAAGAGGGGGCGGACCTGGCATGCATTACTGAGACTTGGCTGGGCCAGGAGGGGGGGTTTTCCCTCTCCGAGATGTGCCCGAACGGATTCTCAGTTCAGCATCAGCCGCAACCCCAGGGAAGGGGTGGAGGAGTGGCTATTATAGCTCGCCAGAATCTATGTCCTCGAAGGAGCCCTGCCCCGGAGATTGTTGGGTGTGAGATGCTCCTTTTGAAGTTGGACTTAGGGGTTCAGGTGGGCCTTTTGCTTACGTACTTGCCTCCTAGCTGCGTTGCAAAGGCCCTGCCTGTTCTGCTCAAGGTGATAGCGGGGCTGGCGATTGAGTTCCCCAGGTTGATGGTGCTGGGGGACTTCAACCTGCCATCGCCCGGCGAAACCTTGGAGGCAGTCCAGGAGTTCATGGCTTCCATGACAACCATGGACCTGACCCAAGTAGTTCAGGGTCTGACTCATAAGGGAGGTCACACACTTGACCTTGTGTTTCTCTCGGGGCAGTGGAGAGATGATCTGAGGCTGAGGGGTTTAGTCACAGCACCCTTGTCGTGGTCAGATCATTTCCTTCTGAGGTTGGATTTCATGGCACCACTCCTCCATCGCAAGGAGGCGGAACCGATTAAGTGGTTCCGCCCCAGGCGCCTAATGGAATCCAAAGGATTTCAGAGGGAACTTGGGGAAATACCTGAATCCTTGGTACACAATTCATCTGAGTCTCTAGTGGCTGCCTGGAACCGGGCGGCAATGGGGGCTTTAGATCGGATTGCGCCTTTGCGGCCTCTCCGTGGCAGCAGATCCAGGAGGGCCCCTTGGTTTACCGAGGAACTCCAGGAGATGAAGCGCCAAAAGAGACGCCTAGAGCGACGATGGAGAGCTAGTAAAGCTGAATCTGATCGGACACTTTTAAGAACTTTCATTAAGTCTTACTTAGTGGCGATACGGGCAGCAAAATGTGCACATTTTCCCGCCCTTATTGCATCCACTGATTCCCGCCCAGCCACCCTGTTTAGGGTGACTCGCTCCCTTCTTGCCAACTCCTGAGGTTATTGGAGGACACTGATTATCTGGATCCCTTTCAATCAGGTTTCAGGCGCGGCTACAGTACCGAGACTGCTTTGGTCGCTCTGATGGATGATCTCTGGTGAGCCCGGGATGGAGGTCATTCCTCCATCCTGGTGTTACTTGACCTCTCAGCGGCTTTCGATACCATTGACCATGGTATCCTTCTGCGTCGACTCGGGGAGGTGGGAGTGGGAGGCACCATTTTACAGTGGTTCTCCTCCTACCTCTCCGATAGGACGCAGTCAGTGTTGACAGGAGGGCAGAGGTCAGCCCCTAGGCCCCTGATTTGCGGGGTGCCTCAGGGCTCGGTCCTCTCGCCCATCCTGTTTAACATTTACATGAAACTGCTGGGTGAGATCATCCGACGACATGGGGTGAGGTATTAGCAGTATGCTGATTATACCCAGTTGTACATCTCCACCCCATGCCTGAAAACTGTGACAAAGTTAAGGGAATGGGTGTGAAAGTGCAAGCGCACGTGCCCCCTTGCGCAATTTTGCTTCTGCGCATGCGCGGAAGCAAAATCTCACTGAAATCTCATGAGGGGATGCGCGCAAGAGCAAGATTTTAGTGCAATTTTGCTTCCGTGCATGCGCAGAAGCAAAATCTCACCAAAATCTCTTGCACGCGTGCATCCCCTCATGAGATTTGGGCGCGATTTTGTTTCCGCACATGCGCAGAAGCAAAATCAGCAAAAATTCATGGGAAAAAATGGTGACACGTGCGATGGACCGGCAGAGAGGACTCCGGAGCGGTTGCGCAATCGGCCGCTCCCTACCGGAGCTGTGCATTGGGCAGCTCCGGCAGGAACCCACCTCTGCTCAGAAGGATGGAAGGCTGAGTCAACCCTGAGCCGGTGAGATTTGAACAGCTGAACTCAAGTGATAATAGTCAGCTAAAGTAGCCTGCAGTACTGCTCTCTAACCGCTGCGCCACTTCGGCTCATCCAATTGAACAATTGAACAATATTATTAATTATTCACTTTTAATAATTTGGGATCATTGTCTAAAATAACACTATCAGCATTTTGCAAGCTAACATTTAAATTTTTGTTGTAATCGCTGGCTACTGTAACATTTTGTCTATCAGGTCTTACCTAAGCTATTGTTTAACCCATGTAAGGAGGTTTTTGACTATTTCTGCAGAAAATGAATAGAGGTAGTCTTCAACATACTGTATGATGACAATTGGGACAAGAACTTACATTGTTTAGTGATGCAGTCATTAAATGAGTCAACACATTAGTGTGCCCAATTTTGCAACCTTTCCAAATGTGAGTTGGTTGCCAAGTACCTGGATTACAATAACTCAACCCCAGGAATCGAGGACTGATCATAAGTCACTTTTTTTACCACTGTCTTAACTTTGAATGGTTACTCAATGAATGGTTGCAAGTCGAGGACTACCTGTAATGAAACCATATTTAAGGCTTCTTAATTTTAACTGGAGCAGGAAATGAAAATTGAAACTTAGCAGTGTTTAAATCACCTTTACTATAATGATGAGATTCACTGGTAGCTTCTTTGTTTGGATAATTATTGCTCAGATCTTCAGAGATTCCAGATATATTGATTATATCCAACTAATTTGAATTCATCTGATTTAGCAATAGCAATAGCACTTAGACTTCACAGTGCTTTACCGCCCTCTCTAAGTGGTTACAGAGTCAGCCTATTGCCCTGAACAATCTGGTTCCTCATTTTATTGGCCTCGGAAGGATGAAAGGTTGAGTCAACCTGCAGCTGATCAGAATCGAACTGCTGGCAGTCAGCAGAATTGGCCTGCAATACTGCATTCTAACCACTGCACCACCACATCTCATTAATTCCTAATGTGTTTGCTTTTGATTTTGGAATTCAATATGGCCTCCATCTTTCCCTTCAAACAGCAAATTCTTAATATAAGTTAAAGAATTAAACATGAATCCTAAGACACTTGATCCTAGAAGATGTGTGTCTGTGAGGGAGAGATTAATTAATATAAACACTTAATGTTGGCTTCACTGAAGCTAGTTTAAAGAGTTCAACTGTGAAAGTTCTATTTGCCTATGGTAAATGAAGCAGATAAAGAAACTTCAGGGGGGAAAAACCCTAAAGAATTGCTATAAATATATGCATAAGGAATCTACCTGGAAAATTATTTCTACCTGGTATCCATTAAAAGATTGCAGGAGAGTAGATGACAAAATTGAATTTACTTTCACCATGGCTATTTGATGCATCATGTCACTTAACAGCTGAGCATCATAGACATCTACTACTGATAATATCTTGAGAGAGAGTTGGATAAGAAAGCATTTTTGTGGGTATTTGGAGCTTAGAAAACTGGGAGATAGTATAAGCCCCTCTTGCTGGCTGAAAACTAGAGCTTGTGTCAAGCTTCACTAAGCACACAAGGCTCTGATTTTGTATCATTAAAGGCTCATTATCTCTTTTAACTTCTGTTGAAAGCATTCATCCATAGCCATAGCTACCTCTGAAACAATAGAAGCTACCAGCTTAATAATAATGCATTTTTTGCCAGCTTAAAAAGCCTTTAAAGATGGATTGGATTTCAAAACAAAGGAACAAAAAAAGCCCTGTACAAAGGGGGGGAAAAGTTATTTCTGTGACTGACTTTTTATTTTTTAATAAAAAGTAGTTTTTGCATATTTTCCACCTTCCTGCATTTCGATTGCTCTCAATTCACCTGACTTATCATGTTTTGTGAAGAACGCATTTATTTTGAATGCATAAAGGAAACTCAATGTCTTTTTTACAGTGCACAAAACAAAGATTAATAAGAAGAGACCAGAAACAATATATTGGCATTTACATATTTTGGTCTGTTTTTTTTCATAGTCATTAAACAACAAGCCTCTCCCTTGAATTCAGCAGTGGATTAAATGAATAGTTATTTCTATAGTTGATGGTTTTGTTTATGCATTCATGATATCTTTACTGCATTTATCTGTTGCCATGATAGAGTTTTCAATCTTAGAGCTACCATAATCTTCTCCAGCCTTCAGTATATCAGAGTCAGTTTGGTGGCATAAGGGAATTTTGAAAGTTATATTGCTGCACATGAATCAACAGCAAATGAAATGCACTTGAGACATGATCAACCAGTTTTAATTCATTGCAGAAAGTTAGAGATACCAACATGCATTTAATGTAATCTGATCACTTTGTTCAACCCTGAATTTATGAGCAATTCAACAAGAGTAATATGACAAGAGTTTTTTTTTAATAGTAGCTTCCATCAAATGCCAATTTAGTGCATCATAAATATATTTATTTAAACATATTGCTGAAGGTATAGAGAAATCTTTGAATGTTCGTTCTTTTTTTTCACAGGAAAATGATCTCTGAAAAGAAAGCAATATTTTCCCTTCATTGACCTTGCCCTTACAGACGAAGCAAGCTTTGTATTCTTACAGTATGTAAATCAGTGGTGGGATATGAAAAACAGGTTATTACCATTCAAGACCTCTTTTCAGAAATTTTTGATCAGAATCACATAAGAGAGGGAAGGGATCAGTAGTGGGTTCTAAAACCCTTTACTACCAGTTTGCATGTGTGCACGCGCGCAATGCTTCTGCACATGCCCAGGTGCTTCTGCACATGCACCCGGGCGGGTGGGTGGAGCCTCCTGCCACCGGCGCTACCAGTTCTTATAATCGGTCCGAACCAGGAGCAACCCACCGCTGGTAGGGATGCACCTGTTAGTTTGCCTTCTTGGCCGTACCTTCCTCACCCATGTCTTTAACTCAACAGCATCTGCAGCAGAGGTGGTGTTCAGCCAGTTCTGACCTGTTTGAGTGAACTGGTAGTAGCGACCTGCGGGCCCCGGCACTATGCCGTCCTATTTAGCCACATTTTCTAAGCCGTGGCATGTGCACAAGCTGCATGCACAAGCAAAGTGCATGTGCGGAAGGCTGTGTGCATGCGCAGAAGGCACACATGCAACCGAAGCGAGCGTGCACGCGCACTCACATTTTTGGTGCTGGGCGAACGGGTAGGGAAATTATGTGAATCCCACCTCTGATCTGCAGTTGTGGGCAGGAGATCAGAATGATGAAGCATAGAATAGAATATTCTTTACTGGCCAAGTGTGATTGGACACACAAGGAATTTGTTTCCAGTGCACAAGCTCTCAGTGTACATACAAGCAACAAGTGATAAATCATGATCATAATACCATCATGAATCATAAGATACAACACTCAGTGATAGTCATAAGACACTAAATAAAAGCAATCAGCATAAATCATAAGGTAAAAACAACAAAGTGATAGTCATAACATACTAAAGGAATAGATAATAGGAAAGATGAGAAGGATAATAGATAATACAGCCCAACTAGGTGGTTTGATGTCGTAGGGCATAAGACAGGGTTGTGGGAATTAGTTGTTTAGAAAAATGATGGCATGGGGGAAATTGTGTCTTTGTGTCTAGTTGTTTTGGCGTGCAATACCCTATAGCGTCATCTTGAGGGAAGAAGTTGAAACAGTTTATATCCAGGATGCGAAAGGTCTATAGATATTTTCACAGTCCTCTTTCTGGCTCGTGCACTATACAGGTCCTCAATGGAAGGCAGGCTGGTTGCAATTGCATCCTTCTCATGTAAGCAGTGAGAGCCTTTGCATCATTCTGTAGCCTCTTGGATGTTAGGAGTTGAATACTGTATATTTCCCAGAAGTCAGAACTACTCATATAGGAAGTAAAACTGCTATAAGGCTTATCCATAGTCTCTTCTTCTTCATATGATTGTAACCATGAGAATGGGCCAGGACACAGATGGGATCAATATGAGTGACCATTTGTTTTGAAAATGTGTAAGCTTACTATTCAATGACACTCTTAACTTCCTGGAAAACAGAAAGCCTACAGCCTAACTACCTTGTCTACCTTGAAAGATATTAATCCCAAGGGACTTAGTACAGTTACCGTGGCCCCTCAAAGTTTGATTTATAGATCATTGTGAAGGTCAAAAATGTTATCAAGAAGCCATGTTCATGCTGCTGGCAAATCCTTTCCCATTTTTCACCTTTGCTATATTATTTTAAATCAGTGCACCCTTCTCTTTGCGTTATATAACTTGCAGATCAGGGTTGTGCAATCAATAAAACAGCCCAAGTCTTGAGTACAAGTATACGATCTAAAGACACAATACTTTACACACACACACACACACACACACACACACACACACACACACACACACACACAGAGAGAGAGAGAGAGAGAGAGAGAGAGAGAGAGAGAGAGAGAGAGAGAGAGAGAGAGAGAGAGAGAGAGAGAGAGAGAGAGAGAGAGAGAGAGAGAGAGAGAGAGAGAGAGACTAGATGGAGACATGTGGAGCAATTGCAGTCACCATTTTAATCTAAAAAGGAAATTCTAACTTCCAGTTGTAATGGAATTGTAGTTTTTCCATGGGAGGAGAAACTTGGTGGAAGGAACACATTGGAAGATATTAATGGGATTCTGTAGGATGACATAACTGCTGACCTGTGAGAGCGTTGTACTTTTATATATTGAAATCAGTATCTACCAACATGTGGATAGTAATCTAGGGATATTGGCATACCTGCCAAGAACAGGTAATCCTCGACTTATAACAGTTCATTTAGTGACAGTTCAAAGTTACAATGGCGCTGAAAAAAGTGACTTATGATTGATTCTTACCTAAGTGCATGACCTTACTTTTCTCACCACTGAAGTGCATTTTTGTTGGATAGGGCCCAGTGCTCAAGTCTGTGAAGATCCTTCTGAAACTTGAGTTTACCTTCCAGTGTTGTCAATTTCCCCCACCTTGGTGCTGTCTGCAAATTTGATGCATACCCCCTTTTGTCCCGTCATCTAGATCATTTATAAAGATGTTGAAGAGCATCAGGCCAACATTTGCCTGATCCACAAATTTAGTCACTTTATTAAAGAAGGCAATAAGGTTTGTCTGGCATGATCTGTTTTTAACAATTCCATGCTAGCTTCTCATTATCAACTTGTTTATTTCTAGATGCTCACAAATCCAATGTTTGATTATCTTTTTCAGGATTTTCCCAGGTATTGATGTCAAGCTGATTGGTCTGTAATTTCATGGATCCACTTTTTTTTGCCCTTGTTGAAGATTTGAACCACATCAGCTCTTTTCTGACCATTCCGCTGTGCTCCAGGAGCTCTGAAAGATTTCATTCAGTGGTTTTAAGATAACATCTACTAGCTCCTTCAGTCCTGGGATGTAAACCATCTGGACCCAGAACTCATCCAAAGCAGATAGGTGTTCTCTTATCAATACCTTGCCTATTTTGACCTGCATGCCTGTTCTATCTCCCACTGTGCTGCTTTTGATAAATTGAGCTATTTTTTTTCCTCCTAAAGAACTGAAAATAATGATGTTCCACTTTTCTACTGATTTGGATTAAGCTCCCTCTAGAACAGGATTGGTAAACTGTGGCCTGTGGGTCAAATCTGGTCTACCACCTGTTTTTGTATGGTCACAAGCTAAGAATGGATGGGTGAGTCTGTAGCACATTGCCACATTGGAGTTTCAAGTTCCTGGAGCAAAAGGCAGAGGCAGTGGTAACCATGCTGTGTTTAGTTGCAATGGTGATTCATCAACAGTTTCTTTGCTGGCAGGCTGGTACTGCCCAACAACTCCTTGATCTGCAGACCTGCCAGTCATGCCATGGAGTAGGTAAACGGACAGGATCTGGCCTTTACAGAAAACATTTGCCAACCTCTGTATCAGGCCACTTCCAGAGTCCTGAACAGAGTGTCGAATCAGATTGGAGAATCTCTCCAGAGTTTCTTTTGCTATTGTATAACACATTTCTTTTATATGGAAAGAACTTGCATTCATGACAGTTTTGAATAAGGCACTATTGAAGAGCTTTTCTTTAAAGCTACTCACATCAGTTTTTATATATCACTTAAATACATAAGGTTGCTAAAAGTGGTTGTTTCCCAGATTTTTTAACTGAGTTGAAAAACAAGACTTTTAAGAAAATCTATTTGGTTTTTAGCTTAGTAAGAGAAAGTTTTAAAGTTGTATGATGCTATAATGTTTCAAGTTTATTTATATATTTATTTATTTAATTAATTTAATTTATTTATTTTTGTCAAGTACATGTTGGTAATATACATAGATATAACATTGTTTATATAGATAAGATGGATACTGATAAGAGGGAATTTATTTATTTATTTATTTATTTATTTATTTATTTATTTATTTATTTATTTATTTATTTATTTATTTATTTATTTATTTATTTATTTATTTATTTATTATGGTGTTCTTATATGCCGCCCAACTCCCGAAGGACTCAGGGCGGCGTGAACATTAGGACAGGGACAGTAGGCACGCTGGTGCACTTATGCACGCCCCTTACTGACCTCTTAGGAATCGGGTGAGGTCAACAGTGGACAGTCTAGGGTAAAGTTTTGGGGGTTTGGTGATGAAACCACAGAGTCAGGTAGTGAGTTCCAGGCATTTACCACTCTGTTGCCAAAGTCGTATTTTCAAGTTTGGAGCAGTTCACTTTGAGTTTGCATCTGTTGTGTGGTCGTGTATTGTTGTGGTTGAAGCTGAAGTAGTCGTTGACAGGAAGGATGTTGTAACAGATAATTTTATGAGCTATGCTTAGGTCGTGCCGAAGGCGACGTAGTTCTAAGCTTTCTAATTTAATTTTATAGGTTTTTTTTCAATTATGTGCAAATGAAAAGCTCTGACTCATGGAGTTGGCAGATCTATTTAAAGAAAATAAATATATCGGTACAAGTTTTATTCAAGTGATATATTTTGTCTTATTTTTCACTTCTCTATTAAGACATACATTTATTTCGTAGGCAGTGAATTAATAAATATTGTGTAACACTTTCCAGTTGTGCTTTATAATTCCTTACATTCTAAATTTTAGCAATCCACATCTACCATTGCTAAAAATAAATCAGTGCAATTCATTGTTGTCTGAACTAATCTACGAATGCTATCTTGCAATGCTTAATTTTTGACATTCTGCCGCAGAATCTGATTCAGCTTTGTAATTATGCATTATCACCTCACCAGCTGTTTTGGGAGCATAGGTTCCTAACCTTTGAACTGAATGAAATAAGATTCCCTTAAGGCCTATCAAAGCCACTCTGTTTAAAGTATTCACACATTGATTAAAATATACCTTAATCGATACTGCACAGTGTTCATACATAATATGAAGTGCTTCCTACAACAGCTCCAACTCAGAAGGGATTTTTCCCCCCTGCTAAATGCTGAAGGTCTCTCAAGGTCCTTAACACCGCTTGCCTTTTGGTGCAATATATTATATTTTTTCTGGGAGAGATGAATATGGTCTATAGCCTGCAGAAAAGCATGCTTTGTTTTGCATTTGTTATCTTGAAATACTGTTTGGAAAGACTATTCCATTGAAAAGCTATTTTTTTTAATCCAGGTGGCCATTGCTTAAATGATTTTGGGAATATGCTTACCTTTTACCAGCTTGACTGCTTATGTACTTTGAGGCCTAGTTTCAATTCTTGGAATTGATTTTTTTAAAAATCCAAATAATCTTGGAACAATGTCATGTGAAAGTTTTCCTGCTGGCCAAGCTAGTCCTCCTTAAAAATACACATGGGGCACTCAAGGACATTTGAAATAGCAGCCCTATGTTTCTGGAATTCAAGGTGATATGTATGACTCCTTTTGCAACTTTATACAGGCCTTAAAAATATTTACTGCTTTGAATTGAAATTAGTGGACTGCATTATTTTAATAGTTTAAGCGCTTGGTAAGCCTGACTACCATCATTATTATTTTGATATTGAGTGCCTATATTCATTGTTGATGTGACTTGGCTCATATCGTCCCAAAGAAAAAAAAATAACATACATGAAAAAGAAGTACTTTTGTTTTATACAGTATAGCATTTCAGTGCCACTATTTGCTGCTGCATTAAAGGAGCAGCTACAAGATATTTTATAACAAAGAGAAATTGCATGGCACATAGTTATCTAAGATGACTAAGGCAGGAGGTATGTATGAATCCTGCCTTCAAAAATATGAATCTTGATAGGTTGCCTCAACATGGATATATTCTTCCAATATTAATTTGGAACACAAGTGTGTAAAAGCATTTAAAAGAAAACTCTAACTGCCTAAATATAATATAGTTTCCCTTTCTTACTTGTTTCTTTGTGCAAAATTATAAACTCATTCAATCGGAAACTAAAAAAATGACACATATGAAAGTCAAATACGCAATTGTCCGGTTTAAAAGCTTTTCTCATTACCAGTTATCCCCTTCCTTTTGCAAAATAAAAATAACTTTTCTGGTGAAATGAAGCGAACTGTTTGGAAAGAGGCTATTAGCAATGGAGGCGCTAGGTAACATTCATTTGATTTCATCCCAGAGTTGAATGAATTCAGATTGCGTCAAAATGGAGCATGCCTTTCCTAAAAGTGAACATTCCTTATGTGAAAACCTTTGACTGTTTTTAACCAGCCCGTGCATCTCCAAAAGAATACTTTGAATATTATCTCTTATTGTAAGAATGGATAAGAAAACTAAAAACCCACATTTCAATTTGATACTGCAGAACAATCATGCCACATTTTGTCCTTTGAAGTTTTCATCTGTAGCTCTCATAATTCCCAGCTAGTGTGGATGGCATTGTCAAATTGCATAGTGGCATAATAAATGGTGATCTGTAAAGGATGGCACTCTAGTCATTGCTAGAAGATTATGTTAATATACAGAATTTCCTGGCATGCTATTTTTAGATCCAAGAACCTATTTGGTATAGTGGTTAAAGACACTGAGACAGAGACCATGTTAGTCCTGCCCTAAGCATAAAGCCAGATGGAGGAAGTTGGGTTGGTCTATTCAAGGAAGAAGACAATGGCAAACCACTTCTGAAAACACTGCCAAGCAAACTGTTAGCCTTACAAGGTAGTCCAGTGAAGAAGCAGACCCAGAAGTAGTAGCTCTAATTTTATTGCCAGGTGACATTAATGGAATCTTGTTAGTCTTGTTAATCTGAAAGTATATCGCTCACCCCTCACCTTTGCAGTTCAACAAACTAGGTGGGGTCTCTTCTGAAATGTTTGCCATGCCCTCATTCCTTCTGTGGCCTCAGTTCTCTCTTATCTGACCATTTTCTACTCTATGGCCCTTTGTCTTGTCTCCCAAAATTATTCCCACCTATCATTTCATAAACTGCATGGACAGTATACAGAGTTTTTCAGACTATAACATTCAAGCTTGGCTTGCTTGTGTGCCACAAATGTAGGACATTCTGAATTAATTATGGTGAAGAATTGCATATCTTCCTAGATATCCATTCTTGTACTCAGCATATAACTTCTGCTGCTGTTTCCTCTGTGTTTTGTGTGCTAGGTATATTGCTCATACTGTATAGAGCTGAACTGGGTATTTTTTCCTCTGGATAAATTTATTCAAGTGCTGCCAGGTTACTTCTTCAGAATACCAGTGAACATACGTTTGCCATCCATAACTTCCCTTGGTTCCCAACAGCTGGACCTGCAAATGTAATTGTAGACACCTGGTCCCTTATGTGAACACATTTTTGGTGGTAAAGCAAAAGAGTCTGGATTCATCATAAGTAATTAACCTGATAGGTGCCACTCCTAGAATTACCTCTTGTACTTTTTTTCTAGTTTGTTGATACCACAACAAACATAAAGCTTTGTCCTATTTTGTTCCCTTCCTGAAGTCTCACTTACCATGGTATTGCTTTGTGGATATAAAAAGTAGGAAAGAAGTAAATAGCTACACAAGGGGGGGGGAGGTAATGTCTGTCTAGAGCTTTAGCTGACAGCTCCAACTGTGCAGTTTAAAAGGCAAGAGGATGCCCTTATAGTCTTATGTCAATCAAATGTCAGTCGGTTGCAGAGAAGTCTACCATTCTTTCCCATAATATACATGCCTGGCATCTCCTTGAGTCAATATAAAGCACAATGATGATTTTTGAAATGTCAGCCATAAAAACTTCAGTAATTCAGATTTCTACTTGCTGGAAATCCCAATACGGATTTTTAACATATCCTTCTATTTGTAAGTTTGTGGAAAAGGGCTTCTGTCATTTCAGCTCCCCTTTTGATGAATGTTAATAGAATGGCATAGCTTCATTGCAGCTCCAAAAAGGGAGGCAGAAAGTACAGTGTGCACCTGGATTATGGTCCTGATCAGACAAGCCATGTGTTGTACCAGCAGTTATCTGTGAAATGGTGGCAGATTTGCACTGGAGAGGTTTAATGACATTATTGTTATAAAAGGAGGGTCTAAGTAAAAGGAAGACCATCAGAAGAGTGAAGGATGAGGTTAGGAGCAGATCACGATGGAGAAAATTTATGTCAGTGTTTGTCAGACACATTAAGATGGGTAGACTTCAACTCCCAGAATCTCCCAGCAGCATGCTTTTAAATATATATTTTTAAGAGGTTAAAAGAAGAGGTATTTTCAGGATGCAGTGGTTGGTGATTATCACAGACATAGCAAAAATGCTCCAGAAGCCACGTTGCAATCTTGGAGTTATGATCTAACAAAAGAATGGAGCAACACTGTTGGATTATCAACTGAATGAAACAATAGAATCTAAATCACATATAGGGCTTTAAAGGATTGGAAGACTTAGTTGAAAAACAAGAGAACTGTTTTATGTAAATGCTCCCTTCCATATGCAGATATATGTAACATCCACGTTTTTTTCTTTAAGAGCACTCATTTTTCCTCCCCCCACCTAATTTTAGAGTTGGCACTCATTTTGATGGAATTATAATTTGTAGCAAATATACACAGAGACCTAAGAGTGGAGGTTAAATGTAATGATACCGTTGGTCTCAAGTTACTGGAGTGATTGTAATTCAGTTATTTAGAATTTGAAGAAATGAATATGTTAGCAATAAAAAATTGGCTTTCGGCATAGATATTCTATTGTGTCTCAGGAGGAAATAGGAATTCAAAATCAAGCAGCAATGGATTCTGGATACAACTTTTTTTCCTTCAGGAAATGGGCAAACTTAAAAGCTATAGGAAAGGAGCTAAAGTTTTCCATTCAGATCGTGATTACTCATCTGATTTGCAAAATATTGCTGTACAATGGTGCAATTTTGAGCAAAATGTTCCCTTGATGTGAAAGAATGGATCCTTACCACAGAGTTGCATCCCCGGCATCTGAGAATATTTATTAACCGCACAACTGCATGGAGTCACTACTGTTCTCATTCAAACGCTTATAGAACCTATGATCCCCTCTCAGGGACTTGTGGGTATTTGTAAGGAGCAATCATTTTATGAGCACAGCTTGAACATAGCTGTCCATGCCTATTATTATTATTATTATTATTATTATTATTATTATTATTATTATTATTATTATTATTATTATTATTATTATTATTATTATTATTATTATTATTATTATTATTATTATACAATTGTATCACAGCGGCCAGTTGTTTCGCCGGATTTGGCATTGATTACTAGTCGAGCCCCACCCAGGGGCCTAGGAATATTATTATTATTATTATTATTATTATTATTATTATTATTATTATTATTATTATTATTATTATTATTATTATTATTATTATTATTATTATTATTATTATTATTATTATTATTATTATTATTATTATTATTATTATTATTATTATTGTCTTTAGCTAGAAGACAAAATGCAATGTGAGATTTTTAAGCATTCCAAAGCCCATCTGCCATGAAACCCACTTATCTTTGTGGCTGGGAGTTTATTATTGATCCAAAATGGTAAAAAGAGAGAGGCAATAAAGGGGAGAATAACCATAAATCCATTCTTTTGTTGTCCTTCCAGCAGCATCTGTGAGCAATTGTCACAATTGCTATCAAACTGTATTTGACTGGTTGCCAACATGAATTTTCCCCAAAACCAAATGTAAACAAACTCTGCAAGTGCTTCCTCATTTGCCAAGCTAGTAATTATTTACTTTGTTTGGGGCTAGCATTACTGTCAGCTCAGCTTTACAGCCCTGTAATATGTTTGCTAATGAAACCATGAGGTCTAAAGCTACATATTAACCCTGTCACCCTTCAATTTTGATCTCAATAAAGTTTCACCATGGTTTTGTAAACTCGTGTTGTAGGGACAGACAAGTGATTAATTATATTTTTCCGTTTTCCTTTATCCAGGCAAATTGCTAATCCTTAAACCTGCCTTGCATTCGAAGGTTAACTCACTAAATCAGAAGCCCTCATTTTCAACTGTCAAAATTACAATCTTTATTCGGGAGCCGAAAGTTGGCAAACATACCTACTAATGAATACAATCAACAACCACACACACAAAAAGTCTCATTTCATATGAGAGTTGATATTATACTAGAAAAGTATACAAGGGACAAGAATGAGTGAGCTCATTTGAAATGAGGGTGCCGAGTAGAATTGGAAAGACGGAGTCTTGAAGTGGCTTAATCAGCTAACTATGGATTTCATAGGGTTAGTTCTCAGAATTTGTTCAGTCACT
The DNA here is from genome assembly GCA_023053685.1 of Diadophis punctatus similis. Lineage (NCBI taxonomy): Eukaryota > Metazoa > Chordata > Lepidosauria > Squamata > Dipsadidae > Diadophis > Diadophis punctatus. The sequence goes on along the minus strand of JALIGW010000028.1, from coordinate 3,275,577 downwards.
GAAAAGGTCAGATAGTGTGTCAGAACAGATTAAATCAGTCCATATTAGTATAAAACAATAAAAGTACCTGCTAAAAGTTGTGCATTAAGCTTTACCGAAATGTTTATAAGTTCCAGAGTATATCTTCCATGCTTAATTTTATGGTGGTTAGCAGTGTCCATGGCCTAGCCCCTTACACGTTAAAGAAAAATGCTCCAGTATTTAGTATATTTTGCAAAAATACATAGGGCTACGAAAAAGAGGAATGACATTTGATTTTGTGTAACACTTAGAGCTACTGAAAAGAGATTATTTATAAATCTGATAAACAAAAATAAATAAATAAGAAATAAAAATTAGATGAGATGAGATGATTAGATTAGATTAGATTAAAAGCATTTTCTAAAATGGCACCTTGTGATTTATATGCAAATTTGCAAATATCTATTGTTTTTCCCCCTTCTGAGAGTATTTCTCCCCAAAAGTGCAGAGTCTGCTTTTCCTTTCCTTTCCTTTTTTTTTTTTGATCAATCAAATTGATCCATTGGTTGCAATGGGAATTGACTGATCAGCTTGTGTCTTGAGGCTGCCACTGTAGGCTTAGAGATATTGGCTAGTTTGGTTGTTTTCATGCCGAAGGTGGGACTAGAACTCACAGTGTCCTGATCTCTAGCCCAGTACCTTAACAACTAGATAAAACTGGCTCTCAAAAATCTAAATCATTATTAGAATTAGAATATAATAATATTGTAGAAGACTGCAGAATAGTCTACCTGTGTGCCTGCTTAAACTGATTATTTAATTAGTTGGTTAGATTTCTATCCTGCCTTTTTCTTCATATTATCCCCACAGAAACTCTGTGAAGTAATCTGGGCTCAGAAAGACACAATCTGGTCCATAGTCACCCAGTGAATTTCCATGATTGAGAATAAACATTAATAAGGGTTTTTACAAATCCTAATCTAGAACTATATCATATGGAAGATTATCTTCAGAGGGTTGTCTTCTGATGGCCTCATAAATAGTCTGCTATAGTCTATAAAATGAGAAACATGACCATTCATCTGGTGTAGATCAAGTTGTGAGATATGAATGTAGGTCCCTTAATCACTCTTTTGTAAAGTTTCCTTTGCAGTTAGAATTGGGTATGCAATTAAGCATCACAATAGATGACAAAAGAATTAATATTTGCTATTTCAAATTTATTTATTTATTTATTTATTTATTTATTTATTTATTTATTTATTTATTTATTTATTTATTTATTTATTTATTTATTTATTTATTTATTTATTTATTTATTTATTTATTAAAATTTCTATGCCGCCCAACTCCCAAATCTTAAAATATCAAAATAAAAGACTCAAAATTTATTTTTATCCTTAGATTTTTCTAAACTCACATACATCCCACATTCAAATGCTAGACTCTTCATTCCAATCGTACTGAACTCAGCATAAATTAAAAAATGTTATGCATTGTTAAAAGTCAACACGATGTAGCAAAATCAAGATTACTGCCAGCATTATTAGATAGAATAGGTTTTTTCTTAGGGTAATGCAATAACAAGCATGTTGAATTGGATACAAAAACTGCAATTTCAAATTACTTTTCATTTAGGCAGGAGAAGAATAGGGGTCAGCCAATTATCATAGAATAGAATAGAACAGAATAGAATTCTTTATTGGCCAAGTGTGATTGGACACACAAGGAATTTGTCTTTAGTGCATATGCTCTCAGTGTACATAAAAGAAAAGTTACATTTGTCAAGAATCATGAGGTACAACACTTAATGATTGTCATACATACATACAATATACAAATAAGCAATCAGGAAACAATCAATATTAATATACATTGTAAGGATACAAGCAACAAGTTACAGTCATACAAGCAACAACTTGTATGAATTGTTGTTTGTATGGCTGTATCATCTACACCCACCTTCTCTTCTGCATTCCTATGATCTGAGGATGCATTTTAAATTTGCCAAATAAGAAAGATATTGTGTCTCTAGTAAAAGTTGAACTAATCTGTGTAATACCACCCAGATATGGGTCAGATAACTATCATGGTGAATCATGAGATCAATCAATCAGAATAGAAATTGAAGGTACCTTGGAGGTCTTCTAGTCCAACCCTTTGCTCAAGCAGAAGACTCTATACCATTTCAGACAAGTGGCTGTCCAGTCTCTTCTTGAAAAGCTCTAGTGTTGAAGCATGTACAACTTCTGATGGCAAGCTGTTCCACTGGTTAATTGTTCTCACTGTTAGGAAGTTTCTCCTTAATTCCAGGTTGCTTCTCTCCTTGATTAGTTTCTCTCCATTGTTTCTTGTCTTGCCTTCTGATACTTTGGAAAATAAGTTGACCCCCTCTTCTTTGTGGCAGCCCATCAAATACTAGAATACTGCTATCATGTCACCACTAGTCTTTATTTTCTCTAGACTGGCAATACCCAGTTCCTGCAACTGATCTTCACACAGTTTAGCCTCCAGGCCTTTAATCATTTTTGTTGGTCTTCTCTGCACTTTTTCCAAAGTCTCAACATCTTTTTTGTAATGTGGTGACCAAAACTGGATGCAGTATTCCAAGTGTGGTCTTACTAAGGTTTTATAAAGTGGTAATAATACTTCACATAATTTTGATTCTATGCCTCTGTTTATTCAACCAGTGATTGTATTAGCTTTTTTGAGCTGCTAACGAAAATACACCTAGCTTGTCTCACAACTATTACACCAACCAATAAATTATTGTTTTAATATTCCACCAAATTGTAGCCTATTCCAGATGATTATTTGGAAGAAAGCTTCACAAGCTGTTCTTTTTCCTCATCATGTTACATGATTCTTGTAGGTGTACTCTTGCAGGTGTAAGCTTCCAGTACTTTCTACCCATCTCATATGCTTTGGTGTCTTCTCCCTTTATATACCTTATGTTATCTTTTCCATAGATGCATCAGCCCTCAAGAGGTATTTCCAAAGTATGATATTTTTTTATGTATCAAATTTGTATAGCTGCACATCTCACCAGAAGGAACTCTGGGCGGTGCACTTATGTTCTTAAGGTACTGCAAGACTTGTTTCATTAACAAACTTAGTTTGTAATTTAGTTTGTTACTTAGTTTGGGTGATGAAGCATTTGCAAGAAAACAACCAAGCTCAGAAAGCATCAAGGACCCCTCATGAGGACCCAGATTGCTGGGGGCAATATACTGACTCTCTAAGTCACGTAGAGAGGGCTGTAAAGCACTGTGAAGTGGTATATAAGTTTAAATGCTATTGCTATTTCAATCCTGAGCTAGAAATATTCACCGTTATTCACATTCATTTTTCCAAATCATCCTTTTTTTCTTCAATTATTTCTTTTGGGGTTTTGGTTTGTCTTCTGCCATTCAAAAGAAGTAATTTCATCATTATAAATCACTCTTTCCAATATGGCCTTCTCCAAATATGTTTTTGCTGGAAATTTCAGAAGTTATAACACTGCATACCTGGAGAACATGGGATTATAGAACATGATTCTTGACAAATGTATATTTTCTTTTATGTACACTGAGAGCATATGCACCAAAGACAAATTTATTTTATTTATTTATTTATTTATTTTTGTCAAGTACGTGTTGGTAATATACATAGATATAACATTGTTTATATACATAAGATGAGTACTGATAAGAAGGAACTTTAGGACAGAGACGGTAGGCATGCTGGTGCACTTATGCACGCCCCTTACTGACCTCTTAGGAATCGGGTGAGGTCAACAGTGGACAGTCTAAGGGTAAAGTTTTGGGGGTTTGGTGATGAAACCACAATGTTAGGTAGTGAGTTCCAGGCATTTACCACTCTGTTGCTAATGTCGTATTTTCTACAGGCAGGTTTGGAGCGGTTCACTTTGAGTTTGTATCTGTTGTGTGCTCGTGTATTGTTGTGGTTGAAGATGAAGTAGTCGTTGACAGGAAGGACGTTGTAGCAGATAATTTTATGAGCTATGCTTAGGTCGTGCCGAAGGCGATGTAGTTCTAAACTTTCTAAGCCCAGGATTTCAAGTCTGGTTGCGTAAGGTATTCTGTTGCGAGTAGAGGAGTGGAGGACTCTTCTTGTAAAGTATCTCTGGACACTTTCTAATGTATTTATGTCCGATATGCGGTGTGGGTTCCAGACAGATGAGCTGTATTCAAGGATTGGTCTGGCGAATGTTTTGTATGCTCTGGTTAGTAGTGTGATCTTACCGGAGAAGAAGCTACGTAAGATTAGGTTAACAGTTCTTGAAGCCTTTTTGGTGATGTTGTTGCAGTGGGCTTTGGTACTTAGGTCATTTGAGATGAGTATTCCAAGGTCTTTGACAGGGTGAGGGTCATCTGCAAGGTCTTGTCTGTTCAGCTTGTATTTGGTGTTCTGATTTTTTTTGCCAATGTGTAGGACAGAGCATTTGTTGGTTGAGATTTGGAGTTGCCAGATGTTTGACCATTCTGACACAAAGTCTAGGTCTTTTTGGAGGATAGCAGTGTTGTCGGTGGTGCTGAAGAGTTTTACATCATCGGCGAAGAGAACGCAGTCGCTTGTAATGTGATCGCAAAGGTCATTTATATAAAGTATAAAGAGTGTTGGTCCTAGTATGCTGCCTTGGGGAACACCGCTGTTAACAGGTACGGGATTTGATAGGGCACTCCCTATTTTGAATTCCTTGTGTGTCCAATCACACTTGGCCAATAAAGAATTCTATTCTATTCTATTAAAAAAAGCTGGTAGCAACCATTCTGCTAATTAGGATCAAACACAGCAATCTCTCCAAATTACATTTCTTCATATTTAACAGAATGCTTGATTATTTTTGATGCTTTGATTCTTTGTGCCTTTCAATGTTTGTGAGGTTGGGTCCTTGTGTAGCAATGATGTCATAGAAACCTTCTTGAGAAAATGATATGTGGCTCATTTATTTTTCAAGCTATAATGTAGCTTACCAGTTTAAATGGTCATTTCCTTTTATCTTCTGAAAAAGTGTGAATAAATCTCCCCTAAAGGAATAATTTTGCTTAGAGTCAAATAGCAATGCTTTATAGATTATAGATTCATTTTATACTTAAATCAATATGAATTATGGAAACAGTTTACCATTTTATATTGCAAAGTTTTTAGATAGCTTTAGAGATCAAGATCTATTCCATAGCATTTACGCTTCCAATAAGAACTGAGAAGTATTTCTAATTTAAATTTAAAAAACCTTATGTACATTTTGGTTGTAAAATTGAAAAATAAAATCATAAATGAGCAACTATTAAGAAAATCTCTACCTTTTTAAAGATGGATCATTCCTCCATTTCTGTATGGATGAGAGTACTTAAAGAAGCATATGCATGGTTTTTTTTTTTTAGCGAGAGGGGTCACTATTAATTTTCAGATGTTCTGCAGAGGAGTCTCATTACTATCATTTTTTTCACCTCTTCTCCCAAATGAGATCATCACTATTTTTGGAATTCAACCTGGTAATGATCTGTTCAGTGGAGGGAGAAATCTGAAGCCAATAATAGATTGTCAGTCCTTCAAGGTAGATCAAACTAGGACTCAGGACCTTTTTACCTTATCATTTTCTTGGCAGCAACTTGTCCTTCTGCCCCTCAAGATCTAGGTAGATGCACTGTTCAGTATTTAAAATAAGGATTATTCTTTGAACTAAGCACTGTTTCAGACTTTTTGGTTGCTATTTACAACTGCCGCTGTAATATTATGAAATATTCCAGTCAAACATAATTATCACTCATGGATCAGCTTGCAGGATAAGAACCGCTAAAAATAATCATGCTCCACAGAAGGAAATTTTTTAAAAATGGAATTAAAATAGTATCAAACAATTAAAAGTGGGTCAAAATAATGCTTAGACTGTAGGTGAAGGCATGGATTGAAAGGTCTTTTGATGATTTCTCAGGGAAGTTCAGAAACCAACAATCATTTTTAGAGTCTAGTAACATAGACTTGTTCCATCACATATTTTCCTCTTAATTTATAGCATTGCTCGGTGGTTAAAACACCGGGTTTGTCAGCTGCAAAACCAGCAGCCCAGGTTCAAGATCGAAGAGCCACACGATACCATGAGCTCCCATTTTTGCTCCAGCTCCTGCCTAGCAGTTTAAAAGCATACAAATCTTCTTTTCTTTTAATGACCCCATAATCCTTTGAGGGGTGGAGACTGGGCAACTGAATGGAGCTGAGTGTTTACTGGCCAGATGTCCTTCCTGTCGCCAATGCGGAGTTTTGTTCAGCAGATATATTCTCATTGTGCCCAGAGAGAGAAATATCTGCCTCTACCTAGGATAGAACTCACAGCCTCCTGGTTGTGAGGCGAGTGCGCCACCTCTAGGCCACCGCACCACTTCAAAAGCATACAAATGCAAATAGATAAATAGATATCACTTTGCTGAGAAGGAAACAGCACTTCATGGTGTCATGCTGGCCACATAGCTATGGGGATGTCTTTGGACAGTACTGGCTCAATGGTCTTGAAACAGAGACGACCCCCCCTATAGTTGGCAATGACTAGCGGAGTAAAATCCACACGGGCTCCTTTACCTTTTTTTAAGTGAGAGAAAGAATTATTCTAAACTGACCATCTTTGCAGACTTACTTGATTGCCATAACATTCCTGTCGACCCTGAAGTTGACCGAACTGTGGCTGTTTTCTTTTTTGACACCCCTGTGTCAGGGCTGACACAGCCTGGAGCAGAAGGGGTGTAGAGATAGCTGGGGTGTTGTAGCCTAAATAAAAAATTCTTTCCCCTGGGATTAAAGGATGTTGGTGCAGGTGTTCGAAAGGTGGATATTGAGGTCACCTAGCAACTGGATTGAGGAGCCAAGGTGGCGCAGTGATTAAAAGCAGCACTGCAACCTGAACTGCTAGTTCAGCAGTTCAGCTGTTCAAATCTCACCAGGCTCAAGGTTGACTCAGCCTTCCATCCTTCTGAGGTCGGTAAAATGAGGACCCAGATTGTTGGGGGCAATATGCTGAACTCTGTAAACCGCTTAGAGAAGGCTGTAAAGCACTATGAAGCAGTATATAAGTCTAAGTGCTATTGCTATTGCTATTGCTATTGTATGCTGATTGGACCATGTGACTGGAGACTCTGGGGAGCGGGAGTGACAAAGTTTACTTTTAAGAGTCAGTTTTTCACCAGGATCATGCCAATTCGATATGTCCCAATAAAATGTTCTTTGAGGAAATTGCTTGCCTCAAAGTTCTTACTGAATGGGATGTATTGCTTGGAACCCTGACAATTCCTTTTTCAAGTGCTAATGCTAATGCTAATACAAGGGAAGTTTCCCCCCTCAGGAACAAATAAATAATTATATAAAATATTTTGATTCTGCATCATAACATTTTAGACTCAGTTATAATAAATTCTAATGATTACATGAAATTTTTAAATGGGAAAAAAGGGTTTCTTTTAAAATGAATTTAAATTAAAGCAAAGCAAAGCAAAAGTTTATTGTGTCTTTCAATATAGCATAAACAGGTATCTGTGTGTGTATATGGGGGGCATGCATGCGCGCGTGCGTGCACACACACACACACATCTGGGAAACTCTAAATAGACCTTTTAACTTACCTAAGAGTCCTTTATCAAACTGAAATATTTAGTTTTGCCATAATATAGCCTCTCTTAAAATATAACTAATATTGATTTGTTCTTGATAAGTATCTTATTGTTTCCATCATGACAGCAGTCTTCGGTGAAAAGCTAGGCTGATCCTGGCACCTATAAGGAATTTTTACACGTATCTAATGGATCTTAAGGGGAATGATAATAGGAATATTAAAAAAGCAGTGACCTCCCTTGAGATTCAAGAAGGGGAAGGAATTCTTCCCCACCCCTTCTGTATTTAGGCTGTGTTCTGTGATGTTTTGCCTTCTGTTTTTTTCAGGAAGCTAAAGATATTCCAGTTTTTAAGCCAAAGTTTGTGCTAACAAATTCTGCTCTGAAACACAAATCATTGGCAGAAGCTAAATTTTGTGTAATCGGATTGAACTGTGAGCTTAAAGATGAAGGGGGACAAAAGCATGTCCCAGAGCTGTGTTTGATGCTTTTAAGGATCTTGACTGTGGGATGCTTTATACCAGGCATGAATGCCGATATTTGTTCACAGTGATTTGTACAACTTAAAGTGACATTTTATTTCAGCTGGAATCATGTAGACAAGCCATAACACACATCTACCTCCAGTTGTCTTCTCTGTTGCCTTTGATGAACTATCACAGGGATACCTCTGTTGAAGATGATATTTTAGCGGCAGGGATTTATCATATAATACTAAGCTGAATATTTGAAAGGCTGGGGATAAGGAATTACAATGAAGAGTACCGAAGGCTTGAATTAGAAATAGCTTGCAGAAGAGCACACATCAAAATCCTGGTTGCAGGGTATTGTAATCAGTGCTTTGAACTTGCACATGTGCCATCAGGTAAAACAAACAAACAAAAAAAGGACTGCTTTCTACTTCTCTCAAATAAATCACTTTATATCCTTGGGATATCTAAACTTCTAAATTGATCGTTTAATTGTATCAAACATAACGACAAAAACGATATTGTCAGCTCCTGCAATTTACACATTTGAATTTCAAGGAAAAATAAACAATTGACCTGATTTGAACAACATGGCCATATTTTCCTGGTTTTGTAGATAATGTATTAAACTGGATAAAAAGAAACATCTCAAAGCACTTGACAGATCTAGTATTTAGTCAGATCTTCACTCTAACTACCACAATAAAGGCTATCTCAAGTTTATTCCCCTCCAACAAATTTAGTGGACCATGTATATACCGTATTTTTCGGAGTATAAGACGCACCGGAGTATAAGACGCACCTAGATTTTAGAGGAGGAAAACAAGGAAAAAAGTATTCTGAACCAAATGGTGCAGTAATATATTATTTAATAAAATACCAGTGTAGCAGAATACTTTTTACAATCATGTATACTTTTTACAACCATGTACACTTTTTACAACCATGTATACTTTTTACAAACTTCAGACTTGACAGCTTTAAGACTAGTGGACTTCAGCTCCCAGAATTCCTCCTCCAGTCATGCTAGATGGGGTAATTAGAAGGCAAAATGCCCCAATTTTTGCAAAAAATTGCCTGTTTTTGCTCATTTTTTTTGCAAAAACAGGGCATGCAAAGGATCTGGGAAGCCTGCAGAGCACTCCTAGGGGGTGGGGGAAGGCAACCCCCCCCATTTTTGCAAAAAAACGGCCCATTTTTTGCAAAAATTGGATGTGGGGGCGGGGCTTCGGGAGGCTAAAAATTGCTGTATTCGGTGTATAAGACGCACTGACATTTCCACCCTCTTTTGGGGGGCAAAAAGGTGCATCTTATACTCCGAAAAATACAGTATACAATGGCTGCTCATCTTTCTACATGCGTCAGTAACACTCTAGTGTTATTTGCCTCAAAACAGTATTGCTTTTATGGGTTAGTAGTATATAAATATTGCTAAAAGATTAATTTGTTGTTGGACTCTGGGTTTCTTACAAGGTTGGAACATTTTCGTTTTTTATGAGTTGAGACTTGGATGCACTTGTCCTGATATTGTTGGACCTTTCAGTGGCCTATGGAATCCTTTTGGACCATTCTTGGGGGTTTGGGATCTACACACCCACTGTTTCCTCAGATTATAGTTCCAGCCAATAGTGGAGGAGGGGAGGGGAGAGGATAGATTTGCTCAATGGTTACTTCGATTGGAATATCATAAAAGGTTAGTCCTCCTCTCTATATATTTAACACTTACATGGATGTCACTGGAGAAACTAATTCAGTAGGTTTGGATCCAGTAATATCAGTATGCTAATAATATCCAGCTTTACATCATGATCACAAACTGTGCTGGAGATGCTATTGAAATTTTTTTCTCAGTGCCTGGAGGCTGTGAGAGTCTGAATTAGAGACAACAGGCTGAAAATGGACAAGTTTAGACTGATGTACCCAGGAACTTCAGGTTGGGAAGATGCAATATATCCCAATCTGATTCTAGTCAAGGATGGACAGGCTAAGATTCCAGGATGAATGTAATTCACATATTGATTCTCTGTGGCCTCTGGCACTGCCTCTAACTGCAGCTGCTGGAATTTGTTGCCAAATCCCCTCCTCTCCGAAATTGAATTGAATGTTCTAAAATAGGCACTGGTGTAATTAAAAAGCAAAGAATTCAGTCTAGGAAAATCCTGCCTCAACAATTCCATTGCCAAGCTTACCATAGCCCCCAGGCACCTCAGAAATATATGTATGGCTTATCCCTATTCTAGCCTCACAACAATGTAATTCATGGACTGTGTTAGGTCATACCATGGTAGCAACTGAGCTTTTGGTATTCAATCCATTTTTAAAAAATCTTGCACAATCCTGTACCTCACACAGTGCATGAGTTTCTTTCATATACTTTTTCAAAGTCAGAATCAATACACAAAGCAGTCCATTCATAACACCTGGATAGTAGGGCTGAATTAAATACCCCCTTGCATTTCATTAAACGGGAACATTTTGGCTAATTTCCTGGCAGGGAAGAAGAAATGCATGTAAAACAGGGTTTTATGGGCAATGAGAGCAGGCAGGGAATTTTGGTGAGTTCCAGCTATTGACCATAATGTCCCCCTAGGTGTTTTGTAGTTTTATTCACAGGCAAGAATCTGTTATTGCATTATGTCATCTCCATTCTTAATTGGGTACTGGGAAGAGCTGTGAAATTGCAAAGGCAAAAATGTTAAACATTCCAAAAAATAACACACTGGGGATGGTGTCACCCAACCATGTTTTGCATGCTCCAGGGTTTCTGGCATTGAAAGAAATCAGGGTCATTGAATAACAGGCCTTTTGGTCCCACAGATTTCCAAAGATATCGTGTGTTCTCACAGAAGTCATGTTCCCATCTGCTCTGAAAGCTCTTTCTTTGAACTGAAAGCACTGCAGGCTTAGATATTATTCACACACAAGTCAACCAAAGTTTCTTTGCAGTACACAAATAAGCAGTCATGGGAAGGAGAGGGAGGGAGTAAATTGTGTCTTGGGATTGAGCCCTATATGGAAATAGATTGCTCAAAGAATTATGTTACACTTAGAGAAACAGGGATGATGGACCAGAAATGGAACCAAATGGTTTGGGTGTTGATACCTGATGATGTCAATATATTGATGTCAAAATTTGTAGTGAAAGCTGAACATTTTAAAGTACAATAAAGCAAGAGAAACTAAATTGAGGTACTTGGTGCTTGTCTAAGGTATGATAAAAAAGTGAATGAAAAAAGCAAGGGGTTCCTAATGCTATGGAATATCTTAGTATTTGTTGTTATAATATTTTATGGTGTAATACCATTATTAATAAGTCTATGTCACAGGAATGAAGCCTTTAGGGTACCAGCTCTTTTACACACACACACACACACACACACACACACACACACACCTTGGAACTTTTCTGTATTCTTCCTTCCACTTGATCAACAAGAGAACTAATACAAACCCCTCCATATGGAGAAAAAGTAACTCCAGCCAAAACAAATTGTTCAGCTCATTACAATCATTACGAATCGGTTCATTGAAAAATTTGGCATAGCTGCATTTTCTTTTATTTAAAGTAATTGATCATGTTTTGATCTTCCTCATTTAAAGAGAACTCTTGAACACATAAAAATACTGGATGTGTGAGGCAGTAAATAATGCCATGCTATGTGAAAATACAGATGGATGTGAAAATTTCTAAATTTGGTAAAGAGAAAAATTACAGAACAAATTCACTGCTTGGTTTTATTTTGTTCAGAAGGAAGATTTCCATCCCGTTTAGTCTTAGATAATTGCAAAGCTTGTTACAATGTCATAAGATAACAAAGAAAATGCAACTTCAAAACAACTTGCACCTAGGAAACACATACTGAAATTCTATATCTATACATAAAAAAGATACATCTGGCTTTGCCAACTCATATGGGACTTACAGAGGGGCATGCAACCACAAATGCAAAAAGGTAGCTCAGAAGGCACATCCAATTACCATCAGCATCCTGAAGGTAGGATTTAGGATAGACTGCATTGGCAGGTAGAAATTGGCATCCAAGCTGCCATAGATCAGGCAGTCTAATACCACATGTAAAACTGCACCAAGGTTTAGTCAATATATACACAACACTCCTATTTTACAGATGATGGATTTCCATTAGAAGACCAGCATCAGAGGATTAATAAATACACAGAACCTGTGTTCAGAAGTGCAATTGAAGCATTTCTTGACTCTGCACTACAAGTTTCTATCCCTGAAGTGGGACAATGTGAAGCATTTTTAAAAATAATATACTATCAAAAATTCTCATTCATGTCATGTCAAAATGAAGTGTTTTAATATTGTGTGTGACCAGCCATACGCTAAATAAATAAATAAATAAATTCATGTCATGAACTTGATGCAAACACACACACACACACACACACACACACACACACACACACACACACATTTTGTGTAAGAAAATAGTGTGGACAAGAAGATTTAGGTTGCCTTATCATGAACTTGAATTGGATTGTATGTTCTTCTAATAAGTCAATCTTCTTGTTGTTGTTGTGCTATATCCGTCATTGGACATTGACAATCATGTTGGTGATCCTATTTTTATTAATTTTATAATAAGTCTTTTATCAACTTTATAATAAGTCTTTTATCAACTTTATAAGTCTTTTATCAACTTTATAATAAGTCCTATTGACTTTATAATAAGTCAACGGGGATCCAAATCACACAAGGGAAAGTCAGTTTTGGCACAACAGGTTCCCTTAAAAGTGATGTAAAACTTCTTTGTGTGTTTCTAATTTAATTCTCTAGTGCAAAAAAAAAAAGTTGATGGAGCAAAACCTATGCAGCTCCTATGCTTTTTTTCAGGTTCTCCAAGACAATTTCCTAGTCTGGGTTGAGGGAGACCGTAACGTAAATAGAAGCATAATTATCTTGAAGATTTTTTAACGTTTAACTTTTATCATAGTTAACTTGAACTGAAAAATCCAGCACCAGTCATTTGGCCAGTTTTAACAATTTGGTGGAATTTCTGTGGTTTGGGAAATCCAAACTGAATGTAAATATATTTATCAACATTTGTCTTTTGCCTTAGAAAAGAAACTAATCATGAAATGTTTAGAATTAATAATCCCACACCAGAACCTGTAAATCATGAACCACAAGCTCCATCAATTCTCACTGACTCTAGTACTTGATCTTATTATAGTCTAAATGCTTCAACTATCTTCTTATTAGCATCAGATAGAGAATGTAAAACTGTGTAAAAAGATTGATGTTTTTTTCCCCTAAAGTTTATACTTCCAACATTTGGTAAAAAGCACTACAATATTTAACATTGTTGAATTTTCCCTACTTCCCGATGAAGCAACATTATTTCTCCCTGTAGTTAAAGTAATAGAAGTAATATCACAAAAAATCTAATCTGATGAAGAAGATGTTTTCTGGTATTTTTCTTTCCTTCTTAGGTTTTCATTGTCTCTTTAAAATAATGTGTAAATATGATTTACCTCTATGTATCTGTTGATGGTTGATGTACCTGAGTGCTAAACTTCCAGAAATTCCCAAGCATTTTTGGACATAGCTTGGTCTTACTGTAGATGCTGACAGTTTCCCAGTGGTTCCCTATGGTTAAGTGTGTCCACAAGATTAAGGGGTTTTCATTGTTTCTTCTAACTGCTGATTGGTGTCCATGGATGCAGTCTGCTAGATAGCTATAAGCAAAGAGAGGGTACCAAGGACTACTCAACAAAAATCCATATGAATACTAGAGGATAGCAAAGAGTTGGAATTCTCTGCATCTCCAATAGTTACCTAGTCAAGTAATCTTGTTTTTGTTGTGGCTTGCCCGCATCCCGCGCAGCTGGTCATGGATCCAGAGGACCAAGAGTCGACTGTGGCGCAGCACTATCATCCCATGCACCTGGCACCTGAGTCCGATAGCGAGGAGGACTCAGTGCCAGAGGAGGAAAGCCAACCAGGGCCTTCTGCACCTTCTCAGCTGGTGCTGAGGGATTCATCAGAAGAGGAGGAGCCTCTGCTGGATGCTAGGGCATACAGGGCAGCTAGCAGGCAGGAATGGCTGTACAGATGGAGGTCTCCTCGCATGTAGAGCTAAGGACTAATTGGCCACGCCCTCAGGCTACTTAAGGCTTGAGCACGCAGCAGTTGTTGCTGGAAGCAACGAACGTGATTTATTTGCACTCAGGATTTCTCTGCATTCATGTTACTGCTTTGAGCCTCGTATTTTGGACTGTCGGCTCCTGTGATAATTGGTTCCGGGATTTCAGCCAACTTTAGTGAGTAAGAGATAAGGAAGGATTAATTGCCTGTTTGTTTTGGACTTTGAACTCTGGCCAAAGCTCACGAAGAGAATATCGAACTTTATGCACCAAGAACTCTCTCTCTGTTTCCACTGGACTTTGAACCTGATTTTTACTAAGCAACTTTATTAGTAAAGACCCCTTATTATTTAGCAAACAGTTGTGTGTGAGTTCTTTCTGAGGGGTTTCCGTGCTGGGACACAACAGTTTTGTTGTTTTGTTTTAAAAACTTTCACCATCAGGAAAGTATAGAACTGAGATTTCTGTTTACTTATCGCTATTTCAAGAAGTAACTGTACGGATAAACAAACAGCAGAAATTTGAGTTCAATATAGCAGCTGGACAGCGTCTTAGGTACACAGTGTCTGTATACCTAAGACTTTGACCTGATAGATTCCAAGTGCTAAGTATTGAATTAGTAATCTGAGAAGCACAGAAGCACTACCCTCAAAGAAAAGAATTTGAGGGAAACATCTACCTGGGAATTACTGTTGTTTATTCATTAAATTTATATGCCACCCATTTCACTCTGAAAAGTGACCTTTTATGTAGTGGGAGTAGTTCCAAAACGGTTAGCTAGTGTGTGCTGGTCTATAAACTCTGGGATATGGAAGTAAATGAGAGCTGGAAATAGTATTTGCATCTTATATCTTGTTGTCATCCAGCATTATTTTGTACACTCGTACCAAGATAATATCTTAATTTGTACCTTTTTACTACCTTTTGGCAAATGAAACCTTTATGAGTGAGCTGACTCCATTACTATTGCATCACATTCCTGTTTAGTCCTCGTCTTACTGGTGATTTCATTAAAAGTCAGTATTAGCTTCAGTGTTTCTAAGTGTGCTTGGAAGAGAGGAAGGTAAGGAGGCTATATTTAATTCCCTGCCCTTATTTTTGAAAAGATACTCAGAAGTAACTGATCATGGGAAGAACATTCATGCCATGACATGTTCTGGAACAAAGTCTATGCCAGCCCCAAATATAGCTCATTTTGACTGATTTCAGACCATATTTTTTGTATCTGCATTTTAACTTGGCAGCTCTCAGGAGTATGATTCACAAACCAATTATTAAGATGGAGCATTTGGATTTAAGCCAGTTAAGGATATGCCCTATAGCTTTGGGGTCTGAGTCTTTTAATAGATTTTCATTTCAATGTACCTCATTTCTGTCTAAAATAATCATGCATCAAGCATCACTAGTATTGACTGTTGCAAAACGTAGTACGTTGTTACCCTGTATTTTTTTTTCTGTTCTGTTATAGGAAAGCAGAGGATTATTATTTGTGTCATTTTATGGGATGAATAGATGGCTTTATTTATGGTAAAATGCATTCTTTGATCATCCTTCGCAATCTTTTTAGAAAATGAAGTTGTCAAAGTAATAATTTATAGTGAAATTTCATTTATTATATGAAGCATGCTACATATCAAACTTGCATTTGGCTAGATTTTTATTTATACTTATTTAGTTTTTTTAGTAACATTATTTTATTTTTTATCATAATTTCTTTTTAAATAGACATATGCATATATCCTCCCTTCCATAGAGTATGTAGCAAATACTAAAATTACATTGCTTGTAATTTATAAATCAATTATTAGATCAAAGGAAAACATTATTGAAATAGTGTGATGAAATTTTTAAAAAACTGAGTTACTCAAAATGTAAACACACAGTGAGAGAGAAACAGAGAGAGAGAATATTTTTATTTCTAAAAAATATGTCCTAGCTAAGTTGTTTACATAGTCATTTTTCTTAACCATCTTTGGGAAACTGCAGTGTGAGCAGAGATGATTAAATATGCATCCCATTAAGAACTATATATCTTGCGTCTAGACATTTATTATGTTATGAAAGGGAAAGATGAATGAGTGGAACTCTAAATCAATGTTCATGTCTGTAATTCAGGATTCCCTTCTAAAACAATAGGCAATTTAAATTATACTGCCCAGCTCAAAGCAATGGCTACAAGATTTCCATGTTCTTGAAATAAGGGATGCCCACCATCTTTTTTTATACCAGCATATGTAAAAACAAACTCAAAATAGTTTCACATCATATTATTTCATTATGAATATATTTATTCAAAGAAGCCATTTATATGTATAGTGCCCTAAAGTTGTTGTTTGTGCCCAAGCTGAGCAACTCAAGACCTAAAAGATGCAATCAAGTGCCATTGTGTTCTTCCAAAGTTCCTCAGGGTCCCATTCCTGAAATTTAGTGGGAAGGAAGGAAAGAAGGGAGGGAGGAAGGGAGGGAGGAAGGAAGGAAGGAGGGAGGGAGGGAGGGAGGAAGGAAGGAGGAAGGAGGGAGAGAGGGAGGGAGGAAGGAATGAGGGAGGAAGGGAGGGAGGGAGGGAGGGAAGGAGGAAGGAGGGAGGAAAGAAGGAAGGAAGGATGTAGGAATGAGGGAGGGAGAGGGAGAGGGAGGAGGGAGGAAGGAAGGAAGGAAGGAAGGAAGGAAGGAAGGAGGGGGAAGGAAGGAAGGAAGGAGGGAGGGAGGGAGGAAGGAAGGAAGGAAGGAAGGAAGGAAGGAAGGAAGGAAGAATGGACCAATCACTCATCTTAAAAGAAAAAGTCATAAATATGTTCTCTGCACTTCCTTCCAGTGCATGACCACCACATTTATTATTGTTCTTACAGGTTCAAAATATAAAATGAAAGAGTCCCTAAGAGCAAAAGAAATGTCCATCTCCATTCCAAATGCTTATCAATAAAGTTTCTAAAAGCATTTGTGGGAAAGGATAATTAAAGATTAGGGGGATAATTCATTTCCCCTTGATGGAGGATATAATCCTACCCTTTACAGAAAAAAAAATGTGTCTCTTGGTAAAAACAGAAATATTGTCAACTCGATGAGCCTGAGAAACAACTCATGTGCTTTGAAGCCTAAAGTGTTGGACAAAATAATCATCTTATTTTATTTATTTATTAAATTTATAAACTGACTATCTCGCTGTCCAAAGCAATGCTTAACTTCATGTGGTTTAGGAAAGATCTTATTTCTTAAAGTCATTCCAATTTATTAATGTATTTTAGAATAGCTTCTTAATATATTCAGGGTGCTTAGAGTGGAAACCTCCAAGTTCAGATTTCTACTGCTAAAATCAGTTCTGTCACTATTAATATGTCAATGGCCAAACTCTGCTGATATTAAATCAAGAATCTGGCATCCTATCATTTCTAAAGAAGTTTCTTTTGGAATTTGGATTTTGAACTCGATTTAAATGAAAAAACAAACAAAAAACTAGCCAGCTTGGAAGAACTTTTGTGGTCCCCATTACAGTAGGGCTAATATTGTGGCAGGATCAGAATATTTGTTGTTGTTAGTTGCAAAGTCATGTCTGACCCATTGCGACCCCATGGACAATGTTCCTCCAGGCCTTCCTGTCCTCTACCATTCCCTGGAATCCATTTAAGCTCACACCGACTGCTTCAGTGACTCCATCCAGACACCTCATTCTCTGTCGTCCCCTTCTTCTTTTGTCTGCAATCTTTCCCAGCATTAGGCTCTTCTCCAGTGAGTCCTTCCTTCTCATTAGGTGGCCAAAGTATTTGAGTTTCATTTTCAGGATCTGGCTTTCTAAAGAGCAGTCAGGGTTGATCTCCTCTAGGACTGACCAGTTTGATCACCTTGCAGTCCAAGGGACTCGCAGAAGTCTTCTCCAGCACCATAGTTCAAAGGCCTCAATTTTTGGCACTTGGCCTTTCTTATGGTCCAACTTTCACAGCCATACATTGCAACTGGGAAAACCATAGCCTTGACTATACGCACTTTTGTTGGCAGGATGATGTCTCTGCTTTTTAGTATTCTGTCTATATTTGCCATAGCTTTCCTCCCCAGGAGCAAGGGTCTTTTAATTTCTAGGCTGCAGTCCCCATCTGCGGTGATCTTGGAGCCCAGGAAAATAAAATCTTTCACTACCTCAATTTCTTCCCCATCTATTTGCCAGGAATTGAGAGGGCTGGATGCCATGATCTTAGTTTTCTTAATGTTGAGTTTCAAGCCAACTTTTGCAGTCTCCTCCTTCACCCACATCAAGAGGTTCTTTAGTTCCTCTTCACTTTCTGCCATTAGAGTAGTATCATCTGCATATCTGAGGTTGTTGATATTTCTCCTGGCAATCTTAATTCTAACTTGTGATTCATCTAGCCCCGCCTTTCTCATGATGTGCTCTGCATATAAGTTAAATAGGTAGGGCGACAGTATACAGTCTTGCCGAACTCCTTTCTCAATTTTGAACCAATCAGTGGTTTCGTGTCCAGTTCTCATAGTTGCTTCTTGACCCCCATAAAGGTTTCTCAAGAGACAAATAAGAAAGTCTGGTATTCCCATCTCTTTAAGAACTTGCCACAATTTGTTGTGATCCACACAATCAAAGGCTTTAGCATAGTCAATGAAGCTGAAGTAGATGTTTTTCTGGAACTCCCTAGCTTTCTCCATGATCCAGCATATGTTGGCAATTTTATCTCTAGTTCCTCTGCTTCTTCGAAATCCTGCCTGTACTTCTGGTAGTTCTCGGTCCACATACTGCTGGAGCCTAGCTTGTAGGATTTTGAGCATAACTTTGCTAGCATGTGAAATGAGTGCAATGCTGTGGTAGTTTGAACATTCTTTGGCATTGCCCTTCTTTGGAATTGGAATGTAAACTGACCTTTTCCAATCCTGTGGCCACTGTTGAGTTTTCCGAATTTGCTGGCAAATTGAGTGTAGCACTTTTACTGCATAATCTTTTAAGATTTTGAATAGCTCAGCTGGAATACTGTCACCTCCACTAGCTTTGTTGTTGCTCAGACTACCTAAGGCCCATTTGACTTCAAATTCAAGGATGTCTGGCTTGAGGTCAGTGACCACCCCTTGTGGTTATCAGGAACATTAAGTTCATTCTTGTATAGTTCTTCTGTGTAATTTTGCCACCTCTTCTTAATCTTCTGCCTCTTCTGCCTCTGTTAGGTCCCTGCCATTTTGGTCCTTTATCATGCCCATCTTTGCATGAAATGTTCCCTTCATATCTCCAATTTTCTTGAAAAGGTCTCCCTATTGGTCCTTCCTATTCTATTGTTTTCTTCTATTTCTTTGCACTGTTCATTTAAGAAGGCATTCTTATCTCTTCTAGCTATTCTCTGGAATTCTGCATTCAATTGGGTGTATCTTTCTCTTTCTCCCTTCTTCAGGCACTCTGTCTATTAAATCTAATTCAGATCAGAATGAGACGTTGTACTTACCTGAGACGTCCATTCTCGTCGGGTGGAGCTAGCCGCCAAGATTGGGTATTGGCACAGCCTTCTAGCCAATGGTGACTGAGTCTGGAAAAGTATAAAAGGTGGCTCTAGGCCTAGTTCCCCCTCTTTTGACGAGGGACAAATGCCAGACTCGACGTGCCATCATCAAACACATTTTATTAACTTTCCAACATGGGAGAACAATAACGTTGCTAAATACCTAGCCTAACTACCTATATGCAGGGAGGAAAAATTCAATCTATATTGTTACACCTATATACCTAATGATCTATACAAGAATTGAATCCCCTTGTCCAGCCAGAACACGAGTAGAAGGGAGGGACTTGGTGGCTAGCTCCACCCGACGAGAATGGACGTCTCAGGTAAGTACAACGTCTCATTCTCCATCGTGGGTGGAGCTAGCCGCCAAGATTGGGACATACCAAAGTAATTCAGTCCCTAGGGTGGGCCTCCTGGTTCTGGCTGGGGCCGCCGCCCTCCAATGTTACCTGTTCCAGTACCCTGCGCCCAAAGTCAGCCTCCTGAGAGGCAAAGGCATCCAGTCTATAGTGCCGGACAAACGGCGTTGGAGAGGACCATGTGGCCGCTCTGCAGATCTCCTCGATGGAAGCCCTCGTGTTCCAAGCTGCAGTGGTGGCCGCACTATGTGTGGAGTGGGCAGTAATTTAATAATTTAATTTAATTTAATTTAATTTAATTTAATTTAATTTAATTATTTAATTTAATTTAATTTAATTTAATTTAATTTAATTTAATTTAATTTAATTTAATTTAATTTAATTTAATTTAATTTAATTTAATTTAATTTAATTTAATTTAATTTAATTTAATTTAATTTAATTTAATTTAATTTAATTTAATTTAATAGATTTGTATGCCGCCCAACTCCCGGGGAACTCTGGGTGGCTCACAGCATGTCAAATCCATTACAAATAAAAACATATAACAGTTAAAAAGATATAAAAATTAAAAAATCTCCAACATTCATAACAAGTAATCCTGGTGGGTCATGGTAAAGACATCTGTTCATATGCAATGTTAATGACAGTACGAATCCACCGGCCCACCATGACTGAGGATGCTTTCCGCCCCAATGAAGAGCGGTGGAAAGATACGGACAAGGCCTCGGTTTTGCGAAAGGCAGAGGTCCTTTGTATGTAAGTGTCCAGTGCGCGCCTCACGTCCAGGAGGTGCCACTGTCTTTCAATGTCTGAGGATGGAGAACGGTAAAAGGAAGGTAATACCACCTCCTGAGCCCGGTGAAAGTAAGAGTTTACCCTTGGCAGAAAGGTGGGATCCAACCGCAATACTACCCTGTCCTGGTGGAAAACACAGAGGTCACTTCTGATGGAAAGGGCTGCCAGTTCGGAGATGCGACGGGCAGATGTGACCGCCACCAGGAAGACCACCTTGTATGTCAGGTGGCCCAGGGGAACGGATTGCAAGGGCTCAAAGGCACCCCCCGTGAGTGCTAGAAACACTTTGGACAAGTCCCAGGTGGGGTACCTGTGCACCACAGGAGGGCATCTATTCACTGCATCCTTAAGGAACCTGGAGATCAAGGGGTGAGCAGAGAGTTTTCCCAGAGAGGGGCAAAACAGCACCGTGGATAGGGCAGCTATTTGGCGTTTGAGGGTGCTTGGGGAAAGACCCTTAGCTAGCCCCTGGCGTAGGAATTGAAGGACGTTTATGACCGAAAGATCCAGTGGGGAATAGCCCTCCCTAGCACACCAGGAGCAGAAAACCTTCCAAGGGGCTGCATAAATACATTGCGTGGACGGTCTGCGAGAGTCAAGCAAGACCTCCATGACGTCCACAGGGATCTGACGGCTCCTCAGAGTGAGCCGCTCAAGCGCCAGGCGTCAGTTGCAACCAGTGAGGCTCTGGATGCTGCACTGACCCCTGGAGCAGTGACCACTCTGTCGGAGGGATCCTCCATGGGGGTGAGACCGACAGGGAGACCAGGTCGGCATACCAAGCTCTCCTTGGCCAGTCGGGTGCCAGAAGTACCACCTCGGCTCTTTCCTCCAGAAGTTTCTGGATGACCTGCGGAATGATGGGGATGGGGGGAAAAGCGTAAAGCAACCCCTTAGGCCAGATGCAGCAGAGGCCATCTACTCCTTCTGCCCCCTGAGTTTGATACCGGGACAGAAACCGGGCCAGCTGGGCATTCCCCAGGGTGGTGAAAAGGTCCATTATTGGCTGACCGAACCGACCCACAAGTTGGCGGAAAAGATCTGGGTGCAAACTCCACTCAGAATGGTCTATCTGGTTCCGGTTGAGCCAGTCCGCCCTGATGTTGTTTACCCCAGAGATATGTTCAGCAGAGAGAGACAGTAGGTGTTGCTCTGCCCATAGCCCCAACTGCATGGCCTCAGACATCAGCTGTCTGGACATGGTCCCACCCTGTCTGTTTATGTGGGCCTTAGTGGCCACATTGTCAGTAAGGACCATTACATGAGAGTTTTCCAGAAGAGGCCTGAACTGCTGCAGGGCAAGGAACACAGCACGTAGTTCCAAAACGTTTATGTTGAAGGTCGTCTCAGTTAACGACCATGTGCCCTGTGCCACCTGTGCCTCCTCGTGTGCCCCCCAACCCGATAGGCTGGCATCGGTGGTGACTATGATTTGTCATGGGGGAAGGAAGCAGGTGCCCCTGTTGATTGCAGAGGTGGTCCACCAAATCAGTGACTTCCTGACTGAGGGCTGGAGTCTCACTTTGACTGGGGAATGGGCTCTTCCCTGATGCTGGTAGGGGAGAAGGAGCCCTTGGAGGTCCCTGGAGTGTAAGTGGGCCCATGGGACAATATGAATGACGCATCACCACCATGGACCCCATTGACCTAGCTTGGACATCCGCTTGAGCTGCTGATGATTGAGCAGCAGGTTGATTTTAGCTTGTGGATGGAGCTGTCTGGAGTGTGGGGCTATCTGGTTCCAATGCCAGAGGGAGCTAATGATAATTCCCTCACATCCAGGGAACTCCTTTCCCCTAGGTTCCCCTTCCTGGGGGATGCTAGGTAGGAATGAGTAGGGTAGAGTACTCTGGATTGGGTAATTTCCTTTGTAAAAGGCATCATTTTAAAACTCAACTCCAATTTACAAATCGTGTTCTCTTTGTCTTAAAGTTCAGTTCATGAAAAAAAAACCCTGATATTTCAAATACTGGAAAAAATTGATAGTTTGTATATAGTTCCAGTTATGCTGGGCTCACAGACTCCAGAAAAAAGCTTGGTTTTAAACTGTTACTGGAGTGAATGCTCACTGGGCTGATTTGTTCCTTTTATGTGAGATCAGTAACTTACTACTTCTAAATTCTGCTGAAAGCCCTTGTTCAAGCCATTTTTAAAATATAGATAGAATCTTCATTCTAAGTTGATATGTTTGGCTTGTTATTGTGATATATGAATACCTGAACATGCTTTAACAGGTACTCCTGAGGCAGACCTACAGACAGCTAGTCTGAATTTTTGTCAGCTTAATTCGAATAACAGTATCCATATTTATCAAAGGCCTCTGCCAACAAGGTAGGCCTCAAAAAGGCCTGGGTAAATTAGTAGGTCCAAACAGTCACTTAAAATGGCCACCGCCCTTAATGAGGCCAACAAGATGGCATTTGCCCTTAGTTGGTCTTTCAAAATGGCCACTGCCCATATTAGGCCTTAAAAATGGCCACCGGCAAGAAAGGGCATCCAAAATGGCCACCACCCTTGATGTGGCTTCAAAATGGGCTCTGCCCACTTTTGGTATTTGAAACAAAATGGCCACGCCCTTAGTGCCTTCAATTCTGAGGGCAATTAAAATAGCTGCCACCTTATGGGAGGCTTCAAGATGGTCACCTGCACTCTGAAAGGCTGCCTGCACACTTACCTGGCTGAAGACAAGCAGAGCGATGCAGAGAAGCTCAGATGGAAGCAGACAGCCCAGGCACCAGAGACAGGTACAGACAGGGCCTTGGATCAAAGGAGCATTGCCAGATTGCTGGCTCTTGTCAGCCCTTGCACAGAAGGCAAGTTAAGTAAAGGAGGCCTCAAAAGAAAAAAGAAAAAGAAAAAAAAAATTTTTTCTTTTTGTTTTGAAGTGGGTGGTCCTGTGTAATTCAAAATGGCAGCCACCCACGAGGCACTCCTAAAATGGCTGACTGTCTCCTGAGGCAATTAGTTCCAGCAGAGGAGAAAAGAGTCTGCTAAGACCTAGCCACTAACTGTCAGTTTCTGGGTCCCCTGGAGTAATGTGGATGGCAGAGATCATCTTGCCTGGGAGGGAGGGCAACAGGTTCAGTGGAGCCGAAGTTTGGCGCAGAACTAGCTGTGCTAAGTCCAATAGACTGTCTCTCCATTCCTGGGACAGGTACACCTTACACTTCAGTGAGTCAATAATGGCCCCCAGATGCACGATTCTGGTGGAGGGAATGAGTTGGCGCTTGGTCCGATTGACCAAGGAACCATGATGAGTGAGGGTAGTGAACACCACCTGGACATCTCTCTCAGCCTGAGAAGGAGAGGCAGAGGAGATGAGGATGTCATCCAGGTAGCACTGGACCCTGATGGGAATAGACTGTAGGTGGGCGGTCAGGGCAGCCAGGACCTTGGTGAATACCCTTGGTGCTGAGGATAGGCCGAATGGAAGTGCCCCATATTTATAATGCACCCCTGCATAGCACAACCATAAGTATTGACGGTGAGATGGCCGAATTGGGGTGTGGAGGTAAGCCTCCGAGAGATCTATGGATGTGAGTAGATCTCCCTTCAGAACACTTGCCAGAATTGATTGCAGGGTGTGCATTTTGATTTTGTTATGTCTGATGGCAGCAGCCATGCAGTCCTGTGCTTCCCTGGATTGAAGGGGATCCCCCCTGGTGACCTGTCTCTTGCGCCCCTAAGTGGGACCCTCGATGACCGGCTGGGGATCCCAGACCTCAGGTTCAGCTCTGCCCAGTGAAACGTTGTCCAGAGACAGCGTGTCAGGTGATCGAGCTGGGTGCTGGCTACGGTTCTGTGTTGGAGCAGATAGCGAAGCCCGATGGCTCCCTGAGGCTGGCTTGTCCAGGAGGCTTAGGAGAGGACTTGGAGTTATGAGGCTTGGGCACCGGTTCCGGGGATTGGGCCCTGAGAGGGGACCGATCCCGGGATGGGGAGGAGTTGTGGGTCCTTGGTGGGCTCCTCTCCTCAGTATTGGCCCTGTGGGACTTTGCTTTTGCCTTCGTTTTTGATGATTTGTCAGCCATGATTCTCCTAGGAGAAGAGAGACACGAAGAAAGAACAGACAGGTCATGAAAATTTGCAGGCCTGTGGGTGTGTCTGGGGTTACACAAAATGGCGGCCGCCCATGTGGTTCATTCAAAATGGCGGCTGCCTTCCCCTGAGGTGAGTATTCCCAGGGCACTCCTCCCTCTGGGGCTCACCAGACACTCCGTTCCCTTTAGGGGACCCCTCGGGGCACATAAGTGGCTTGGGGGGGGGTTACCCTTCAAGATCAAGCAGGCACAGTAGGCGTTCCTTTCAAGCCCCCTGGATAGCCATGGACGGTGTGGCAGGAGGGCTCCCTCAGCGATCAGAGGCAAGGCAGACCAATCCCGATCTCTCCCGATCGTTTCGGAGGCTGCTGCTGATCGGGCTGAGATAAGCCTGCGAAGTTGGCTCCGGACCCCCTGGGTCAGCTCAGTTGGCTTGCAGGGGGCAGATAGACAGGCAGGCAGATTAAAAAGGAGGCAGAGCCGAGCCGCGGCTGGATCAAAGCGAATTTTCAGTACGTGCACTGTCTGGTCTCGGAGTTTTGGTGCCTTATGGAGATAGCTGACCCCTCAGTGGGGGGGGGGGCAACTCGTTGGACCGCTATTGCGCTTATCAAAGGATTATAGTAAGGCCAAAGTGGGCAGTGTCCAGGTGTCAATCAAAGCCCTTAGGCCTGCGCAAGCTGACACGAGACGTAAGTAAGGACTTTCTCACGTGGTCATCCAGGGGGGTTCGGCAAATAGCTTGCCAGCCTCGTGCAGCAGCCCAATTATGAGTGGTGACAGAGGTCACCACAGTCCCAGATGTCAATATTGGGACCGTTCCCACTCCCTCCAGGCCGGAATAGAGATTTTGAACAGCGATGGAATAAATTTAGCAGTGGATTGGGCCTCGGCTGGAGGGGCGAGCAGCAGCCGGCCACAGGCCTGGCTGCCCTTTCCCTAGGTTAGAGATCGATGATACCTGGGGCTCGTTAGGGAACTTACAGTTTGAAATTCCAAGAAGAAAGATCAATCAGTAGAAATAAGTCGGATTTCAGTGAAAAATGGCACTAGTCAATGGCTATGACTGAGTCAAAAGAGGGGGAACTAGGCCTAGAGCCACCTTTTATACTTTTCCAGACTCAATCACCATTGGCTAGAAGGCTGTGCCAATACCCAATCTTGGCGGCTAGCTCCACCCATGATGGAGAATGTAGTATTTCACAATTAATGGTGCAATAGTTATGGTGTCAGGGTAGGACTGGAAGATGGAATGGAAACTTCAGCCAGCATTACTATTGGGAGACTAAAATAAAGGGAGATCAGCCTTCAGCTTCTTGCTTGGGATAGAAATCTAACAAATATAATAAGTTACAAATAAATGATCTTACTTCAGTCCAAAGAGTAATTGGGACATTTTGTGATCAGGTCCAGTGATAGGATTACTTGCAATGCCACTGGGGTATATCTATGAGATCAGGCAACATAGAAAATAATAAGTTTTAGGCAGAAGACTTTCTCAGCCTTGTTACCTAACCAGATGTAACTCATGATGAATGCTAAGATGATTTCTTTGGTATATTTTTCATTTGATATAAGACAATATAATTTATTTTTCACTTCAGGTGAAACAATGCCCTAAAACAACATGTCTTTACCAGGGGTGGATTCCAACTTACCTCGTTGCTGGTACACTCCTTCCCACGCCATGTGGGCGCACTTTGTGGGTGCACATGCGCTTTGTGTGCATGCGCATGCGCAGTAAAAAAAATTCCCCCAAAAAAACAAAGCTGAAAAAAGATGGCAACCGCATGCACAGTGCCGGAACTCAACTTCTGCGCATGCTCAGAAGGAAAAAAAAAAGAAAAAGAAATGAAAAAGAAAAGAAAAAAAAGATGGTGGAGCCCACGGACCGGCACTGACCAATCCGGTTCAGTGATATCATCGTGATGTCACCAGCGGGTCATTACCGGTTTGGGCAAACCGGTCCGAACTGGGAGAAACCCACCCCTGGTCTTCACCATGTCTTCTAAAACTATTTGCATATCTTCAAGCACATGGAACCCAAGCAAACAAAAACTCAGCACTAATTTAGTGTCTAGTTAAAAACAAAACCATATTACTTATATAACTAAGAAACTTGCATTATCATATATTTTGCAGATTTTAATGGCCATGAGTGGCGAGTGGCCATGAGTGATGAGCCCTTTGGAGATCTCTTTTGAAACTTGTGTTGAAACAGCTTCACAGTATGTTGCATTCCTAGCCCAATTCAAAGTAATCACAGTAATGATTTACACAGATTAGGCTCAAGCATCATTGAAGCACCTCCCACACATTCCTCTTAGTTATAACATTTTACTACAGCAGGCTCCTAATATATCAAGTTCACTATCTGAACTGATTTTGAAATATATGGATTGCTGTGATCAATGTCTTTTCTAACATTAGTCTACCTTACTTTTTATCAGTACCCTGGGACTGATGGTTATGCTCAATAATTTTGCTGTAGTTTAGAGGGAAGTAATAAATGGAAAGAAGGATTTAATGATAGGTCTGAAAGGCAATTAAGTGTGTAAAAAACTTAGTATCTTGGAAATGCTCAAATGTTTTGGTGTGAATTTTAACTTGTTTAAATAGTTCAATGGTCTATTTATTTAGACCATTGTGATGACCCCCTTCCCCCCAAATATACAGATGTGTATGTTTGTATTTTTAAAATGTGTAAACAACAACATCGCCAAAAAGGCTTCAAGAACTGTTAATCTAATCTTACGTAGCTTCTTCACTGGTAATATCACACTACTAACCAGAGCATAGAAAACATTCGCCAGACCAATCCATGAATACAGCTCATCTGTCTGGAACCCACACCGCATATCGGACATAAATACATTAAAAAGTGTCCAGAGATACTTTATAAGAAGAGTCCTCCACTCCTCTACTCGCAACCAGACTTGAAATCCTGGGCTTAGAAAG
This sequence comes from Diadophis punctatus similis, assembly GCA_023053685.1. Classification (NCBI taxonomy): domain Eukaryota; kingdom Metazoa; phylum Chordata; class Lepidosauria; order Squamata; family Dipsadidae; genus Diadophis; species Diadophis punctatus. The sequence continues at coordinate 3,247,787 of JALIGW010000028.1, read as the reverse complement.
TTTAGAACTACGTCGCCTTCGGCACGACCTAAGCATAGCTCATAAAATTATCTGCTACAACGTCCTTCCTGTCAACAACTACTTCAGCTTCAACCACAACAATACACAAGCACACAACAGATACAAACTCAAAGTGAACTGCTCCAAACTTGACTGTAGAAAATACGACTTTAGCAACAGAGTGGTAAATGCCTGGAACTCACTACCTGACATTGTGGTTTCATCACCAAACCCTCAAAACTTTACCCTTAGACTGTCCACTGTTAACCTCACCTGATTCCTAAGAGGTCAGTAAGGGGCGTGCATAAGTGCACCAGCGTGCCTACCGTCCCTGTCCTAATATTCCCTCTTATCAGTACCCATCTTATGTATATAAACAATGTTATATCTATGTATATTACCAACACGTACTTGACAAAAATAAACAAAAATAAATGAAAATAAATAAATAAATAAAAATAAAACAATCCTTCAGTCACAGTCATGACAAACTAGCTGGGAGAACTGAGACCTTGCAGTGGTAATATTTGTAATGCCTGTAATTTAGACAAGGTGGATGTCATCAGCATATCTAGCCCTCAAATTCTGATGATTGTGTTAGCAGATATATATATAGATATTAAAATATCACTGGGGACAAAATAGTGCTTTGTGGCATTTCATGTGTAGGTTTCAGAGGGTCTATTACCTAGTACTACATTCTGAGCCTGTTCTTATAACTAGAAACAGAACACCATAGTAGTGCTTCCAATGTATGGAGACAATCCAGAAGACTATCAGGCCATCAAAAGCTGCTGGGAGATAAAGCAGGATCATTTTCTTCTCTGTTAGGACAATTGTGGGCGATTTCATCCCAGAATCAGACTGGAACTCAAATGAGAAGAGGTCAAGATTCTTAGTGCCCTCTAAAAATATCTGTAGATTGAAATATTCTGAAGCAGTTTGTCCAAAAAGAGAAATTTGACATAATGCAATTCTGAATGTTTCCCATTTCCTATTTGCCTTGAACATGGTAGTAGATTGTAATTGAATTCATTAATCATATAGTTAGCCCCCTGATATCTTATGTCATGAGTTTTCATATGTGCTATAGTTAACTGTACTTTTATATTTGCATTTTTATTGCATTGTGTTTATGTCTGCGCGTGTATGTGTGTGTGTGTGTGTATAATTAGATTTTTTAAAATAAAAATGTGTATTTTGATAGTCCATGAAGCAAAAATTTGCTGCAGATATTTAATTACATCTTTTTATCACACCAAGACATTTAATTTTTACTTGCTCAATCACATATATTGATTAGCACATTTATATTACAGCTAGAGCCATATAGGTTTAGTACCTTAAAACGTAATAGCTGAACTTCAGACTTCGATCATCTAATTATATATTTTATAGATTGACCTTATATTGATAATTTGGGTAAAGAAATGGCAATTTTCCATTGTGGGATTATACAGTATATTTGTGACCAACTCTGATATTCTGTGTGGTCTTTTCATTAGTTTCATTATTGTTTGGTATATTTAAATTCTATTTAGAAGAAACCTTAGCATGAAGAAAGGGCATAGTGATGATTATGCATAGTCCAGATGTACTAGGAAAAGTCAGTAATTCTTTCTTCTATATTTTATTTTTAGCTAATATGTGTTCTATATTTATCTTGCTTCTATATTAGACATAAGGACTGAGCAAGAGTTTGCAAAAAAATTACAATTACAATATGGTTTCATTAAGAAAACATATTTCAGCAACATAAGACAATTTTTTAAATATTGCCTTTGCATATTAAAGATGGAAGATTCAGGCCCTGCCATATTCAGTTGACAGGTAATATGTAATATAAAAGCCACTCTGGTCCTAGAGAACCACTTCCAAAAGACTGCAGTAACCAGCTTCACCATGGACTAAGTCAAGCTTGTGGTTGCGTAGAGGTTGTTGATATGATTGGATAACCACGATAGTGTGACTATCATGGTTCTGAGCAAGGAACCCAAATGAATCAGAACTCAAAAGCTCCATTCAGGCTTGAAAGACCATTTATTGAGTACATCGTATCGGCACTTAGAAAGTTGAAGCTAACTTCACATGATTCAGAGAAATGAAAAGAATAGAAACTCCCCCCCCCCTCTCAGGTATCTTGGGTCACATTAACCAATCAGTCCATGGGGATCTTCCCCCTCGGTCTCAGCAGATGGTCGTTGCCATGAACTTGGTTCACACACTGCGTCTGGTGGATGTTTTGTCTAGAGGACTCAGGCACCATATTCCAGTGCCTTCTAACTCCCCCCTCCCCCCAAAAAAAGTGGCAACTAAGAAACAAAGCAAACATAAATAGGGCCTTGGCTGTAGTTGATTCGAAGTTGACAGTGGCAAATTCAGGGCACCGAGTGTCAGAAAGCAGGAGCAACCAGGGTTTCTATTGTCTACTTAAGATATTAAGATTAAGATCCTTCGGTTGAGGAGACGATCAATCTGGGATGGGAGGGAGAGATGAAGGCAGGCAATAATATCAGATTGGTGATGAATGCTGAGAGACATGGCAGGAATCTGAGGGTGAGTCACTCAAGAGGAAAATGTTATCAATGGTTGAAATCAATCCCATGTTCCATGCTTGGTATGTCTACAGCTATGACAATAAGTCACTGATGGTCTCCAACTGCTTCTTCTAACTGTGAGTTCAATCTGTAATAAGACTACCTTCATCTATGATCTGATTATAAAGTAAGCAGCCAAACTGATATGCAATATAGAGACCTGGGTGGGCCCAGAGAGGTGTGTTCCCACTTATTGTTTTGCCAACTCAGCCACTTGGCTCTTATTTACTATATTTTTGAAATAGTAGTTAACTGTAAACTGTAAACTGTAAATCCACATTTGCAAATGCAATTTTACGTTGTACTGTATCGACAAAAGAATAATTTCCAAATCATGAGCAATAATAATCTATTTTATGTTGCTTTGGTTAGAACCCACCTTTAATACTAGTTCCGTTTAAGAATGGTTCAGACAACCCAGATCAGGTTCAGAGAAGGATGGCCAGAGAATCAGGAACTAATTAATATGAAAAGAGATTGAACTAACTGGGAATGTTTAACTTCAAGAAAAGGAGACTGAAATAATGTCAGGCAGTGGGAAGTCAGAACTTTTTCTGTCATTCCAGATCACAGGATGCCTATTCATACAACGAAGTCATCAATGTATTATGCAGTAAGAAGTTTGTTCTCTGGCTGAATTATTGCAGAGCCTGATCCTATTTTGGGGCTGAGAGTGACTGGCCCAGGCTTACCTATCTGGTTTCATGTCTAAGGAGAGATTAGAACTTAGGTCTCTCTGCTCTTTATCTAGCACCTTAACCACTACATCATGTTGGCTTTTGTAGCCTAACCATAAATATAGAACACAAATAATATGTAGACAAAATGCTATGATGGCTGAGCTTCCCTATAATCATACTGAGAGATTGAGAGGAGAGATGAACTGTAACACAGAAGATGAGAATTATAAAAATGAATTGGCTAGCCTAAGGAGAGAATTAGCTAAGAAGAAGTTGGCTGGTGAATACCACCTCACACAGAATTTTCTGCAAAATGAAAATTGCATACTCCATTATTTCCCTCACCTATAATCAACAATGAGTTGATTGAATAGATCATTATTAAAAGCAAGTTAAGTACAATCTAGTGTATTTAAGAAAGGGAAGAACTGAAAAACATACCAATAGGTTATTCATGCTTTTATTCATAATATTATTCCTTATTCATAAATCTAATAAGGGAACCCAAATTATCAAAAATGCCAGCAGCTTTTGTAGGGAGCTGCTAATAGGCCAAATTGTGACTATTCCTTATTTGAATACAATGGATTTCCAATAACTGTAATATCCATTAACTAAAAGCCTCTTTGAAGATATCAATTTGCTTCATTTTATTTTTATAGACTTAAATGCATAACAAGATGTTTTTTAGAAAGTCAAATTTGAAATGATTTTGTTGCAGAATTCCATTGCATCAAACCATAGTCAATAATTCTATCTTTTTGCAAACTTATTTTTGCTCAAACTTGACTCAGCTCAGGCTTACTACATCCATCACAAGTGGAGTAGATCAGTGGATGGTACTTATAAATCATCACTGTTCTCATTCTGCAAACTGTCAAAATACCAAAAGAACTGATCAAGCTGTCTAACAGGAGAGTGGGGGGAAAGCAGCATTTAATTAATACCTTGCTGCCTCCTCCTCCACATTAAATAGTCACTATGCATGGGTACTTTTATTTTTTAAAGAATAGGTGGTAGGTAAGAATTTCTAAGGTGTTCTCTGCCTCCACAACACAGACAACTACCTTTACAGTAGAAAAGGATTGCTCATGATGGGTGATGGAGAAAAACCAGAGTTCCTGTCAATGGGTAACACTCTCCAAGTTTGGTAGAGTCTACAGAGAAGATCCTCTTTTGCCTCACTTAAGTTAGAAGTAAATTAGCTGGTTTCCAATGGGCAATCAGTGATCCCAAATAAGAATAGACTCATGAGAATAGTCTAGTATCTGAACAAATGACATGTGTGCCACCCAATGCTGAACAAACTAATCACACATTTGACTGTGAAGAGACTGAAATCGCACAAGTAGCACAAGTAGCACAAACCCAGAGAATTCCTAGAAGCCTGGCACTCAACTAAATGGGCCAATAAAAGAGCCTTTGAGCTGATATCTGCTACGGTCCAACCAGACACCTCATCCAATACATCATAAATAGCAGTGGAGGACCAATCAAAATGGAGAAAAATCTGGAACATCATAGACTCCATCCCTCTCTTAGTTGTTATCCACTTTGCTGCCCCATTATCCAAACTGGCAGGAATTTCAGACTGTTTATTTACTCCACTTTTGAACAACACTTTTCCTTCTTATTTTACCTAGAGTGCTTCTTTCCATTGGGGGCTGAGTATTTTCAGTTTATATCAGGTCAATCTCCTAAGTTCATTGCCTACTTTATATAGGAAGGGCCACATGACTAGTTTTATATCTCCTGTACTAACACTGCTGAACTAGCTAATGGTTGCATTCTTCACTTAGCACAAAAATAGTTGCCAATTCAAAACTTGTCATATTTTTTAAAGAAGCTTTGTAGAAATAATTTTACATATTTTTAATCAGTTTTAAATAAGTGTAAGGGCATAGAATGCCAGCTGTTGCCAAAGTGCACCTCTTCCTAGACAGGGGTTTTTGTAAACCACCTTACGCTGCCACAGGGACAGAAGAGGGACAGCTCAAAGGATGAGGTCAGCTAGGCCCTTAGATGAACACTAGAATGCATGGGTGAATTTGTCGTAAAAGTGGAAATCTTTTTTTTTTTTTTGGCATCAGTCTTATGGCCCAAAGTTGCCATAATTTGGAAATGGGATACAAAACTATCTCTTTTTCTTGCTGAGCATGCATGCGTTTATGGGGAGGGAATGGATTACATTACAGAAAGAGAACATGGAAATAAACATTCCTGAGCAACTATTCCCAGACAACATCAATTTTGGCATTTTTAAAACCTCTTTGAGACTTAAAGGTTAAGACTTAAGTACAGGTGGCACCCATTCTGCTGAACTCTGCATTTGGATGGAGGCGTTTTTTTTAAACTGTTAGCTCTAAGTGGGTACACCTGGTTTCTATTTTGGGCAACAAAATCTCTTGGATCAGCAAGGCCTAGACTTTTACTGCATTTTTCATCTACCTCTATTGATAAAGACAAGATTTCCCATGTCCCCAGGTGTTACTGAACGGCTTCATTAGGAAACAGATAATACGAAGTTTATTTAAATCTTGGTCTAAAGTCTCCTTCAGTGGGGGTCATCATAACCATGTTTCTAACAGAGAAACAAAGTTCTTTTAAGAAGGACGCTATCTAAATGGAATAATATCCAGTGATGTTTTCTTATCAGTGTAGCAAGAGAAGTTTCCCCCATCCCTTGGTGCAAGAGAAGTACTGACACAGAGGAAATATTTCTCCCAGTTGTCCTGTGAAGTTCCTCCCCACCTATTCTGTAATGAAACTTTAATTCACCAAAAGCAAGCCAGGGGGAGGAAAGAAATTCTTTAAGAGAAAATGGGGAAGAAAACTAAGCACAAAAGCTTTCAACACCCAGATAGGCCTGTCAATAGTTGTGTATGGTTCTTTGAATGAAAACTGCAAGGTAAGCAACATCCTGTCACACATCATATTTGAAAGAGGCCAGAATGGATGCAAGCAATCAAGTATCAGAACAGTATAGCAATCCTATATTGTAAACTCACACCCTGTGGCGAGAGATAATAAAGTAGTATGATACATTAGCTCTCTGATCCAGGTATTCCTCCGGAACATCTCGTAATTATCTAGCCGGACAAGGAGATTGCAGGACTGGCTGATAGCGTATATCTCTCTGAAGTCCCACCGCCAAATTTCCCCATTTCAGCATTGATACATGTACATTTGTGCTGATAAGAGTGGTGACAGAAAGAGAAAATCCCCAACTGCTTCAGGGAATAGAAAAGAAGGCTAGGTAAAAACAAAAAACAAAAAGCCCCCCCCCCCACGCCATTCTTCTCCCTGCAAGGGATCTTACATCAAAAGACGAAAGAGCTACTCTGTTCTCAGTACTGTTAGCCCAAATTCCTTTTCACTCAACTCCGAGAAATGCCCCATCAAAGACAGAGGGACCAGATTTTTCTTTCCATTCTGTCAAACAGAGATGAAGCTTTCAAATCAACATTCAAACTTCTTTTTTTAAAAAATCTTTGGAGTGTCATAAGTTCTCATTGAAATAGATCTGTGAAATAGGTTTTCCCCCTAACAGCTGTGTTTATGGCAAACAGTATCTCTCACAATCTTCATATAAGCCAGGCATAAAAAACCCGTTTCAGATGGATATTACTCAGCAAGGGATTAATCTTTTCAAACATCACATTCTTGGCCTAAATGTTTACCTTAGTGGAGGCTATAATGATGACTTAGCTTGCACCATGTCTAAACAGTTTTTGATGCATATGTGTGTTTCTTTGACACGGAAACATATAAGCATGTGCTGGTTAATAAACATGTCTTTTCCATAGTTTAAGACTTAAGATATTAGAATCCTTTCATATTTGTGAATTTTCTTTATCAAACAATATTTCATTAAAAGAGTTGCTATTATAGTAGTGGGAATGACCATGACAGACAAGAGGAAAGGCCACAGCCTAGACCACGGGTGTCAAACTTGCTGCATCACGTTGCCGTCACATGACATTTTGTGACGTTTTTGCCTTTGCAGAGCTGGGGTGGGCATGGCCTGCGGGTGACGCATCTGGCCCATGGGTTGCCAGTTTGACCTAGACAGTGGTCTGATAAATGAAATTTGAGTCCAAAGGAGGTGGGATGGAGAAAATATCTCAGAATGGAACTTCCCTAATTTTGAGGAGAGTAAAAGTGGGGGATGGGAATGTTATTTCAGACTTGCAAGATTATGTTAATGTAACCTTATCATAAATATATAGTATTTATTGTACTTTTTGTGGGGACTATTTATTTATTTTAGAAAATTTATATTGCTGCCTACTCACACCTGGCGAATATACACGGATATAAAAACCATATAAAAGAAATTAAAATAATAAAATAATAAAATAAAATAAAATAATAATAAATTAGTAAAATAATAACCCCACCCCGGTGACAACATACATTCATACAAACCATTTAATGGGCTCCATCCTCCTCTGGGTTCCCCAGGCCTGCTGACAGAACCATGTCTTCAGTGCCTTTCAAAAGAGTGTTAGAGTGGGGGCCAGTCAAATGTCTGGGGGAATGAGAGAGGGAGCCACCACAGAGAAGGCCCTTATTCTGGGTCCCGCCAAATGTATCTCACTAGGGGATGGGACCCGCAAAATTCCTTGCCTCCCCGCTCTAGTGGGTTGGGCAGATGTGACCAGCAAGAGGTGGTCCCTTAGATACTACCTCAAAGGGCTAACAATAATTCCAAATAATACTTAGGCATTACAAGGATAGATAGCTTTATCAAATCCTCTAGCAGGGACAGAAAATCCATTGTGTTCTTGATAGGATTGGTCTACAATGTTTCATTGCTGGGTGTGCTGTGTAACACAATGTGTGTACTGGAAGTTCAGTAATACCAAGACAATCACAGGTTCTGTTGCTCTATTCTGTAGGCCCAGTGTGGTATTCAACAATGCAAATTGTGTGAGTCAAATAAAAATTCTGTTTCTATAATGCTTTGATCACAAAATTCCCATCACAGAATGGTCTCCAACCGACTGCAAACTTCTGAACCTTCTGTGGCCTTACATCAATTTTTTTATAAGATCTAGGTTAACCATACATCACTTAAAATCATATACAATCAAAATCAAAATTAAAATGGTATGTTATGAAAAATATGTATGGTTTTCTGTTTATGTTGACAATTGAATTCTCCTATTTGTCTTTGAACTATTTGTTTTAAAAACTTGGACATAAAATATTTCTTCTTTTTGCTTTGCCTATGGAGGGACATTTTGAGTTGCAAAATGTCTAGCAATAAAAATTACCATGCCTCTCAACTACACTTGTGTGCTATAGGGATACATGAAAGAAAAACATGTTAGGTTTAAGTTGGGATATTTTTAAGGAAACTCTAAGAATAGTTCTTCAGTTTAAAAAATCTCTTAGGAAAACAGAATTCCTTTGGCATTCATTATAAATGATGGATTCATACATGGGTGAAAAGAGCAAAGTCCAGCTGAAACATTTTATTTCACATTACCTTAAGGACCACACTTTTCCATAGAATGGATCTACACATTCTGCTACAAGTACTAAGTAATGAAGTAATGCTAAATCAAGCAAGGAACTTAAATAGTTGAGTATGTGCATTAATTTTATTCAGAAGCTGAGGTTGCAGGCAGAGGGGGAAGTCACTGTGAAGAATTTCACTTTAAGAAAAAAAATTTGTCTGCTTGTTTGTTTATTTATTTATTTATTTATTTATTTATTTATTTATTTATTTATTTATTTATTTATTTATTTATTTATTTATTTATTTATTTGGGAATTCTTCTATGCCGCCCTACTCCCTAAGGACTCAGGGCGGCGTACAGCATTTTAAGAACACCAAACAATAAAATCATTAAAAACAGTTTAAAAAAGTTAAAAGAAACATACAGCACCATGTATACATGGGGGAGACCTCAGATGTAAAGTTGTCTCAAAATCACGCCGCCTGCAGGAAGAGCCATGTCTTAATGGCTTTTCGGAATACCAGCAAGGTGGGGATGATTCGGATTTCTGGGGGAAGTTGGTTCCAGAGAGCAGGGGCCCCTACAGAGAAGGCCCTCCCCCTAGGCGCCACCAGTCGGCATTGTTTGGCTGATGGGACCCAGAGGAGACCCACTCTGTGGGACCTAACCAGTCGAAGGGAAGTATGAGGTAGGATGCGGTCGCGGAGGTAACCTGGTCCTAAGCCATGTAGGGCTTTAAAGATGATGATCAACACATATCCTTACATTTGCAGGAGATCCTTCAAACTGGAATTTCCTCTCATCCCATTACCAAGAAGCTTTACCAAAGAAAGAAGTTCTTTAATATCATAGTGTGCTGCAGTCTGAATAATAATTGTCTTTGTAATTTGATCCTAAAGGATGGTTGTAGGGAGATTTGTCTAGTAAAGGACAGATATAGCTTGCAAGTCAAATGGCATTCCCAGGCCAGAGTTGCTACTTGTGAGTCCAACAAAAAAGTTAGGCTCAAAAATGTAAACTTGACCCATTAGAGTTCAAGCAGGGGTGGGTTCCTACCGGTGCGGACGAGTACTGCGCACCGGTAGTGGTCCGCTGATGATGTAATTTTTATTGGAATTTTTGACTTTTTTTCGGGTTTGGGTGGCTTCTTCTTGTCCTCTGCTTTGAAGAAAAGCCCTCCCGCCCGCCCCCCGGGTTAATACCGACCTTTATTTCTTCATCCGAAGCACAGCTGAGCAACTCCTCAGCTGTGTTTCGGGCTGAAACGTCCTTCTGAGCATGTGCAGAAGTGAAATTGCGCAATGGGACACGCGCACGCACAAAACATCACGATGCGCACCGGTAGCAACAGTAACTGGAACCCGCCCCTGAGTTCAAGCATAACTAAACTGTGTTTTCCCCTTCTGGATAGTCAGCTGTTGTTATTTATTTATCTACTTTTCAAACCAACTCATTTTTCAGGCATGGCACATGTGATCTTGAAGAAAAATTGGGCCTCAAACACTAAAATCAATGAATTACTGAATAGTCCAGATCATTTCCGACCAGTCTCCATGCTACCACAATCCCAAGTTTGGGGCCCTGTGACAGAGTGAAGTTGAGAGTCAATGTCTTCTCTCTTCAAAAGAGTGAATCATGTTGACAAGTGCCCTCCCTTTCCTCATGCATTTATCAGTTCCCTCAGCACTTTGAAGAACTCAGAACTCCACTACCTCAGAAATCTACTCAGAGGCATTCAGCTGAGTCATACTCTGGTGTTTTCTAGAATGTGCTGATGTCCTGAGAGAGCCTCATCCCATCCAGTCTTTTTAATTTATAGAAACAAATGCTAAGTCAGAGTGGAAAGAAAGATGTGTAGGACAAAAGGAGATAACATAGAAATGGGAAGCAATCTAGGGATTGACAGCTATTACAGACAGGCCAGAGGATTATCAATCAACTTCTAGGGCCAGAAACTATGGTCAGCAGCATATCATGGTGGGATCCCTTCCTGGATCTTGGCTAGAAAGCTGAGCTGGAGTGTTTAGAAGCAACATTACCTAAGAGCAGAACTTGGAACTCAGCAACAAGTAGAAGAGAAACAAACACCCTGAAATAGCACTTCATCCCAACTAATGCAAAAAAATTTGGAGAGAGGCAAAGGTTATACGCTACTTTATGGACTTTAAGACTTTTGTTTGAACTTTGTATTAACAGTCTGGATTATCAAGTGCTGAGTAATAAAAACATATGCATGTAGAAACATCACCTTGCAAAAGTCCTAGGGTGAAGTTGACCCAGCAGACCCAGTGTTGGGGAAGGGGTGTGCTGTAATAAATATACTGCCTTTACAGCACTCTCTGGGCGGTTTACAATGAATGTCAGCATATTACCTCCAACAATCTCGGTCCTCATTTTACTGACCTCCGAAGGATGGAAGGAACCTTAAGCCCATCAGGATCAAACCCCATAGCCTGCAATGCTGCATTTTAATCATTGCACCACAAGGGTTACTCACTATATCCTTTTAAAGCACTGCATACAATTTTGCTGTGCTATGGTGTGTCCAGTCCTTAGAGAGCAAAGAATCCTTACAAGTGGTGGCAGTGATGGGATCCAGGAGTGAGGTGGAACTCAAGACTGCAGAGAGTGACCAAGGAATGCTGTGGGATGAATTAAAAATCATCATCATCAACAACAACAACAGTGTTTACACAAGGCACCAGCAGATGGAGCAAGAAAAGGCAAAGATGGATGCCAATGAGCAAATGGAAGAATATGAAGCAGAAAATGAAAGTGAAATACTCCCAGGCTTGCTCACTGATGCAAATTAGAGGATTTTTCTTCTATCCCATTGCTTGAAATGTGTGCATTAGGCATGTATGAGAATATAAATCTCATATGCAAATCACTAAACAAAACAAATAAGTGCACCATTGTGCCAACCGTCCCTATCTTACTGTCCTATTGTCCTCATTTATCTGTACTTACTTTGCTTATGTTTATGTTTATACCTATACCTGCTATCTTATACATGTTTGACAAACAAACAAATAAAATAAAATACATAAAATAAACATCACATGCACATTTTTATAAATAAGGAAGACTATAGACAGTATTATATGCTACATATTAGATATATTTTTTTTAATTATAGATATATTTTTTTTAATTAATTCAGGATAAGAAATTTGCTAAATGCTGCTAAGGAATGTTGCTCATCTTTTCCATTTGCTTTTTTAAAAAAGTGCTAATATTTGGACTACAGTAAAATGGAGCTCTCCAACTGTGGCAATTTTGCCCCAAGTTGGAATGAAAACCAGCCATTTAATAAATAAAAGAGCCCATTAGATTTAATTATAGAATGAACTCAACTACTAATAGTTGGCTGAAAGGATAATTATGTAAGGCACTAAATTTTGTTAGTTGTTCAACTATTTGAATTCCACCAACAATTATAATTTTTAAAAATAAAGCTGTGGCTGGCGTTATGGTTGCATGTTTTATAGTTTTTTCCAATGAATGTTAACAACTTTTTCAGCGTGAGGAATGTAGCCACAACATCAAGGATTTCATAGCTGCCAGCTATACCATATGTTCTACCTTTCCTACATTTGTAAGCCCATTGGTTCAATTACTTTTATAATGAATGTAAACATGGTTCTAAATGAGAATTCTTTATGAAAGACAAACTTAAATGAATATTATGTCACAGAACAGTCTATTTCCCTATTTCCTCCTGCTGGTGTGCTTTTTTAAAACATTCCAATATTTTCCAATTTAAAAGATGCTATAACTGTGATTTAACATAGGAAGAGATGAAATCATGACAAAATTGACATACAGGCATTACCTCTAAAAGGACAAATTTGCTTTTGTGTTCTATTTTTGAGATGGGCATTCATATAAATTAAATAAATAAATACATGTATAATATATTATTTCAGATTGTATCTTTTAGTAAAAATTCTCTGCATGCTGGATCAGTCAGTCATGTTAACAAATATATGATAAGAGAACCTCCAGGAACCAGGCATTCCTCGCATGGCATTTATTACAGGTGAGGAAGATGGACTTTGGAGATTGTATTTCTATGTCTCCATAGCCAACTCTTGATGCCATCTCATTTCATAGCAGCCATCGAAAATTATCTACAATGATTCCAAGAAATAACAATCTGTGATAAGATAGTCATATTCTTGATTAAATGGGAATGATATGAGTAAAGGCAATAAAGGCAGATGATTGGCAATATGCAGTAAATTGACTCTTGGTTCAAATATATCTGGCTGCCATTTGCATTGGTGCTACTCTATGGGAAGACAGGTAGGCCTCCACATTGTTTTTAAGGCACTTCCAGAATAATGACAGAATGTTTTACAAATAATCTAAGCTGGTTCATTGACCAAGTTCATGTATCTTGTCATCCCCAGTATTGTTGACTCTGATGAATTTTAAGTCCATCGCTTGTTACACAAGGTACAAGATTTTCCAGTCTGTCCACTGTGTTTTTGTCAGCTAAGCTTTTTAAATGGTAGACCTGAATTATATCCTTGAAGTTTGATACCATTCCTTCTTACTGAAAAGCATGAAGAATTCTTAATCTTCTTCTGAAGTACAGAAGCAACAGACTATAATAGAGTAAGAATAATTTTTTTTTCTTACATTTGGACAAATCCAGAGTTTTTATACTTGTATAAATTTTGCAAGCACTTTCTTTAAATTACATTTCTTCCCTCCCCCCATAAACCCCCACAGAATTCTTCACAGTAGATATAAAGTCTATAGCCATTTCTCTTAAGACAACTGGTTCCCAAATTGGTGGTGACAGCTTCAGGATAAGTGGTAAATAAGAAATGGCATAACATCAATAAATATTTCATACGAGAACAATATATGTTATTGTTTAAGCTGACATATATCACAGTTACATAGTCATTCCTGGTTAACCAGTGCAATGAACATGAAAACATTATTTAGCTAGAGGACTAATGACATATACTTAATGCACACTGCAAACTGTACTTGCATTGTTTTCTTAGAAGAAAGAAAGGGTTGCTCTAGACTGAAATAGACTACTATCTATTGCACATTGGTTTTTAGGAAAGTATTAAAAATTACATGATTTCAGCAGGTTTTTTCTTAAGCCTATTTCATACTGTTTTGGTGTTGTATGCATGTTGTATGCATGTGTGTCACAGTTTGTTGTTGCTATTTTATCTTTTTTTTGTGGTGGGTTTTGACAGTTAATCTGACCATGGTTGCTTTAATTTTGGTGTGTGTGTGTGTGTGTGTGTGTGTGTGTGTGTGTGTGTGTGTGTGTGTAATTTTATTGCATCAAGATGGAAGCTTGATGTTAAAGGCATGTCTTACATGAATGAATTAATGGACTAGTAATAACCTAGCAATATATTTATGATGCTGAGTTGGCTAGATGTGAGGTAGATGTGCCTTTGATTAATGTTCATATTCAAAATTGTTATCTACGTGTTAACCAATAGCAGAAAGATGCCTCTTTTGATAACCCTGCAAATATGCAGTGTCATTTTATTAATTACTTGGTTATTGGTTTGGTTAAAAAGGGGTGGAGTGAACAGTCTGTAGCCTTTGGTCCTCATTTGATCCTTGTCTATTTTCAAACAACCCTTGGCTTAATACCAAAAGCTATTTGAATGTTATCAATTGAGATATCTGGCAACTGATCTGTTTCTTTTGCTAACTGGGGAATTAATGGAGAGAGAGAGAGAGAGAGAGAGAGAGAGAGAGAGAGAGAGAGAGAGAGAGAGAGGGAGGGAGGGAGGGAGGGAGGGAGGGAGGGAGGGAGGGAGGGAGGGAGGGAGGGAGGGAGAGAGAGAGAGAGAGAGAGAGAGAAGAATTATGCTGCTCACTTTTCATTTGAGCACAAATATAATGTCCCTAATGGATTATCTGAGACGGAAGGTAGTCTTTGACAAAAGAAAACACATGCTTTTGGAGTAAGCAATTATAGGTGAAGCACAGAAATGTTAAAGCCAAAGAAATACAAGGCAGTATGGATAAACCTAGCTCATTCCATCAGTATTTGTTATTGTTCTCCATATTGTATCAAAAATAGTTATAAAGAACCCTTGAGATGTATTCAAATTCCTCATCCAAAGAGATGATTTAGCTTTCACTTACGGTGCCTTTTGACATCTTGGAGCACAAAATTAAAAAATACCAGGCATGCTCCAAAAAACTGCCAAAGGCCCATTGCATTCCTAAAAAGGGAAGTCTGCATGTCATGGCAAAAAACCAACGTGAAAAAGGGCAGAACCAGAGGAAAAACCTTTTTTCAAGCAACAATAAGCAAAAGGCGCCCAAGGAGCTTAACATGTTGACTGGAGATTTATGAGCAACAAGCCTTTTTAGATTTCAAATTTTAAGATTAAATTTTAAGACTCCAAGATTCTGCTGTTAATCAGTTTTGTAAAAGCATACTTTTTTGGCAGAAGTAGATGCAGACTGAACATTCTTTCTCTAACTGCACCTGCTTTACATTTTCCTGTGGTAAATTCCAGCCAGATTTTTTTTTCTTTTAAGAAATCAGGACAGACATAATTACATTCCACCGTTTTGTGGAACTGGTGGAATTTAAACTGCATGCAATTGCTTTCTAGGAAAGTGGAGAGTTTAGTCCAGATAGATAATACAACTCTAAGTAGGTTCAACAGAAATTTATTGCAGCAAACCACCTATAATTGAAGGAGGGACCTAAGTGGAAAGTGCTGGGAGAAAATGATGGGAGAACTGAAGAAGCTTCTTGGATCAGAAGCAAAATGTTTTCAAAGGAGAAAAAAACCAGGAACGTCTAGTTGTTTCTTTGGAGGCAACTATGACCTCGATGATTGAGAATCTCCATAGACATTGATAGGAGAAACCATCCATCATCCTTTTTCCTAGCTGGTGTAACCCTTAACCTTTGAACATTTGATAAAACTGCTTCCAAAATACTGGAATTAAAACCCAAAGCTTAAAGGTGACTCCAAATTTTAACTATATGTTTTTGAGATTTTTTTATAATTATAATTTAACAAAGTTGGGAGGGACCTTGGAGGTCTTCTGCTAAAGCAGGACAAATGGTTATCTAATCTCTTCTTAAAAACTTCCAGGGTTGGAGCATTCACAACTTCTGGAGGCAAGTTGTTCCACTGATTAACTGTTCTAACTGTCAGGAAATTTCACCTTAGTTCTAAGTTGCTTCTCTCCTTGATTACTTTCCACCCATTGCTTCTTGTTCTACCCTCAGGTGCTTTGGAGAATAGCTTCACTCCCTCTTCTTTGTGTCAACCCCTGACATATTGGAACACTGCCATCATGTCACCCCTAGTCCTTCTTTTCATAAGACTAGACATATCCAGTTCCAGCAACCGTTCTTTATATGTTTTATCCTTGAGTCCCCTAATCATCTTTGTTGCTCTTCTCTGCACTCTTTCTAGAATCTCAACATCTTTTTTACATCATGGCGAGCAAACTGGATGCAGTATTCCAAGTGTGGCCTTACCAAGGCATTATAAAGTGGTATTAACACTTCATGTAATCTTGATTCTATCCCTCTGTTTATGCAGCCTAGAACTGTGTTGGCTTTTTTGGTGGCTGCAGCACACTGCTGGCTCATATTTAAGTGATTGTCCACTAGGACTCCAAGATCCATCTCACAGTCACCACTATTGTGCAAGGTACCACATATACTGTACATGTGCATTTTGTTTTTCTTGCCTAAATGTAGAACCTTACTTTTTTCACTATTTTGTTAGATAGCGCCCAATGTTCAAGTCTGTCAAGATCCTTCTGTATCTTAAGCCTATCTTCTGGAGTGTTGGCTATTCCTGCCAACTTGGTGTCTCTGCAAATTTGATGAGTTCCCCATCTATCCCCTCGTCCAAATCATTGATGAATATGTTGAAGAGTACTGGGCCTAAAACAGAGCCCTGCATACCACCCTCCATGTAGATGCAGTTCCATTGAGGACTACACGTTGAGTGTGGTTGGTCAGCCAGTTACGAATCCATCTGGTGGTGATGCTGTCTAACCCAATTTTTTCTATTTTATCAAGTAATAGGTTATGGTCTACTTTGTCAAATGCCTTACTGAAGTCCAAGTAAATTATATCAACAGCATTCCTCTGGTCCACTAATTTTGTAATTTTGTATAGAAGTTATCTATAGGCCTAAGAATTGTATTTACTCATTAAGATCTAAAGAAAAACCGATAGATCTTGGTTCATGTTCCTTGTGATCAGCTGAAGATTAGTATTCAGCAAGTGTGGCAATTTTATAAAGTTGCAAGTTTGTTTCCAGGTGGAATATTGACATCTAGCCATTTTACATCGCTTAATTTTGTTTCTTCCCAAGAGTAAAAACAACAACAACAACCAATAGATCTATAATCTAAATGTCTAGCATTATTGCTGTAGTCAAATATGAATAGAATTACTTGATAGTTTTATCTGCAAAAGGAGATGGAATGTCAGATCACATTAATGACCAACATTTTCACAAAAATATTAAAAGAAATCATTTACTTGTTATGGAAAAAATGTTGACTATTTGCTGATACATTTATTCAAATTTGAATTACCATAGATTTTCTGATAATTCTCATACAGACCCTGAAAAGCATTGTAAACTAATTAAAACAGATCAATTACTCTAATATTAATATAAATATCATAAACTCAAGGTTGGAATGGATACTACTTCTGCTGAATACCCTACATTGGTCATGTGACTGCTCTGTTTCCATACTTATTATGACATGAAATTCACCAAAAACCTCAACTTCTCAGTGTTTAGAAAAGATACCTATTTTACAATGGATATCACATGATTATGGATTGTATTCAAGATAATTTGTTAGTCTTAGGAAGCCAGAAAAAAACACTCTTATTATATTCTTTATCAAGAACAGATCATTAATTTTCAACATACTCTGTTCTCAAGATAAAAATGGCTAAGATATACTGCTTGCTTTTAATTCTATAGAAGAAAATGATGAAATGAGTACCAAATGTACTAATTCACAAACCCAAAGACAATTGAACTAGGAAGAGGCGTATATCCAGTTTATTAGTTGTTTTTTTTCCTTGTTTCTACAATATATAGAAAGATTTGGCGGTAGAATATCTGCATAAAAGCTTGTCTGAAGTGACAGCAGATATGGAGAGTTTCTTCAGCCAAAGAGTTGTCCTTGCCTTTTGTGTGCACTTTGAGGTTGCACTCAAAAACCTGTAAAAATGGGAAGGCTCTGGAAACAAACTAAGGGAGTTGAAGGAAACTTTTAAAAGGGCATGAGGGCTAAAATTTCTCCTCATGCAAAGATCTAAAAAGAAAACTAAAGTGTTACTGCATGTGTATCTTTATAAAATAAAATTATTTATCTCTTAAATCAGCACTTCCTACTGGTTGCTGTTTTACCATCTTTTTAGTCCCTTTGACAGAACTTGTTAAGAATGATGCCTGCAGTGTATTTGGTCAGTGGCACAAGCTAGCCAGAGAATGAGTGATTCCTATTTGCCAGCTGCTTCCTGGAGATGGTAGAGCAGCTGAGGATGGAAACAATTAATCTTCTCACTTCATGCAGATCAGAAGGCATTTCTCTGCTGATCTCCTAAGTATGGTGATTGTACATCAGCCATGAGACAGTGGAACCTCTGGGAGGTATACCAAGGAGGCAATGAATGGGTATCTGACTTCAATGTGGTGGTTGCCCTGAGCTGCTTCATCATATTAGGACCAGCCCTAGAAGAAGAAAACAGTCAGTGACTCAATAGAGAACAATACTACCTTACCTCTAAATACCATTGCTTACTATCTAGCAAAACAGTGGATTGCTTACAGAAAGAAAAACAGTATTTTTTTTAAAAAAAGTGTGGGTTGGAGAGAGACTTCTGCTGGGTTTATTATAACCCTGAAGACTAAGGTGGGGGAAAGTCACTTCATGGCAGTTAATCAAATGACTTCAATTTATGCAAATTCATAGCAGCTGAGTTATCTGAAATGTATTCTCTGAAAACAACCACATTTGTCTTTACATGTTGGCTGGTTGTCTTGGTAGTCAGTAAATTTCTACTGACAACCCAGTTCCCAAATATCCTGTGGACAACTCCCTTGCCCTTGCCATGATCCTGTAATATATTAGATGAAGAGTAGGATGAAGATGATTTAAACTTTTTATGCAACCAGCTCACAGTGGCTTACAGAAGTATAAGAGAATGCAATTAAAATTGTGCAATTAATTCTTAAAAATAGAAAGCCTAAATGCTGCAAAGGAAAGTATAAGCTTCATCTTTAATGGATGAGTGGCTGTAACCCTGGGAATAATCTTGGAAGCGTGCCCATCTGCTCAGAAAAGACAAAAAAAGATGGAGAAAATCCCAAGGAGCTAAAATTACTTTGCCTTTGTAGGAAATGATTGAAGAGTCATAGCAAGTAGAAGCACCTGGTTGACCTTGGCGGATCTCAACACCCCCCCTCAAAAAAAAAACACCAACCCTAACAGAGTCAGACCTGGTTAGTATTAAAGAGATCATCAAGAAATATGAGACCTGTAGATTAGATACTGGGTAGCTGGAAATTTTTTTTTACAAGAGGGAACATATCACTTCCACAGTGTTGTCAAGAATAAAATGTTTAACATGTCCATGCAGTCACTAGGAAATAGCTGAAATCAAAGGAGATTTAATCCTCTACTTTGGTCCTGAAAAGCGTTGAAAAGTTGCCTTTTTAAACAAGGCATGGACCAGTGTTTTGGGATTGTGATATATAATGAGAAAGGGTTGATTATTTTTTTGAAAAATATTTCCTATAGTGTTGCTTGCTTGTGTGTATATTGAGGGGGATTGCATTTGTTTTTGTAGAGTTTTTAAATGGAAGCTGCCATGAATCTCTGATTTGATAGTCTTATAAATACATTAATATCGTCAATGGGAACTCAACCCCTAGACACATCAATAATGGCTGCTATTTTGTGAATTGCCAAACACCTCCTCTATTCTCCCTTCTGACAGCATGCTTAACATGATCTCCACATTCCCAATATGTTTTCCACTCTATCCAAAAGTTTCATACTTCTACAGCAATCTTTCATTACTGGATCTTCCTTGCTAGTTGTCTATGTCTTATTCATTGCATTCTGTGAATTATTGTTTATTGTGCCAGTATGCATTTTCTTTTCCATCCTGCAAATCCATATAGGGATTATTGGAGAAAAGGACACACACTTTGTAGACAAATAAATGACGTTTATCAAATACATAAGTCCAGCTTAAACAGATGGCTTATTCTGATCCATCTATTTGATTTATCTCCTCTGTTTTGTGGATTGGGCTAACAAAGAAGATTCTGGTCAGTAATGATTATAAAAAGCTGCTATATTTGGTTAGCCAAAATCTGAATGATCATGAGATGGCAGCAGGGAGTTAGATTGTTATATCTTTGTGCAGTCTCGTGGCATCCAGATTTTTAGGCCAGATATTGTAACCTTACATTCTGGCACAGACAGTCTTAATACAAACAGTTATTCAGCCTATCCATCTCTGTCATTCTTCATGGCCTCTCTTTTTCTCAGTTGCCCACCAGACAGTAATGTCCTTAGATCAAATATTCTCTATAAATTGAGGGAACATTTAACTGATTTATGAGGCTTTTAGCTATTACCTACTTACCTATCCAATAAAAGTGGTTACATTATATGACACACACATGGTACTCCCTTAGCTCTGAGCTTCACTCATAGAGTGACACATGCATCAAACTGTAATGAGATTTCCTGAAGCAAATCTATCATCATAGGACAAAAACAACAAGCCTTCTATGGCAAATATTTTCCTGTTCTTTCATTAATTGTGGAACTTTTGCCCATATTATTCATGTTTCTCTGCATTAAAGGAAAACTAATTTTCTAGAGAAAGAGAATGATTGATAAACAGAAGACAAATGCAGGTTTCACTTAAGAGCAAAGTATGCTAACCAGGCCAAGCCTTTTCCTATTGTAACAATTTATTTTTGAGATATAGTTAAGTGTATACTGGTGATAACATTAAATAAAAACAAACAATAGATTTCAACTCATTCTTAGAACTTTGTGAGCTCAAAAGAAAAAAAAAACAATTGGCTTTAGACATTGTTATCTATCCTTGAAAGTTTTTCATTTTTTAAAATGTTACACACTATAAAGACAAATTCAAAAGGATAATTGAAAAAACACCCTTAACCTTATCCACTTTTCTATCTTCTAATTGAAGTGGGGAGGGGAGAAATAGGCTGTGGTTTTGATATAGAAAAAGGATCCTGGAAATCATTTTCACCTACATGAAGGATGTTATTAAAAAGGGATGAGTGGAGACTATGATTCTATTTTCTTTCTTACCCATAGTAGCTTTAAGAAGCAACCTTAATGTTTTTCTCCTTTAAGGACTCTGTTATAAAGCAAAATTATTATTATTATTATTATTATTATTATTATTATTATTATTATTATTATTATTATTATTATTATTGTTGTTGTTGTTGTTGTTATTGTTGTTGTTGTCGTTGTTGTTGTTGTTGTTGTTGTTGTTGTTGTTTGTTGCACAATCAACCAGTTGTTCAGGCTGGATTTGGAATTTTTATCCATCTATCCAGTCTTTACCAAGGTCAAGTAGTGTTGTTGTCCACAGGATGTAAGCTGTTCTAAGTAAAGTTGTTTTTTTGCAATTGACTAAGTTATTATTATTAGTTCACAAATTTGCACTGGCAATTTTGGCAACTGAGAGAAATCAGATACATAATATGTAGCAGCAGAGTCAGAAAAGATCTGGTTCCATGTCCTTGTAATCCAGGAAATAAGATCAAACGAACTTGGATCTATGGCCAAGAAGCAGAAGACTATAAAGACTGGGTTTTACTGTGTGAATAAATTCTTTCTTTTTCCTCAATATTGATTAATAGATTTGACTCAACGACATTAGAAAGAAATTCCAGAGATGCAGGTTTGATTATCTGTCCATAGCTCAGTCTAATCTGCATGGATCCTTTCTGTTCATCTGTCTGTCTGTTGCTGGGAGATAGCATATATAAAATAATTCCCTCAACACTGTCAAACTATTCACTAAGGCTGCATTACTATTACTATTAGTCTTCTCATCATTCCTATCACCCATCTCCTCCCACTTATGACTGCATGACTGTAACTTTGTTGCTTGTATCCTTACGATTTATATTGATATTGTTTCCTGATTACTTATTTGTACCCTATGACTATCATTAAGTGTTGTACCTCATGATTCTTGACGAATGTATCTTGTCCTTTTTTTATGTACACTGAGAGCATAGGCACCAAAGACAAATTCCTTGTGTGTCCAATCACACTTGGCCAATAAAGAATTATATAAAGAATTCTATTCTATAATATAAAGGCTGCTTCCTTCACTTCTCATGCTTCCTCCACTCCATAAAACTGGTTATTAATAGGGAAAAAGAGGGAGAACTTTCTTATTTATTTAGGTTTGTAAGATGATTTCTGTTTGCATCAACTTCAACCTTGATGTAAAAAGCCGTTGATGTACTGTACACCAGGGTAAGAATTCTTTAAAATATGTGCTGGGAGTAATTACTACTGCCGTTAACTTGAGAGCCAGGGCAGTGTTGTGCAGTGAACCCACAGCCACAGCAGCTCACTTGGTAACTTTGCATCAATTTTACTCTCTCGCTCAGTGTAATGTACTTCATAGGGTTGGCTGGTATGGAAAACATGGAGAAGGGAAGGTTGTGTAATGCGTATGTCTCTTGAGCTCCTGAAGAAAATATGAGATTCAACAAAAGGAGGATGTGGTATTATGGTAGCAGTTGAAGAAAATGTTGGCTTATTCTCAAAACAGAAGGATCTTCAGTGTTTTAGAGTATATTTAGTCTTCATTTTTTCCATAATGGATAACTTCTTTTATAACACTAAAAGTAAGTAAATGTGGAAGCAGGTATGTGCATATCACCCAAAAACATACACTCAGGAGATAATGTTAATTCCATTCCAGCTTTCTTGTTCAATGAAGTACTATGTTTCAGATAGTTTGGGACACAAGTTTGATGTTCCATAATTATAGAAACATAGGAATCACAGTCAATTCATCTCAAAATCATGAGAAGACATTTATTTTTCTGCTGATGCTCCCCAGTATTTTTTGGGGAAAGGCTTTCTTAAGGAAGATCAATAAACAGAAGAATCAGGAAAAATCTGACACATAGGCAGTGCCATTTTCATGTCTCCTGTCCAGCCAGACTAGTTGCTAATAGTGTGTTTCTGTAGTGCAAAATGAAGCATTCATTTTATCTAATAGCTCCATACAAAATAGGTGTGGGCTAATTGGCAGCACAATGTTCAATACATTTATTTCTAAAATTGTTTTCCCCAATGGGTTTGTGTTTTACTAAAACTGTAATTTAGATCAAGAAAGATAATATTAAAGGGCAATAAAGATTAACTCAAGAATCCACACTGACAAACATTGGCCTGTTTGCTTGTTGTTGTTGTTTTTGACTCACCTTTTCAATGTGACCATATGTTCAGTTTTTGTGTCTTGGCAACATCAACAGCTCCATGCAGAGACGCTCCTTTTCCGTGCCTCTTTCTTACTGTAGTGCTTGGTTCTTGAGGCATCATTTAGTGAACAGCTGTAATGGTGTTGTTAAAAACACTACAAGTATTTTAAAACAAAAAAGCAAGCATATGTGCCTATCCTCGAGGTGGGCAAATCTTCAAATGTCATGTTGAGGTCTGTGGTGGCTCAAAAGCAAAGCAGCTTTCTTCATCTCATGTAACTCATCCCGACTTATCCTCTGCCCCAGATTTGATACTTGATATACACTGCTCACTGAAGAGTAAATCTAAGGGGAGAGTGTATATGGTATGTGTATGTCTTCTCTTCTCTTCTCTTCTCTTCTCTTCTTCTCTTCTCTTCTCTTCTCTTCTCTTCTCTTCTCTTCTCTTCTCTTCTCTTCTCTTTCTCTCCCTCCCTCCCTCCCTCCAAATATTCTTCTGGTTTTTCTCTTATTGCTTTATTTAATATTGATACTATCACCAGCAACACTGCCATCACTAATACTACTAATAATGCACCATTGGTGCTGACAAATTTACTAACAGTCAACTGCAAAAGACAGCTTTACTTGGAACAGCTTACTTATTGCGATGATATCTGTTACACCATCAAACAGCCACATCTGCTATCCCAGGATCTTTACGAAGGACTCAATAAGCAGACAAAAAATACCTAATTCAGTCTGAACATCTGGCTGACTGTGGGACAACCCAAAATAATAATAACACCACAAAGATCTGGTTCTTTCACAGATCCATCATAAACTCAGAATGAGGGTTGGGGATGTTTTTGGCTTTTATTTATGTTCTTTTTATTACTATAGTTACACTAAGGTTATTCTATTTTTGCCATTACTGTTTTTAATATTGAATGTCAGCTGCTTGGAGCCTTTGGAGAGGGACAGAATACAAATGCAAGACAATAAATGAAAATTAAATGAAACATTAATATTTTAATATTAAAAAGGCTTCTGAATGGAGTAATGGCTAAGTAGAAGGTAGATAAACTTTTATTTCATCTGTATTGTTTTGAAGACTTCATAATTCTATGATTTTGTTTTCTCTTTAAAATAATCTCTTTAATGTGTTTATTTCTTTCCTCTTTTAAAATATGTCACTTTCATTAGATCGCCTTCCATGTATAAATCTGGTCCATCAAACCACAATTTGCACTGTCAGCTCCTGAGTGAAATCTATTGCAGCTACAGAGCTATCCCGCTTCTGCCTTTGTAGCAACTTTTAGACCACAATAACCATCATCACTTTTAAAAAGGCAGATCCATTACATTTCCTCTGTTCCTGCAGCCCCACATTAAGCTAATATTATCTATTTCCCAAGTGAAACAACCCCTTCCAGTCCTATCAATTATTAATTCGTTGCTTGCAGCTAATGTTTTGTTTGAATTATTTAAATGCATCTTCATTTATCAATAAACATAAAATGTTAAACAAAGAATACTGATGAAGGGCATTATTTAAACCATAACATTTTATGAGATTATTTCAAGTGCCTTTTTTTGATTTATTAGCATAATATGTTTTATAATTATTTTTCCATTTCTTAAAACAAAACAATGCCAAACAAAGCCTACACTTCTGTGTATCGCCAAGAGATCTGGAAGTTTACTGAGTGCTTTCAGGAATACTAAATTCTTCGATGGTTTATTAAAGAGAATACAAAATATAATGCAGAGCAAGTTCCCCAATCTATTTGATGAGAAAATACAAGTTATGGTTAAGACACAAAATGTATTTACAAGAAAAACAGCTGCAAATTTGGGGAGTAGTTTTCAGGCTAAAATCTTTCTTTTTAACTAAACAGTCTGTTGGTACAGGTGAACAAATTATTAATATCATTATATATTAGTTATGATTATAACAGATATGGCTAGAGAATAAAATAACAATTCAAGCTGTTACAAGTGTGAAAAATATTGTTTGAATGAAATTGCACATGGTGCATCACAGTATTTTCCTATTCTGCTTCATTGTCTGAAATGTTTTGGCCTTGGAAAAAATAGGTCCCAGTTTATTGTGTGAAAATTGTATTACATAAAATTATTCATCTAGTCCAATTGCTTGTCAGTTTGTAAACTAATTTTATTCTAGTCCATGTTGACTCAGCCTTCCATCCTTCCGAGGCAGGTAAAATGAGGACCCAGATTGTTGGGGGCAATGTAAATATACATTGCTTACTGGTGTAAACCGCTTAGAGAGTGCTTGCACTGTGAGGTGGTATATAAATCTCACAAATAAATAAATAAATAAAAGATGAGTACATGAAATTAAGTAAATATATTCTGATACCGAGGGTGCACTCCTTGTCCCTTCAATGAAACAATGCCTGCTCAGAGGTGATTCTTATTTTATGGAATGACTTTCTTTCTGGTGTTTGGTTGGTCCCAATCCTGCTGGATTTAGAAAGGCTATCTAGACCTGGTGGTCAAGAAGACCTATTTGCACATAATAAACTAGGACCTATTTATCTAAATCTTTGGGTTATCACATACTGGAATTCCAATTGGATGATGATGATGATGTTACTAATGGTGTTGAAGGACTTAGATGTAATTTTGGGGGAAAAGAGAAACATTGGCTGGCAATCATGAGATAGGAGCTAAGGAGTTGGAGACATGTTAGGTCCAGAGAAGATTCCAGAGAAGACCTCTTCAAGTTTTCAAGCCCAAACATCATTGATCATTGAGGATTGTTTCTTTCTGATACAGATGGTATCTTTCAGAAGTTGAAGAGAGGAAGGCTGTGACCTGCCAGCCCAAGGAAGACTGGCCGCTTGCACAATTAACCCTCCTTATTTTATTTTAAGTAGAAAGGCAGTCTAGAAATAGCAATGTTCACATTTAATCAACACTGTAGATAGCACAGATATTGAGTAGAGAGCTAGTTCATGTCCTTGGGCAGGTCTACATAAATCAAGCCTTAGGTTCATTATTTCACTACTATATACTACCACTACTACACTGTCACTATTTACTACTACTATTACGCTTCACTAATGCTTACCAGAAAGAGTGGAGAAAGGGAGGAGAGTGAAGGAAAAGAATTTGGCTGCAATCATAAAATGCTATCTTAATTGGTTTACATGCCCAAAAAATTAAGCTGACATGAAGGTCTTATGTGCCAGTGTATGGGAACCCGTGAAGCCCTCATGACATTGGCATTTGCCTTTGGTGCAGTTTGAAGTTGCACAACTTTTTCAGACAAAGAATTGCATTAAGTTTTGAGTTGGGTGGACCCTGGAGAAAATAAACATGACCAGAAAAATATCCTAGATTGGATTGGGTCTGATTTCAATGTAAACAGAGTTAAAAGTATAACTAATTAAACATAACCAAGATAAGTTTTCTGCCTACATTTAATATTTCCCTCCTTTTGCAATATTAAAAATTCTAGCTAGATGGCAAGTTTTGAAACAAATCTGGCACCCAGCTGAGCACTTCTAGTATAACTTGTCATATCAAGTAATCATTTTTTTAAAAAAATCACTCAATTAAATTTCCAATTTTCTTTCTCCTTAGCCCAGATATATATCCAACTTTAAAAAGGCACTTCCTGCCCATTGTTTGGTAAGTTAGTTATAAATATCATAAAAATAATCAGACATTACTCTTGTTAAGGAGTTATTGTGCTGTTAAGCACATGCACAGCGAAATGTGTTGTAGTAATGGTGTTGCAGTTTGATATGAATGCTATTCAGTCAATAAACAGAATATCTTTAATATGTACAAAATAGTAGCAAAGTTAAATAGGAAGTCCAAGTCATACACAGGTATTCAGTCAATGCAAAGTTTCTGCTTCTTGCCTATCTTTGTTATAACTCACAAACAAAGATTACAGCTATCACTTAATTCTATACTATCACAGATAGTTACTCTTCTCTTCACAGCAATTCCACACAGTCATAAAGTAATCTACTCATCAGTAAATCAGCAGAGAGTCTTCAATCCGGAACACACCGTCAAACACCACTCACTACACCAAACCATAAACCACCAACCACACTGAGCATGCTCTCTTGCTTACTTATATAGTAATCATCCACAATGTATTTAAAGCAATATACACCTAACAATGATTTGTGGCTTAATCATATATTAACACACCCAATCGTTTGAACAGGGTTCTAACAACTCTATTTGTCTATTCTATTTGTCTATTGAAATCCAATGTGCAGTTAGAACCCGGACAACAGGCTGAATAGGTAGTCTGGGTGAAATATATTCTCTCAGTTAAATTCAAATAATTTCTACATCTAATTTAGCATATTAACTTACACATGTTATTCTTTTAGTTTACCATTTTTCTTTTTCGATTATATGTGACTTCTTTACCCAGTATATATATATATATATATATATATATATATATATATATATATATATATATATATATATATATATATATATATATATATATATATATATATATATATATATATATATATATATATATATATGCAATTATGCATAGAAAGAACATGGATGAAAGTCTGATGCAGCATTTTGAAGCAAATATAAAATACTGTAATTATTATGCTCTAACCTTGCCCTAAAATTAAATATTTACAGGTTCAAAAAAAAATCTTCTCTCAGAATATTTCCATAGCTTTTCCACTTTACAGAAGGAGGTTTTCTCATCGCAGTGCAGGTTTTCTTATTTCTTTGCAAACATAAGCAGAAAGAAAAATTTGTGGAACAGGACATTAGAATAAAATGTGATGGTTTACCAACCCAAAATGGTTCCATCTAGTTGAGGGAGCTTTTTACTCCAGCTTCTATTTTCAGGGGTCATTTCTGTATATTCCCATGGGCAACAAATCTGAGGATCTTGAGTGGTCTGAGTGTGGGCTGGACTCTCCAGCCTGCTGCAGACAACAGAAGGCAAACATCACAGCTTATTATGCCATTCCCAGAAGTGCTAATATACCATATCAATATTTCCTGGAATAGTACTGTGCTAGAGGAGGAACTGATTGGCTGTTTCAGTGGGGCAATAACTCATGGACCTTGCAAGGATGTAGTTTAGCATCCCTACAAGGGTGGGGGCGGGTTGGTAAATGTGCTCCTTTCATCTCCCTGTCCAGCTACAAGTAGATAGATTCATGTCTAGCCCCATTTAAAAAGCTTTCAGTGTTATTTATCAATTTAGTCACTCTTTAAAACAATGGTGCATTAGTTAATTCTGATATTACAGAGAAATTCCAATAGTATTTTAGCCACATTAATATCACATTAGCTCACCATGATTAATGTTATTGTAATGAATGAATTAATAATGATTTGCTTCTTCACCAAGATTCCCCCCCCTACTTTGACATGAAGAGGATCCATGGCATTGATTATCACAAATATAATGGATCGATTCATCATTTATGGGAAACAAAGATCCTCTTCCCATAAAACTCATTCTCTTCACTCCCCTGCCCCCCCTCCCCAAAGTAGACATAGTCTCTTTGGCAGGAACTCAAAAATGTAGTATAGATCATTCATTGAAGTCAAGTATTATTATCCAGCCCATACAATAAATATGAAGCTTCTTCTGGGAAGGAGTGTCAAAGTGAATGAAACTCATATAAACTATTTTAATTGCATAGGTTTGTACCTCGGTTTCCTCAAGACTGGTCTAAGGGAAAACTGTTCTGTATTGGGCAGAGGGGTTGTGGAAAGTCATATGTTCCAGTTATATTCATGCTACCCAATCAATTTTACCAAAACCAGTTGCTATTTTTTCTGCAGTTACCCAGTGTTTAAAATGAGAGGAAGGGGGGGGAGCAGTGACATGTAACCATTGCTTTAAAAAAAGCAACCCTTCCGACTTTTATTTGGATTTGAAAAATCTTTGTCAATATTTTAATTTCAATCATTAAATATAATGCTTCTCTGAAGGAAAGAAATCACACTAGCTTCATAACTTAATCCTAA
Source organism: Diadophis punctatus similis (assembly GCA_023053685.1). Classification (NCBI taxonomy): domain Eukaryota; kingdom Metazoa; phylum Chordata; class Lepidosauria; order Squamata; family Dipsadidae; genus Diadophis; species Diadophis punctatus. The sequence goes on along the minus strand of JALIGW010000028.1, from coordinate 3,218,529 downwards.
CTTTAAGGATTAAAGTTTAAGGGAGAGGACCAATCTAGAGGAGATTGCCTCTCCTTGAGTGTCTGTGCCCATCCCACTAATTCAGATAGTGTGGACATGGGTCAGATCCCTATCCTGAAATATTGTTACTAGTGGAAGCATGCCTTTTCTTTGGCTGCCCCTACCTTATGGAATACCCTTCCCATAGAAATCTGGCAGGCCCTCATTCTCTTAGCTTTCTGGAAGGCCATTAAAATTTGGCATTTTACCCAGTACTGGGGCAAAGTGGTGGAACCCATGGAGGGTAGTTGAGACACTCTGGAAGATAGATTGAGGCACTGAGATTTTAGTTTTTGTTATATGGTTTTGATAGTTTTGTTGTGTGTGAGCCACCCAGAATTCTTTTGAGATGAACAGTCCTACAAACCTTCTAAATAAATAGATCACTCCAAAATAAATAGAATTTGAAGAACATAATTTTTCAATATTTCCTATGGAAGAATGATTTATATTCATCCCAAACCTCAATGTTAATTGAAAGAGTTATATAAAACTATTTTCCTGTTTCAAGAAGACAATTCCAGAATTCACCGAAAAGCTACATAAAGCTAGTCAAACATAATAATTGAATGTTATTAGACAATTAAGAGAGAAATATTTCTGCAGAGTACTACCATGTGATAGATATTGTATTATCTAGCCTAGATGTTACATGACATTATACGAATATGGGTTTGAAGCCCCACCTCTTTTATGTGGGTTGCATTATTTTTTAGCCTATGGCAATGTTACATTAGCCAGGAGACTACAATGCTAATATAGGCTGCCTAAGACTGTTAACCTGTTCGGTTCATGCTTGCACACTTTCCAAGGTCCACCACAAGGGGCAAGCTAGCGCTGCACCAGAATCAAAGACAAATGGCATCCTGCAGCATCACCCGGAGCCTTCTCCTTCCACGGAAGTAGCCTCATAAATGGGAGTCGCATCCAGGAAGGTCCAGTGCCACCAGGATTTTGACCATCTGCACGAAGTGCTTGCTCGTCTTGCAACTGAAATGGTACCTATTTATCTACTCGTACATAACATAATTTCAAACTACTAGGTGAGCAGAAGCTGGGGCAAACTCACCCCACCATGTGGTGCAAGGACTTGAATTGCTGGAGCAAAGGCCACCTCCGGTGTCATTAAGCCAATGAACCACTGTTCCTCTTATGCAGGTTGCATGAGTATACACATAAAATGGACTATGTTAATTAAAACTATGCCTTCCTTAGACCAGCAACTTGAGTGGTGAAATCCTACTTACTTTGTGTGGGTAGCCTTTTCTTTAATTTTATAGACAGGCAACCAATACTGGACTAACAGGAGAAAGGATTTTGCAGGTGGCAAAGATTCAGAAATGTTTTAAAACCATTCTAATTTGCTGAGAAAAAAATTAAATTGCAAAATTAAAATATTTTAAACATCCCAGATTTAGCTCTTAATTATGCATTGCTTTAGTTACAATTCTTCTCTGAAACAAAATAGTTACTTGCCCCCTCAGAGTTAATACCCCAGTGCTTTATAAAGTTCAATGCTATTGAGACTAATTTTATGCTTGTCAATAACTATTTTAGCAAGTAACACTTTGATAGCAAGCTACTCTTCTTTCTTTTTATTTTGCCTCACCTTCTTATCCTCTTTCTTTTCTTTTTCTTCTGCAAATGGAAATTCATTGATTCTTCAATTGTATTGACATAGCAATCAGCTGCTGCCCTGTACGTTACATAAAACTTGAGTGGATGTTGAGCTCTCTTAAAGTTGAGGTCTTGTAAAGGCTTAAGGAACTGTGTCTGCCTCAATAAACTGAATAGACCATCCTCCACAATGTTTCCAATTATACTTTAGCATCTAATGCTGAGAAATATCCCATAACCACCCACATGATCTTTAATCCGAATTGGCAGTGATAAAAGTAAACATATCTTTCACGCAAGTTTGAAAGTGGGTAGAATATCTCACATTCAATAAAGGGGTTCACTGAAGTGTCATAGTGTCCTGATATACATTACTAGTGTTACAGAAAGAGCAAAGGAAAGTAAATAATGTTCACATGTAGCTCAATTTTTCACATTGATCAAACAGAAAAATATTTGATAATACATACATATTAGTAAATAATATATGGCAAAAGAAGAAGGGGATGGCAGAGGATGGAATGGTGCATGTTTGAGAGAGAGAGGGTGGGAGAGGGGATAGATAGATAGATAGATAGATAGATAGATAGATAGATAGATAGATAGATAGATAGATAGATAGATAGATAGATAGACAGACAGACAGACAGACAGACAGACAGACAGACAGACAGACAGACAGACAGACAGACAGATAGATGATAGATAGATAGATAGATAGATAGATAGATAGATAGATAGATAGATAGAAGCTAAATAGGTAGTTAGATAGTTAGATAGTTAGATAGTTAGATAGTTTGATAGTTTGATAGTTTGATAGTTAGATAGTTAGTTAGACAGACAGACAGACAGACAGACAGACAGACAGACTGACTGACTGACTGACTGACTGACTGACTGCAGATGGGCCTAAGGGTAATAGTAGTCCAGAAGTCTATAATTAGTAGTCCTAAAATGCAAATTTTGGACTTTGGGGATTGCAACAAAATTGAATTTTCTTGTAGCTCTACGCTTCAGCTTATACATCCTTGATATACTCCAATTCGTAGGAGTGAAAAGCAATCTTTAAGCAATCAGTCCAAACTATGGCTAAAATTATCTCTCTCGCCCCTGGCACTGTTGTTTGGCTGATTGGAAAAGAGGAAGGAAAAAAAAGCACCAGGAAAAGAAAATGGGTAAATCAGGGAGAAAAACAGTGTCAGAGAAAAAGAAAACTGGTGTGTTCAAAAATGATTAAAAAAAGGTGTCAAGGGCATGTCTATATATTTATGTCTTTATTTACAGATATATTTATTTATAGTCTTCTAGAGTCATTCACCCATCATTTAGGCAATCTAAGGGTTTTTTACTCTTATATTGCTACAATGTTGGTTGGATGAATGACTCAAGAATATGCTGTAAGTCAGTAGATGGGATCCTGCCAAAAATAGAAAAAGAAAAGGGGGGGGGGGAGAAAAACTTGTAAAGAAAAAAAGATTTGGTTTTGATTCTACCCACCAGTAGCTAAAACTCCCTATTCTAGATCTACAATATTTGAACCTTAATCTAATTATTGGAATCATTGGTTAATGGAACTCAGATCTGTCTGACCAATTCTGCGAGTGCAGTTTTTACTTGGTTGTATATTAAGCATTGTCATACAGAGCCACATGGCATTCTAAATACACCCAGGAGCATTCAAGAAGACTGTAGATATCTGGATATAAGATGCTACAGAGACCAAGTCTTTGTCCTTAAAACAGCTGGTTAATAACATCCAGCTTAGGTAAAAAAATGAACACTAAAATAAGGTGACCAGACGTCCCACTTTTGGTGGTACAGTCCCGCTTTTTAATAATTTGTCCCACGTCCCGCGGCATTTCAAAAAAGTCCCGCTTTTTGAATTTGAGCAAAGTGCCTCGCTTCCCTCGAGCGGATCTTGAGGGAAACAGCCGCGCCCACATGCTAAGATCTCGCCAGCTCCGGGCCGGGCGGGGAAAACCCCCCACCATGCTCCGATGTGCCCGAGGGCCCAGTTCAGTGCCTCGCATGTTCCGCCCCGCTTGACGGCAACAGCCAGGAAATGCGCTTCCAGAGGCATATAGGGAGCAGTGGCTTTGGCGGGTCTGGCCGTGTCCTTTCCCGGGTCTGCCACATGGGGGGAAGGAGCAGAGGCATGAGTCACCCACCGGATGCCGCCCCGGAGAGAAGTCCAGGCCCGGCTGGCAAGGGCCAGGAAGGATTTTTCCCGCGCCGCCAGCCAGCTTGCTCTTCCTCCACTGGCCTGGCACACCAAACTTTGCATGGCAGTGGGAAGCAGCCCGAGAGCTGGGGCGGGCGCCCCACATGCTCAGCGGCCGAGCCCTGCACACCCCTCTGCCTCCTGCCTCGCCTGCCTCCTCCTGCCAGGTGGGGAGGGAGGGCAGAGAGAGGGGCAGCAGCCCCTGCCAAGTACAGCGCATGGAGGCAGCGGGCAAGGCGTCCCCAGCACACCTGGCCACGCAACTACAAGTGCGGCGCGGAAGCCGCTGGTGGCCGGGTGGGGGGCAGCCCCCCGGGTGGGTATAGGGCCAGGCCTGCACTTGGAAGGGGCCGCCGCTCTCGCTACTCTCACTCCCTGCCTGGCTGCAGACGTCCACCTGCCCTCCCGAAGCAGCGCTGCTGCAGTTCACTTTTGTTTCGCGGCGGGAGAAGGAAGAAAGCAGGCAGTGAGAATGGCAGCCTCTTCCAAGCGCAGGCCTGGCCATCTCCCCACATGGAGGGCGGCTGGCTGGCGGCGGCTTCTGCAATGGAGGCAGCACGCAGCTATGAAGAACCCTCACCACCTGCCCTCCCGCGGTTTGCTTTCTTCCTTCTCCTGCCGCTGTCCCTCTCCGGGCCAGACGCAGCAGAGGTGAGCCCCGGCCATGGCAGCGGTAAGGGCTGCGATGAAGGGGGGATGTTTGGGGGGGTGCACAAAGCTGCAGGATAAGAGAGACGGACCCCTCCCATCTTGCTCCCCTAGAAACCCCCCCTCATCAATGGTGTCCCGCTTTACAAATATTAAAATCTGGTCACCTTACACTAAAACTAAAAAAAAAGCACACATTTGAATTGTGAGCTTCAAAGATGAAAGCCATTGCTTGGTTTTACTTGTGCAGTAATGTCATTTTATTTTAATGGATCTTTCAACATATGTCCTGATTTGGTGCTACTTAATATTTGTCCCCATTTCTCTCTCTCTCTCTCTCTCTCTCTCTCTCTCTCTCTCCCTCCCTCCCTCCCTCTCTCTCTCTCTCTCTCTCTCTCTCTCTCTCTCTCTCTCTCTCCCTCCCCTCTCCTCTCCCTCCCCTCTCCCTCTCCCTCTCCCTCTCCCTCCCCCTCCCCCTCCCCCTCTCCCTCTCTCCCTCTCTCCCTCTCTCCCTCTCTCTCCCTCTCCCCCTCCCCCTCCCTTTCTCTCCCTCTCTGTCTCCATGCTTAAAGCATTTCTAGAAGACAGTTGCTGTTGATTTTTTTTTAAAGGAAAAAATAAACCTTTGTTTTGAATGAATATAACAACAGTAGCAGCATTTTATTTTCAGTCAAACATAAAAAAATATCAAGGACAATGCAATCTTGAAAAACTGGGTAAAGAATCGATCTAATAAAAAGAATCCCTGCTTTGTCTTTTTCCGTGTGTGTGTGTGTGTGTGTGTGTGTGTGTGTGTGTGTGTGTGTTTGTGTGTTTCTTTCTTTCTTTCTTTCTTTCTTTCTTTCTTTCTTTCTTTCATTTTTTTATTTTTTATAAGAAGCATAGACAACTATTTTGTGTATTACCAAATATAGTTGGACTTTCTTAATTACATTCCTTTCTACATGGTATTGACAGATCTTTGCCTTGCATCCATGCTATTCAGCAACAGCTGTCAAACATTTCTGTATTTTTAATAAACCTCTGATCTTATAAGAGTCCTTTTCAGGAATTGGTACCAATATGGTATATGTGCTATTGCACATTTACATGACTTTGTTTTTTAAATGTGTTTTGCTAATTATAACAATTTTGACAACCTTCTAGAATTAATCTTGTATCTTTTTAAAAAAATAAGAGGAAGAAAATATCTTAGAACTTTTTTAAAAGCTCTCAAATTTTAAAATATTGTATTAAATTATATGTATAGCCAGTAGATTAACTGCAACTGTCTGCAATATAGAAATTGAAAATAAAAATATAGGTTATCATATTTTGTAGTTATTGCTGTTGTAAAGAAGGGATTATAAGAATGGCAATTATTCTTTCAATGTGCATGCTATTACATTGAGCAACTTCTCCCCTTGTTGACAATAATCTCAGATATCAGTCCACATTTGCATTACAACTTTATAATAAAAAAAGGTTTCATGGTGATATTTAAGTGCTATTCTTTCATAGAAGTAAGCAAATTGCAGAGGGACGGAGGAAACCTATATATTTAGATTCTTACTGTATTGAAATCCTGCTTTCCATATATCTTCAAGCTAATTATATATTAGAAGCTTTCACAGAAATGGAAAGTGATTCTAAATGTCATCACACACACACACACACACACACACACACACACACGACAAAACATGCATCCTGCATCTTTTATACTTGCATCCAAATGTTGGATATGTCAGTCATGTGGTTTGTGTCACAATACATGTTTTACTCCCACTCCATGCAATTAAGCAGTTAGAGGGAATAACACATAGCCTATGAGGCATTTATGTCAAGGTTGACTTCTGGCAATGCCAGGTCAAGTCTCTAATTTTCTTTTCAAGCTTTTTGGGAAGTGGTTTGCTATTGCCGCCTCCTTCTCAGGACAGAGAGCGACTGGTCTGAAGACCCCCAGCTGGCTTCAGATCTAATGTAGGACTAAACCTCATGATCAAGTTTCTACCTGGTGCCTTAACCACTACACCAAACTTGCTCCTTAGTCAGGCTTATGAAATAAGGTCTAGGAATACTTGATGTGAAACTTCAAATAAGAACAAATTACAATGAGACAAACATAAATGACTTTCATAGGCAGAAAAAGCTGTAGAACATGACCAATTCAGCAGAAGGCTGATGTTCATAATATTATTATTTAGATAAAGAAAGTTCTGATTTGCTGCCCAGTGAAATTAAAAACCTTGACCATAATGAACTATTGGCTCTGGTTTGATTGTGTTTCTCCAAAGATTTATAGTTGCATGTAAGTAGACTTACAATGTAGTATTATTTCTGTTAAATTCAGTAGGACTGATTCTTTTGAAACTACAACAGTAGCAACAACAACTTTGACATGTCAGGAAAATAAAACAAGAGTTTCTTTCTTTTTTTCTTTTTTGATTCCTCAGAGAATTATAACCAAATAATTGCTTCTTTAAATATTGTTTGAATAACCAGTCACCAGTTTTTCCTCAAACTTTAAATAAAATATTAATTTCTTAAATAAAATATTGGCAGATATATATAGATACACACACACACACACACACACACACACACACACACACACACACACACACACACACACCCAAGAAAAATGTATGATTTTCATCTGCATTGATTATATGGAGATCATGTAACCATTGGTTATTTCTTTCTAATCCTCCAATCTGAGTACCATATTTTTCGGAGTATAAGACGCACCGGAGTATAAGACGCACCTTAGTTTTTGGGGAGGAAAATAGGGGGGGGGAATCTGCCTACCAGGTATTCATCTGGCTAGCGTCCTTAGTCTGGTCAGCTTCAGCACATTATTTTATCCCCTGGTTAGGGCTTAAAAAAACCTTATTCAGAGAGAGTAACAATGAAAGAGCCAGCAAGCTGGGATGACCGTTAGCACCTCATTAGGGCTGGAAAGAAACTTATTTGGAGCAAGTATAGCAATGAAAAAAAGCCTGCAAAGACTTAGGGCTGGAAAGACATTCTTCGGAGAGAGTAACAATGAAAGAGCTTGCAAGCCGGTAAGAGCTGGGAAGACCGTTAGCACCTCATTAGGGCTGGAAAAAAAGCTTCGAAAAAGCTACATTCAGAGTATAAGATGCACCCAAATTTTCAGTCTCTTTTAGGGAGGAAAAAGGTGCGTCTTATACTCTGAAAAATACGGGTATGTACAAAACCATCAAATTGAAAGTCTAAATTTTATCACTGAAGAGACGGTCCGATCATTCATTTTTACTGTTATTATTATTTTGTTCTTGCTATTGTTATATTGATATTGGTAAGATTGCTGCTATTTTTTCCCCTTATTTTAGTTTTACATTTTTGACAGAAATGAAATATGTGGAATGTCAAAATGAAATATGTGAAATGTCAAAATAAGAAATGAATAAAATTGATTTTATATAAACTGAATAGACCATATAACAACATTACTAAGGGGGCTAATCAGAACAGCCCGGGCCCTAATGTTCAGCCTCCCTTCCTCCCTGCACCCTACAAGATTAGCAAAACATTAAACAGTAATATAAAGCAGATAATTGTATCAGCTGCTTTACCTTACTGCAAAAGGGCAATGAAATAGAATCTACCCAACTAGTTTATATGTTGGTGTGCAAAATCCTATTTGCCTTAATTAACAACTGCTTAGGGCTAATTTCTCAGCTGAGATCATACTTTGATCCATTCTTCATGCTGTGCTTTCTTCAGGGTTATATTTTGATTTAAAATCACACATTGAAAGCAACAGCATAGTGTTTCAATTCATTTCAGCAAGCACCTTAATTAAGTTATTTTCTCCACAAAGAAACAAAATCCACCAACTCTTGCTATACATTTAAATAACCAATATCAATAGAGAATGAATGAGACGAGAATTTTGTTAATATGAGGCTTCCCTTGCCTCAGACATCTGTTCTGAAACTTAACATGGAAATACACCCACAAATTGCATCAGTAAATTTGATTAGTTGAAACTTTGGGGAATTTTTCCAGCCGATTAACCCAAGGACCTTATTGCTAAACATTGGCATTGTATGGATTGATCAAATTCCAAGTGAATGCCATATATTGGAGAGTATAATTGCAAGTTGATTAAAAAATAAAGGAGGCTTAATCTAATGATGACTGGGGTAAAATATTATTAGAATTATCATATTGACATAACAAATCAGTTAATTAATATCTTTATCGGATACAAAACCATATTGGCTGAATTTCATTATAGATTCATTTTCATTCAAGTTATCCATTGAAAGTATTTGTCATTCTTTAAAAAAATAATGCTTCATTTTGTTAAGGTGCATGAAGTAAAGTTGAACATTACAAGTGTTTTGTTTTCATTTGGAAAAGAGTAAAGTAAATATAAACATTAAAGTATGTGAGAAACATGTAACTGACCAATGGGACTTTAATGTACCATCCCTTTTAAAATGGCACCACAGCATAATAGCTTTCTTCTAAAGACAAAGGTCCCTTGGGAGAATAATTAAAAATACTACGTAAAAAAATAAAATAGTGAAAAATAATTTGGATTATCCAGATGAGAAAATTGCATTTTGTTAGACTGACTAATATCAATGGAAATTAGCAAGTATTGGAATTGTTACTCTTAACAATGCAATGACCTGACACTCTTTTCCCAATTGTTAGTATTGCAATTAGCATCATTACTGAAATTTCATGGCATCAGTGGTTTTCAGTGAAATTCCAAGTTCATAAGAATGACAGGTTCTATGAGATGGATACCTACCTATAGTAGCAGCACATCTAGGTAAAATTCCCACTCTTATCTTCTTACCAAGAAAATGAGATAGACATGAAATGAATTACTTGACTACTATATACCGAATTGTGCGATGAAAACAATTTGGCTGTTATTCATGTTTGTTTCACTAAGCAACAGGAAGTTTTTTTTTTTAACTATTCCAAGAATACCAACTATAAACTGCATAAAGTCTCTTTAAATCTGATTAAACCCATTTTGACATCTGACAATCAAATAAGAACCAAAATGAATCATTAACACTGAATTACAATTAGTTTACCATCGAACTGTATTAGAACTGCATTCATATGCTGGATGCAGTGTAGAAGAAACAATAGTCTTACTACTTATAACAAAACTTTGGCATACTACAATTAGCCCTGTCTTGGGATTTGCTCAAAACTACTGTACACTGAAGGCAATAAACCCAGGCAACTGCTAGGCACTCAAGATGCTTATAAATAAATTCACATATTTTATTGATTTATAAATACAACATTGCCACTGTACCGAAAGATTAGCCTATCGCAATATCATTCTTAATCCCCAAGTATACAGTAGTTTGTAAATATAAACCATTTTTTCATGCAAACAACTTCATGAATTCATGTGAATTATTTATTTCACTTGAACTTTTGAATCATCGAAGATTAACATTGCCTGTGGTTTGTTTTAATCTCTCACCACATTGCGAAAAAAGGAAAAGGTTTTAGTTTTCACCAATTATAGATTTTAACTATAGAGGTGTACTAAAGCAAGTTGTTATTGTTTTTTTTATACCATTTTGGAAAAAGCCCAAGTTCAGATTCTGCTGCATTTGAACTTCACCTCAGAAGATTCAAAGTTTATATGTCTTCCCATTAATTATCTCTTGAGTACTTGATTCAACTAACTGAGTATGCCTAGAACCCTATATTTTCAGTCAAGGGTTGCATTGACTTTTGCATCAATTTCAGAAGTGTGAATCTAGAGAATGGGAACTGATAATAGAATACTATTATTCTACTACTAACACTTTGGGACTGTTTTTAATATTGAAAAGATGTATTGGAAGATATAATAAATACATATTGGTCCTGTCTTGTGCAGTTTCATATATGAACTAGTGGAAGAATTCACACAGTGACATGTTTCATTGTAACAGGGCTTTAGAATTTAGAATTGATTAGTAAGACAAATCAGCTTATAACAAATAATTATTCTGGGCCAAGGGATCCTGAGAACAAATATATGCAAACAATTTTGCATTTTGAATAAAATATGATGCAAATATAGGAACTCCTCTAGAATTTTGGGGGGAAGATATGTCTCTTTCACATACCACATTTTCTGCTAATTTGAAATAATATTCCTACCTTATGAAAAGGGCACTTTTGAATACACTGCTTAATAATATATCTTCTCCATAAAAAGGACCACTGGCCTAAGAAGTCTGTCTGTCCCTGTTTTAAACTGATGATTAATGTACTCTCACTTTCATTTTCTTGCTTTCTTTGTTATTGTCTGGTATTGTTTTAGAACAAAAAAAGAAACCCCCTTGGTTTGTTGGAAGGAGTGCTATCTAATGAGAAAATACTACTATAAGTGTATCTGTTTGTTTCTAAATAAATTCATGGAAATCTAAAAATGATTTCAGATCATTTTATTGATACTGTTCTTTTGATGCCAAATATTTTTAAGGACAAAATAATTGACTTTATCTTTATTTACGCTAAGAGAGTGTATCAGTGAATTGCACCAGACAATGCTAATTAACAGCATGAGAAGATCACAAAAAAGGACATTGACAGGAGAGCGACAATTACTAATTTATTTGTCTCTTTCTCAATTCACTTAGAAATATCTTTGGGAGTATAGCACGTCAGCCTTGTCAGGCATTACACTGTAGCTGTCAGCATTTTGACTGATGTAGAAGCATTACCTGCTCTTGTTTGCCCTTCCTTTCACTTGAGTGCACACAGGTAAGACAGCTTGTTGGTAATTTTTATTTAATGCTTTCAGTATCTGTGGCTGTTCTTCTTTTTTTTTTAGTGAAAATTCTGACAATAAGAAACTCCGCTCGCCAAGATTTTTAAGATTCCAATTGCAAAGCACTATGCCACTTAACAAAGGTTTTCCTCTGGGATTTGAATACTTTTTCCACTCTTCTCTGCTGCCTTGTGATCTCAAAGACAGCAGTTTAGGATGTTTGATTTAAGGGGACAGGAAAACACACTTCTGGAAACCAGTGGGAAAAATTATGGGTGCAAGTGGTATGGCAGGGCTCTCGGGATGGAAAAGAATCTGTTGAAGTTGCACATTTTTCTAAAACTACATAGATTCATTGAGTTGGAAAGGGATCTTGTAGACCATTCAGTCTAATCTGCTGCTCCATGCAGGAAATCAAGGCTAGTGCAGTCCCAATAGATGGTTGTCATTGCAATGATTGAAAACCTTCAGCAAATATCAACACCACTCTTGGACATCAGGTAATTGACTCTATTGTTAAATGATTTTGACAGTCTTAAAGTTTTTCATCAGGTTTTCCTACAATCTACCTGTAAATTAAACCCATTCGATTTAAAACTGTTTTGGGGCAACAGAACACAGTAATCTTTTATCTGACTGCCATTCACTTATTTGAAGAATGCTATAATGTCCGTCCTTAGGCTTTCCCCTCTAGGCTAAATTCAGTTTCTTAAACTTTTTCCCATTTCTCTTTAAAATCTTTAAAATGTTGAGGCTGTTCTAAATCTTTATATATTATTCTTAAGAAGAGCTATAGTGATTCAAGCCAAAATCCCAGCATTTTGTTCCCATACTGGCTTTCAGAGAAAAGTTCACAAACAAGAAAAACTGCTGCAGCATCCACTGATACCGAGAAGTTCATTGCAGATAGCATTGGGAATAATATGTAACTGTCAAGACTTGTACACTTTTTAACTTCCAGGACCTTATTTAAGCTGCTTCAGTTCTGATCTGATCACAGTTTTAGTTGCTGCTGTCACTGGCATTCATGCTTACCATATTTTCGGAGTATAAAACGCACCGGAATATGAGATGCACCTTAATTTTGGGGGAGGAAAACAAGAATTCTGCCTCTGCCTACCAGCATCAGGATTAGCAGAGTCCTCACTTCCACTCGGATTTTGATAACGAGCAGCACAGATCTTTTTATCTGTTCTAACAACAAAAATGAATTTTGCTTTCTAAGATTACAGAAATGTGAAGTGAATAAGGAATTACAAGTAGTCATATATGATTGTATAATCTTCTGTGTTTTTGTATTATTAATAAAACATATTAGTAGCAGATATTCCTTGATTTTTCAGAATCCACTTTTATTGCATAAGGTAAATCTCAGATTTCTGCTATGGAACTGGTCAGTTTACTTGTATAAGGTGACTAACTAAATTTCCCAAGAAAAGCCTCCTCAGGTAATACTAGGAAAACTTAGAAGAATAATGAGATTTCTTTAAAGCATATATTCTTCAAATATTTAATCAGATTTTCTGTTTTATCTTGCATCTGTTGACATTTTTTCTGCAGAAATTGGGATGGAATTTAACTGGAGTGGGCGTGGTGTGGTGGGGTGTGGTGGGGTATGATTTTCATGGGGGCAGAAGGCAGACTTGATTCCATTCCCAAAATGCCCCGGTCTTCCTACCTACTGTTTGGGGAGGGGAATCTGCCACCTTAAAACTCTTTCCTCCAGGATCTTCGTGTATCAGGCATCCTGTTTGCAACCGGGGAGGTCAATCTGCCACCTTAAAACTCTTTAGTTTAAAAGGCTTTCAACGCACTTTCCTGGGACGCTTCGGGAATCAGGCTCCATGTGGAAGTGAGGATTCCCGACGCCTGGAACCACCCTAAAGTGCAACGTGCGCAGCGGGTGGGTGGGGCTATATTCAGAGTATAAGATGCACCCAGATTTTCACCCTCTTTTGGGGGGAGGTGCGTCTTATAATCCAAAAAATACAGTAGTTTGAGAACTTATTCTTGTGCATTTTACTTGTAAACAAAGAATTTTATATTTCCTATTGTTGAAGTTCATTTTTCTACCTTCAATCAGTTTTCCAATATATCAGATTTAATTTGATTTTTGTGGCTATCTTCTATTGTCCTTCCTATTTTTTTGTCATCTGAGAATCTGAAGAATTCCATCACTGGTGCTCAAGTTTTAATCTCTCCAGTTTCAGACATTAGAAGTACTAATTAAGGTTTTCCAACCAGCTGGAAATCTATCTAAAAACACTACGAATGTATGAAGTTTCCTAACCAAAACTTTTGGAGCTTTGCTGAAGTCATGATGAATTATTTCTGCAATATTCCTGTAATCTACTAAACTGCTAAATTGAAAGATTGAAAAAAATCATTTCAAACATACATATCACTGCATCATTATAAAAATATCTACAGATTGGCAACATTAAATGGTCAACACATTTTAGCAAGTTGTGAGAGCTAAATTTGATTTTATGGTTGCCATATTGTGGCCCTATTCCAAGGCATCAAGCCTTGTTCTTGAGGCCATACTGCCTGTTAAAATCCAACACTTTTCAAGTTTAGTTTAGTTTAGTTTAATTAAATTTATATACCGCCCTTCTCCAGGGGATTCAGGGCGGTGAACAGCCAAGTAAAAACACAATATAAACATTAAAATACTTTTAAAAGAAAATATTCGATGTGGCCCTGATTTAATACAATTAAAATGTAGTAAAATCTTAAAATTTTAAAAAACCCCAAAACTTTTTCACGCCAGCCCAGCTTGATAAAAATAATACGTCTTGAGGGTACGGCGGAAGGTGGACAGGTCGTGAATGGTTCTTAAGTCTGGAGGGAGCTGATTCCAGATGGTGGGTGCTCCCACAGAGAAGGCCCTCCCCCTGGGCGTCACCAGCCTACACTGCTTGGCTGATGGCACCCCGAGGAGGCCCTCTCTGTGGGAGCGCACTGGTCGATGGGAGGCAGTTTGTGGCAGCAGGCGGTCTCGGAGATACCTAGGTCCAATGCCATGGAGCGCTTTAAAGGTAGTAACAAGCACCTTGAAGCGCACCCGGTAGACCACCGGAAGCCAGTGCAGCTCACGCAGGAGGGGTGTTATATGGGAGCAGCAATTAGCCCCCAAAACCACCCGCGCGGCTGCATTCTGGATCAGTTGGAGCCTCCGGGTGCTCTTCATGGGGAGCCCCATGTAGAGAGCATTACAGTAGTCCAGACGCGACGTGACTAGGGCATGGGTAACTGTGCACAGGGAATCCCGATCCAGAAAGGGCCGCAACTGGCGTATCAGGCGGACCTGATAAAAGGCCGCCCTGGTCACAGCTGTCAGATGGTCCTCTAAGGACAGCTGTGGATCCAGGAGGACACCCAGATTGCGAGCCCTTTCGGCGGGGGCTAGAGACTCACCCCCGATAGTCAGAGATGGAATCATTTCAAGTTCTTTATATATATAGAAAAAGCCATATTCTTTACTAGTTCTCTTCCACTCAGAATTGAAAGTAGACAGAAAAAAAATCACCTTTTTTATTCCCTGTACCCACTTGATAATAGAACTAAATAACTATAATGAGGGAATATATACTGACATCATAAATGGCATAGCTAGAAAAGCACACATCCCTTAAGCTTTAATGTTGTGCCATGTGATTGTCAAAAGTGATTATTTGCATATGTTTTTAAAACTTCTTCCCATATACAAAGACTTTCAAGAAGAAAATATATACCATTTTAAAGTGACTCTTGGGATTGAAAGTATATCAAAATGTTGACGATTCAAAACTGCAGATAAATATATGCTGTGTAGAAAGTAGGACTGTTGCCAAAATGAAACCTCTTAAAACAAAACAAAAATAAAAGATCCCCCACTGTCTCATAAAATTAATTGCCTTAATGTTTAGGCACTGCTGTTCAGAGTATAGAAAATAAAGCAGATGAGTTTGAACTCATTGTACAGAAAGTCAAAGATAGAGTGGGATAATTGGCACGATTGCAATCTAGTACCTGAAGGAAAAAATGCAATAGAAAGATGCATGGTATATTCAAAATATTCATTCTTGCTCAAAATTCCATTTAATGAATTTAACAATGCTGTAGAAACCATCTGGGTTAAAATAAGTGAAGGGGCAGATAAAAGCAATAGCATTGTTTGTATTTACTATCCCAAACCCAACCAAGGAAAAGATGTGGTTGAGATTTTCCAAAGCAAACTAATACTTTCAAAAAGAAATGAAGGTCCAATGATGGGAGGTTTTAATTACCCTGACTTTTCTTGGGACAAAAGTTTTACAAATCGTGGTTCTTTCAGAAAATTCTTGACTTGTTTTGTGACAAATTTCTTCTCCTAAGAGTGGGAAAGGGCTATTCCACTGTAGAAATGAATCTTAATAATAAAGTTTTTTCTCTTTTAACAGTTTTCTATTAACTCTTTTTCTATACTATATTCTTTAGTCCGATATTCCTACATTTTCATATCTTTCTATTATATATCTCTAAATGTTTATTGTTGACATCTCTTAATGCTGTTGTCTTAATCCCTATACATCTCTATTGTCATTCTCTAAAGAACCATACTTCTTTTTCTAGTTCTATGTGTTTTATTTTTTTAATTTCTGTTTTCTATTTCTCTTCTAAGTCTTTACTTTCTCTTTGTGTTTTTCACTTGTCTGTTCCTGTTTCTTGATTCTTTATTCTTCTGAATCTTTGCTCAATCAGAGCTCATAGAAACTCCTAGCCTAGGAATAGTTTGATAGTAGAATCAATTATCCTGAGATCTGGTGTTTCCTAGGGTGTGTTCAAGTAGAG
Source organism: Diadophis punctatus similis (assembly GCA_023053685.1). Lineage (NCBI taxonomy): Eukaryota > Metazoa > Chordata > Lepidosauria > Squamata > Dipsadidae > Diadophis > Diadophis punctatus. The sequence goes on along the minus strand of JALIGW010000028.1, from coordinate 3,202,432 downwards.
GTTTTATAGCTTTCTCTCTGGGATGCTTTAATGTGAACAGAGGATTAGACTCAGTGGCCAAATGGCCCTTTCTGTTTGTGATTCTACCCCTGGGCTCAATGTTCATTTGATTCCCAAAATATCCCTATACCTGGAAAGCATTAGCCATGATGAGTTTAGCAATGACAGGTGTAATGAAGGTACCATATGTCTCAGTTTTTCCTGGTACAATTTTATTTATTTATTTTTAAACAAAAATGTTCCAGCAGCCAAAAATATTATTTTGAATTTTGAAATCACCAAGTCTCTTTCTCAAAAATCAACATTAGAATCATGATGCACATTTATGAAATTATCTAAAATTACTCCATATATTTTGGTGTTTTAAAAGATGTAATGCTTCAGGAAGTAAAATATAACTTGCACAAACATCATATGTTATTATCTGTAGTGCAGAGAAATTTGAGGAATAAAAATACTTGACGTAGGTTGTCACTAATCACAACTTTCATGAATAATAAAGTTCTATCATTATCATGTCATTCTTGTAAATGTACCAGTATAGTCAATACAGCAATATTGATTTCTTTTTGCCTAACCACATTCTTTCTCTCTCCATTTGCTTTGTATCCCAAACTTGTGCAACTCACAATAGAGCCTGGCTGGAGAACTGGGAAAGTTCCTCGCTTGTAGTCTGGATATGGAGTCATGTGGCATTTCTTATTTATTAATTTACTGGATTTATAAGGCTGCCAAACTCAAACAATGTGACTTGGGTGGTGTACCATAGAAAAAAACTATGTATGTGCAACAATTTATGTATGCATATATGAATAACATTGAAACATACGCAATAGATAAATCTGAAAATAAATATAAAATGGTGACCAAAGTAAATAATAAAAACAACAAAGGGGATGTCACCCAAGTGGACCCACCCAAATTTCTAGGGAAAGGCTAGGTCTTCACAGCTCTCTTGACTGTTGCTAAATGACAACTCTTGTTGGCCCACGATCTCTTAATATTGCCAGTTTGACAAGTTGAAAAAGACTAATTGAAATTAGGGGACATTATCCATATGTTAATGGGAAAAGGGGGGGTGTATTCTGCTCTTAGACTGCTCCACATGTTTGGAAAAAGATTTGAAGAATACAGAGAAAAACAAGAAGACTCATTGCACAGAAAGTTGCCTTGAGAGGTTGTTTATTCAATCTCATTTTCTGACCTGTCACTACTAGTGGTGGTTTCATTTTTTTCTGAGATTTCTTTTTTATCCTCCTGATAGTGTTTTGATTTCAAAAACAGAAAGTTTGTACAGATTGAGACAAGCTTCTCTACTCTTTCATATGTTAGTCCTCTGGGTACAAAAAAGTGTAGTGTTCTGATACTGTAGATAAAAATCTTCCTATTATAAGTTACTGCAAAACACTTGAGGGAAATACTGGATAGCAATCTTTGAACACTTTGTCTTATTATATTCACTGTCCTAAAAGAAAATGCTTGATTGAAAAATTTCCCCCCCCAATATTTCCCCATTTTTATCCATTTTTCATTAGAAAACTCACACAAGAAAAGCTATTGGCATAAAGAGAGGAGAGACAATAAAATTATTATCCAAGAAGGAGGGACAATAAAATTGTAATTATCTGTTGAAAAGGTCAAAAGTCATTTATATATTTAAAATCTTTCTTTCTTTCTCTCTCTCTCTCTCTTTCTTCTTTCTTTCTTCTTTCTTTTCTTTTCTTTCTTGTTTTTATTCTCTGTAAAATCTTAATAAATATGAATACATGTAAAAAATATTCCTCCTCACAAATTCCATTCCCCCAAGCCTTAGTATTAATGAACAGATGCAAACAAACTTTCTATTTTCCTTGAGGTATGAGCTTAATATTGTTTATTTATGCAAAATATATTTTATGCATAATATATTTTCAATTGCAAGTCTTATAAAGTTTGGGAGTGGGTGAAAAGAAAAAGTAACTGGAGTTACATTGTGTGTCCATTGTTCTCAAACACAAAGAGAACAATATATATATGGAAGAGGAATTTGCTAGCTGCTACCATTGTCCCATGCAAGTAATGGGATGTGAGTCAACTTAACTGAGGAGGTTCAGTGAATAGTTTGTTGTTACCTGTCAGTCTAGAGGGAAGGTGATAATTTGGAGTCTAAAAAGTCATATTATTAGTAAATAAATAACTTTATAGACAAGAATTTGCTTCCCTCAAACATATACTCTATGAGGAAGCTCAGCCAAAAGGCCAGAGGCTAGACAGCAGATGTTCTGACAACAAAACTAGGAACTTGAAAGCAGATTAAGTTGAGGCAATTCTCTTCCACTAGAACCATGCAGTCCGAATTTAGAAAAGAACATCTTAAATAATCAAAGCACTGTTAAATGACTTCTGTAGGCAGTGGTTAAGAGAGATAAACATGCACAGTCTTCAAAAGAACTGGCTGGTTGCAGACTGGGAAACATTAACGTTTCATATATGCAAAGGGTTATGTGAAACAGAGTTAAGGAGGTGGGCCATTATTTATTATGTATAGAATTAAATAAACCCAATCCCCTCAAAGCTTTTATTGAAACTGCATCTAGTAAATAGGCCTGTTGAGCAGAATCCCACTTTTTGCCTTTGTTGTGTTGAAGAACTACATAGACAAAAATTGGGAGGTCAGCAAAAGTTTACAGTATTATGTAAAGGATTTGCATGTTCTGGGATTTGGATTTGCATGTTCTGGGTGCAGAATGAATCAATATAGAATGTTCTTCCTATCGCTTGAGTTAGAAGAAAAGGCAGTCCTGTTGTTCATCACATGTATGTTTTTTAAAAGAATTTGTTATTCTGTTGAGCCTTTAAAACAGAAGTGCATAAGAGCCGAGATGGCGCAGTGGTTAAATGCAGCACTGCAGGCTACTGCTAGTTCAGCAGTTCAGCTGTTCAAATCTCACCGGCTCAAGGTTGACTCAGCCTTCCATCCTTCTGAGGTTGGTAAAATGAGGACCCAGATTGTTGGGGGCAATATGCTGAACTATGTGAACCGCTTAGAGAGGGCTGTAAAGCACTATGAAGCGGTATATAAGTCTAAGTGCTATTGCTATATGACCAGAATTCCAGTACCAATATCAGAAAAAGGGCAAAGAACCAGCCTTCCATTGCTAACAGTCCAGTAGCTCTGCCTAAAATGGCTACTAAAGGCAGAGAGGGGAAAGGATGTATTCTAGAGTATGGCTGGGAATTTGTGGGGATTAAAGTCCATGTGTCTTAAAGTGGCCAAGATTGGTCAACCCTGCATGAGAGCATACACTAGCCAATTGGAATGGAGGCATAGAGAATGAACTCAGCAAGCAGTCCAGATGGCCATGCATGCACTAGTATAGGGGGGGGGGACATTACTTTTGATGCAGAGTAAGAAAAACTGAATGAGAGTCACCTCCCAGTAACCTAAGAATTGCTGAATATGATTTCTACCCCTCAAAACAATATATGATTTCTGCCCCTTATTATGCCAGAGCAAACAGAAAGTGCAGCTCAGCCTTCTCAATGTACTGAAAGGACTTGCAAATATAATATAATAACAGAGTTGAACGGGACCTTAGAGGTCTTTTAGTCCAACCCCTGCTTAAGCAGGAAACCCTACACCACTTCAGACAAATGGTTATCCAACATCTTCTTAAAAACTTCCAGTGTTGGAGCATTCACAACTTCTGGAGGCAAGTTGTTCCACTAATTAAATGTTCTAACTAGTAGTGGGTTCTAAAACCCGTTGTTACTGGTTCACGTGCACGGGTGACGCTTCTGCGCATGTGCAGAAGCGCCCCGGGTGGGTGGGCGGGAGAACCAGGCCGAACCGGGAGCAACCCACCACTGGTTCTAACCATCAGGAGATTTCTCCTTAGTTCTAAGTTGCTTCTCTCCTTGATTAGTTTCCACCCATTGCTTCTTGTTCTACCCTCACGTGCTTTGGAGAATAGCTTCACTCCCTCCAATGATTGGAGACATCTCAGTAGGAGCATTGGTAGATTTTTTTTGTCATCTAGTGATGGGTATGCTAAGACTTCTGGACTGCACATAGACTTGTTTATACACTCCTTAATGTTTTAAAACACACAGAAAACATGGAGAAATCAGATCTATTTTGAATTATATGGGTATATCATGCATAACGGAATCTAAATAACTATGTTTTGTGATGTATGAAAGATAATGAGAATAGATTAAGGAGGAGGCACCAAAATATTTACCCACTGAAGCTCTACGTGTTGAAATTACTTCCTTGACATTCATATTATGTCTAAGCAGAAATGACTGGCATATATATTTGATAAATAAATAGAAACACATGCTGGAAGAAAGTTCATATCTGTTACACTATTAACTGCCCTATTTAGTGAAATGTGGTAAATGCTTCATCTCAATGAATTATCTAGTTATATATATTTTCCAGTTGCAAATGGAAAAACAATTGCTGCGTAGATTAATTAACAGAAGGAGAGAGAAGTAAAAACCAGTAAGATAATATCAAGAGTATGATATTATGGAAAGAACTATCAGCAGATTTGGGGAAAATATTTACTTAGATCTCTTTTGCATACTTTCACAGAAGCTTTTTAAAAAGCTCAGAGGGATTTGAATTAATTTAGAATAATCTCTAAACTGTGGATTTCTTCTGTGTGTAAATTCTCTTATTCAAAGTGGGTATAAAGTAACGGCAGCATTGTTTGTCAATGTCCTCCAGTGATTGTTAGCAGTGGATTTTTGCACATATTGTTCCAGGCAAAAAATTAGTATTTTGCATTAGCAGAGGATAATTAGGCAATAAGATACAAAAGAGAGTGGGGTTATCATGAGATAAACACACACATGGGGCATTAAGAGGCACCGCCAAGTATCTGTAATCCCCCTAGGGTATGATTATCTCATGATAACCACACACACTGGAGTTGTCTTATTGCTATTATAAAATATCTTTATTATAGGAAGAAATGTGCATTTTTGTGCTGAAAGAAGATGGAGCTGGCAATTTAGAATGTGTGCAGCAGTTTTATCTGAGCTGTGTGCGTGGTTTACAAGGATTAATCTATCCCCCCTGGAATGTTTCCTTAGCCAAAAAACTTGTTCCTTAAATCCAAGCAGTCGTAATCTGTGATAGTGAGATGTAGCTTTTCAGGGTATTTGAAAATTCCCAACTTGTTTACTTTGTTGCTCAGTTGATTGCTGGAATGCATACATGCATACACATACACAAATGTACATAGACAGACATTCGTGGAAAATACCCTTCTTAACAGTAAAAACAATTCAATAATGAAACCAGTTTTGTATACAAATGGGAGTTACGCTTTATTGGATGATTTTAAATAGAGCTTAGACTCCTGTTGTTGGCTATAGTTTAAATGAAATCCCTACTCTGATCAAGGGATAAGACCTGATGGCTCAAATGGGCCTCTCCAAGCCAGTGGGTTTGTGTGTGTGTGTGTGTGTGTGTGTGTGTGTGTGTGTGTGTGTGTGTGTGTGTGTGTGTGTGTGTGAATCTACTGTATATTTTCAATTTTTTTTCAAATAAACAAATGAGTTCAGCTCATAAATACTCACAAATACCTTCTCATACCGATAATCAACCCATGGCAGGATAAGATGTCTGATGTGGGAGAACTATGAATCATAACTATCTTTATCTGAATCCAGACTTATCTTTGTCTTTACTTTCTCAGAGAAGTAATTCAAGTTAGATTGGATTTCAACCAAAAAATGTAAAATAATATTTTCTTGGGTCATTCCTGTCTTCTGGTGCAATATACACATTGATAAGAGGCTGTAGCTATATTGGGCCACATTATGGACTAATTTGCTCTCTTTTTGATAACAATCAAAACTTCCTAAGCTGGACTAATTACACCTCTTGATACATTTTCGTATCCTTTTTGTGGTCCTTGGTGCTCTCTGAGCTTGGTAGTTTTCTTGTGGATGTGTCATTACCAAATTAGATAACAATATTATCACTTGTGCACCAATAATATTACCTAGTTTAGTCAGAGGTGAAATGCTACCGGTTCGGACCAGTTCACCTAAACCGGTAGTAAAAAATGCTACAGGTTCGGGCGAAGAGGTATATCTGATGATCAGCTGTGCGACGATCAGCTGTACCGCGCGATCTAGATTAGCTAGACAGCAGGATTTCCTGCTTTCTAGCTAATCTAAATCACGCGGCAAAGCTGATCCCCCCCCTTCGCTGTTCTACTTACCTTTGCAGACTCTGATGGCTTCAAAATGCTCCTTTTTCAGCACTGCATGTTAGTGCCTGGGTGCGCATGTGTGTGCAGTGCGCATGCGTGCGCAAAGCGAACCAGTAGCAGACTTCAGAGGATTTCATCCCTGAGTTTAGTAATGAAACAATCTGCAAGAAAGCCACCAATATCAGAGATCACCACAGTTCAACCCAGAGCTACAAACATTCTCTTCTTTCACTTCAATTTTTTGCTTTTTACTTAACGAAGGAGAAATTCCATTAAAACAAGATAACAAAGAACAAGGAAGATTAGTTATTCTTGTTCATAGTAAAATGTCTATAGTCAAGATAAAGCACTGCAGTGTTTCTCACCCTTCTCCCCAAAATAAGGAAGCATTTTCATGCTTCACTGAAAATAACAGGCAGTTGTAGGTAAATTTTACTAAATATACTTTTAAAATAGATGCACGTAAATTTGGGGGCCTTGAGTTCCCCTAGCAAAATTAGCTTTGCCTGTAGAATCAATATCCCTGCTGCCAACAATCCTTCCCTTCTGTTGATGGACAAGAACTCTAGAATTAATAGTTCTTAAGAGAACAGGTGATATTCGGCAACACAAGAACTCTCGCCAAAACTTTCATTTAATTTACAAATACGTCTGTTCTCAAATGTTTTAATCCAGCAACTCATTATTCAGAAAGTTGCTTTGGTTTTCACCACTTTTTCTGACTGACTTTGAATAAAAATCAACTTATTTTTATAAACAACAGAAGCATTTTCTTCCATCATAATAGTCCTGTAATGTGTGTTGATGGGGCTGAATTTTCAGGTGACCAAATCACTTCCCAAATGATCATGTTCTCCTATAAAGGTGGGGGAGAGGGTGGTGGGTTTTGTATTCAGAAGTTTTTAGGGAAGCCTGCTTTGGTTTGTAAGCCAGTGTGACTTATCATTTATTTAAATGGTTGTGATGGGATATACAGTAGTTGATAATAAAATGGCACATAATACTGATAAGCAAAAGGAAAGCACTCGTACTGTTTTCTTCACACATTCTCATTGATATTGAACAAATTTTAGCTAGAAATTAACATTGAAATAGCCTGTAAATTGTGTGTTAAAGTGTAATCAATATTTTTATTTGTGTTTGGGCAGCAAAAAAACTGTGAAGAAAGCTTCATGGAATTTGTTTGTGTATAGATACTTGAATGCTGGCCTTCAAAACGTGTCAGTTGTAATTTAAGATTGGTGTTTAATATGGAATATGGAGATCAATCCAATTGATTTCATTGAATAAAATAGTCCTTGTAAGGATATATGGGTACACATTTTTAAATGCAACAAGCCCAATAATTGGTTTAAATGTAAAAATAAATTGCGTCTAGAGAAATCCAGCTCAGCCATGGCTGATGCTTTATTGGTTTTTACATTTCACTAACTGATGGGCTTTCATGTAAAATCAATATTTTGCAGTCAAGTATATTTTGCTTTCTTGTGCCGTAGGTTCTGTTAGCTGAAGTACAATTTTTATGTCAGAAGCCAGTCTTTTGTTTTGCAATAAACCTGTTTTAAAACGAAGAATTTAAAGGCTCACTTTTGCCTCCAAAAGTTCCCTAGCAATAATGTATGGATTTTATCATTTGATTCTTAGGTTGGTTAGGATTTAGAGGAGGGGAGGATTTTGATTTGGTTGTTGTGGTTGTTATTGTTGGCTAACTCCCAGGTTTTTTTTAATTAAGTTCCTGGCTATTCCATCCTTGAAAAGCAATTGTCTTCCATTAGATGGATAAGGTAGACAAAAGGCAGCATGGGAAGCTCGTTTAGCAGAAAGCAGCAAAAGTGTGTTCCTCATGCTACATCTATACTGAATCTGACAGCAACTTCACATTGTGCTGTAATGGTGTGGAGGGGCACCGGCTTTGTTCCCTTTGGGCATTTTTGACAGTTTTAATAGAAGTGAAAGGCAGTTTCTCCAAGTAGAAGGAACTATTGCTTTTCATTTTTTGAAATTGTAATTCGTGGCTCACAGCAGGGGAGAGTCTAAGATCAAAGAGTAAAGAAATTTGCCACATCCTCCTTGGTCTCGCTCGGAATGTTACCCAAGTGCATTCTGCAGAACTCACTGTCACAAGAGAAAGACCTTGGCGGGGTAATGCATTTGGGTAACAGATATTGAAAGAAATAGTAAATATAACTCATCCAAAATAGCCTAAAATGTCAGCCCTCCCTTCAGATGGCCATAGCTTCTCATATTGGAAAATGGCAAATTTTACTTCAGGGGAGAAGGATTGTGTTCCCATGGCTAAGAACTCTAAAGGTCATTCAGTACTTTACATCTAGAGAGGGCAATGGCTGCATTGTGAGATTTCTGGCTACAATAAAACAGCATCTGAAAACAGTGAAATTCTTCTTTCTGGTCTCTCACAGTCTGAACGAACAGCGAAACACTCACAAATGGTGTTCTCCCCCTCCGAGTTTTTCCTCATCCCTCCATAATAGCCTTGAAAGAGCAGGTGCAATTTTATAGTCATCTGAATTACAAAGCTATAATTACTGGTGGAATTTCATATTTTCATGAAAAGGAAGTTTCTTTCGCAATAAAGTTCTCAAACTCAGAACTGACATTTCAGACCAGCTCCTTCTTCCAACCCTACAATTCAGAAACACTCAAAAGGTTAAAAATATAATAGACCTAAAAATAAATATACATGCCACTTATTGAATTCAGTGGAGCAGAGAATTCTTCTGGACTCATGAATTCAGTCAGAGACCAGTTTTATATTTTTTTAAAGTCATGATTTAAAACAATTGAGCACACACTATAAACATTGAATCACTAGAAAATGAAATCTGGTGAACCATTCACAACCCAACTGAACTAATATGTTAGAATATTATAGCTTCAGAATATGTGAAGTGAATGTTATATCTGCTCAAAAGTCACTTTGGCTGAACAATGGTTGAAAATTTTACATAAAAATATGTGTTTTGTCAAATCAAAAATATATTTGCTGTACATGACATGACTTCAAACAAAGGTGAGAGCAAAAAAAAATACGTTGTCATGGAAGCAGTCTAAAAAGTCACTTTCCAAAAGATCAAAGAGTTTAAGGAAGCAAGTTTGACCTATGACAAAATCTTGTGTAGCTGGATGTTGCCGTCAGGTTTAAAGGAAATTTGGCCAACTTTTTTTCTTCAGATGTTCCTCTGAGAGTTTTATTTATTTATGTATTTAACCTATAATAGTCAATTAACACATCCATTTTTTTATGGAACAGTTTGGATTATTTCATTCCTTTTGTCAGTGTTGTTTTAATTTCATGAAATATTGGGGTTCCCCTAAATCTCTTGTTATTTCTTTCTTACACATGAATGAAGCTATGCTGGCTATGTTTCCATAACATTGTAGTCAAAAACATTTAGTAGCAATCAGGGGTGGGTTATAACTTATCTCGCTGCCAATTTGCTTCCTCCTGTGCTGCGTAGCCGCGCCTTGTGGGCACGTGCACATGCTTCGCACGTACGTGCATGCATAGTGGCAAAAAATTAAACCCCCCCCCAAAAGCCCAAAACAAGATGGTGACGCATGCGCAGTGCCGGAAACTCGGCTTCCATGCAAGTGCAGAAGAAGAAAAAACCTGGAAAATTTTTCAAAAAAAATATCCAAAAACGATGGCATCGTCCATGGACCGGCACCGACTGAACTGGTTCTGTGACATCATCGTGACGTCACCAGTGGGTTGCTACCGGTTCGAGCGAACCGGGAGGAACTGGGAGGAACCCACCTCTGGTAGCAATGCACTTAGACTTATATGCCACTTCACAGTGCTTTACAGCCCTCTCTGGTTTACAGAGTCAGCACATTGGCCCCAACAATCTGGGTCCTCATTTTACCAACTTTGGAAGGATGGGTCAACCTTGAGCTGGTGAGACAGCAGTCAGCAGAATTAGCCTGAAATATTGCATTCTAACCACTGTGCCACCACGGTTCTTAATAAATTTTAGAATACTAGTAAATGAGTATGTAATGGTCCTGGTTTTAGCTATTTCCACATCATTGTATTTTAATATCTTAAGCTTATTTTATTATTTTTTAACATCTTAAGCTTATTTGCATAAAAGTGACCATCATTCTGAACTTAGAATTTAGGCTTATAAGGTTTATTTGTGGTTATCTGTGTTCCAGCTAACGCAATTAGCTTAAGGGTTGGTTAGATGCCATTTGCAGTGGGGAGAAGAGTAAGATTCTGATAAGTGAGTTTAATAATCAGAATTTTTAAACACTGTTGGCTCTGTAATGACCCAGTCTGGTTATCTGAGTCTACTGTAAAGTTATATGATTGCATTATCAATGTGGAGTTGACAGCTCTGTTCATAATAAGCCTGCTATATTTTTAAATACAGACATACAATTTATTCAGGATTTTTTACGGAACTAAACCAATTAGACAAATAGATCACACATATATTTCTGCATATTAGACAGCTATTAAAGATACAGATAAAATTGAAACCAGCAGCCTAGACACAAAAAATATCAAATTTACTTTACTCTTTGACTTTTATCCAATCCTATCTTGAGAGTTCAATTACATCACTAGACGTTGATTAATGTACACAGAATTCTGACCTGGCAGAATTGCTTGAATTATAAACAGTTTGGTCTGAGGACACAATATATGAAGAACAACATGTCTGTAAAAGTACTGTTCTATATTCTTCATAAAGGCCTTTATTTGGTTCTCCTTTCTGTCTCAGATGCAGCTGATAGCTATGGGGGGGGGGGACCCTCACCTGGGAAGTGTTTTTCCACAGGAAGCTTCTTCTGTACTTTCCTTCATGGTATTCAATGACAGTTATTATTTATTTATTTATTTGTTTGTTTGTTTGTTTGTTTGTTTGTTTGTTTGTAAAATATGGACAAGATAGCAGGTATGAATATGGACATGGACATGAAAGAAGAAAATGAATACAAATAAATGGGGACAGTAGGACAGGAATGGTAGCCACACTGGTGCACTTATGCACGCTCCCTTTACAGACCTCTTAGGAATGGGGTGTGAGGTCCACGGTAGACAGTTTGAGATTGAAGCTGTGAGGGTTTGAGGATGTAACAACGGAGTCGGGTAGAGCATTCCAGGGGTTGACCATTCTGTTGCTGAAGTCGTATTTTCTGCAATCGAGTTTGGAGCGGTTTACCTTGAGTTTGTATGGATTGTTTGCCCGTGTATTATTGTGGTTGAAGCTGAAGAAGTCGTTAACAGGCAAGATGTTGTAACAGACAATTTTGTGCACTATGCTTAGATCAGAGCGCAGGCGGCGCAGTTCCAGATTGTCCAAGCCCAAAATTTCAAGCCTGGTGGCATAAGGGATTCTATTGTCAGAATATCTTCTTCAAACAGGCTTTTTCTCTTGCTTGTTGTTACAATATTATTCATTAATATTGTGGCTTTCTGGGCAATTATATCCCTGTCTCCATATAAGTGGGCCCACTTCAATGAAACATTCTCCCACATAAATAGATAAAGCAATGCAGCTTTAATGTTTGTTGTTGTTGTTATTATTTTAGTTGTTTGCAAGTTCCCTGATAATTTGTTCATATTTACATTGTAAAATAGTTAAATGCAAATATTCAGTTTGCATCTAGGTGGTTGAAAAGCAGTCTTTGTGAAGCTGCTTTTGAAGATGATTCAGAAGCTTCAATTGATCCAAAATGTGGTGGGCCAGCTTTTGGCCAGAAATGGAAGATTTAGCCATGTAACACCAATGCTATGATCACTATATTAATTAATAATCTGTTTCTGGGTCTCATTCAAGTGCAGGCTGTTCCTCACATTGTTCAGCTTCCATAATTTTCTTTTTAAGTAAGATTTGCTCCATGTCATGCATTCCATTTGGGAAGGAATGCTGAGAGTTAAACATGTAAAGAGAGGGAAGGGCAATGACACATTTCAATAACTACCCCCAAAGGAATTCTAGAATACCATATCTTTTGCAGTATGATTTTATCAAAGTTTATCAAGATTTGGTTATTCCACATGGCACTAGAGCATTGACAATTGCAGAGTTATTTTTAACTAGGGTGAGATTTGGGAGGAGGAATAGGCAAAATTAATTTATATGTAGCACATATATATGTATAATTTACATGTGTTCTCTCAATAGATCTATTTTGTTTGCTTTCTATCTTACATGTTCTGCTTGATTGGAAGCCAGCTTGATTCCAAGGAATTAACAAGATGAATTGATAATTTTTCCTTTTTCTATAATACGTTACATATTTGAAAATGCTGAAACCTGGTTTGTATCTATGTGCAAAGGACTAAGAATCCCAGGATTCCCTACCTGACAACTGGCAACTATAATGTCTGACTGAAAATGATGGGCACTGGCATTCAATGAAAAAGGAGAGCACCAAGTTGAACAAAGTTACTATATAACTTTTATGGGTTTAAGTTCCTCTTTATAGACACTGATCAGATTGTACAGTCCATATGAGTTCGGTTATGAGTTCTTCTATTTAGCCCTGTTAAGTTCATGGAAAGAATGGCTGGCTAGAGGGGTGGGAGGGAATCACAATGCATCTACACAACTAACACAGTCAAGCAGGAACAGTTCAACTTGCCCATCTCTTGATTCTCTCATATCTTCTAAGGAACTTTTTTCCTCATTTCCATTTGTAATTAAACAGTGAAACAAGAGCACACACACACAAAAATAAAAAAAATCCCATGAGGTTCTAATAAATAGAAGGGACAAGATCTGCATTAGCTAGAGCAGCAGCTAATAGACTTCTTAAATGCTACATGTTGAAATTAAATTGGATTTGTATGTGCTTAATGGTACACAGCATGGTATCCTGATTTGGCAATGGCAGGAAAGAAGAGTTAATAATTTCATAGAAGCAGGAGGTTAAAGGGAACCATTGTAAGGATATTATTAAAATAACACGGTTTTGTGATAGCAATCTACATAATTAGTGATGTATTCCAGCTGCAGTTTAGGATGTAATTTTTTTTCTTTAAATCTATCCAACTAAGGAAAAATAGGAGGAGAGGTGAGAGAAACTTCTGACTTAAATGGAGACATAGTTCACCACATCTGCTAGTACCATCTAGAAATATTGCTAAGCTCAGAAGCTGAATAGCAAAATATGTTCATTTTTGAAAGCATATTTTTTAAAAGGGAAGATATTAAGAATTGCAAAAAACTTCGACTACTATAAATATACTATAAATAGTATAGTCAATGCATAGACTATAAATAAGAAAACTATATGTGCAACTGTATACACTAGAAAAAACTTTGTGTAACAAATCAGGGTGTTGCTTTAAAAATAATTCATAAAAATGTTTAAAAATGGATTGAATTTTGACTGAAGCACTTTCCTTAGTATAATTATAACAGCAAAAGAATAAACACAATTAATTAATATGCAGCAATGTGTAATGTATGTGTTTTCAAAAGTGTTACATCTAGTTTCAACAGATTTTACTTCCAGGTAAATAGATATAGACTGAGCCACCATGAAATAAAAGAAAAGTTGGATTAAAAGAAAAATTGAAAGCATAGATCAAAACTAAGAAGTTAAAAGATTGTCTGAGACAATGGTATCGGGAATAATGATGAACTGGTAGTAAACTTAAATGAATGGATTAGTATTAGATTGGTTTAGATTCCTTATTTCCAAGAATGGTTTCTTATTTAAGAAACTTTTTGATTTATGTGATGTGACAAAATTACAAAAAGCAACCTTCACTATGAGATAGTGTTGATATACTATAATAAAGAATTTTTACTGTTCTAACATAGTTAAGACATGTTCCTTATTTCAGAGTTTTTCAGATAATCAACCGTAAGTGTGTCTAATATTATTCTTTTTTTGCAGAGAGCCTTCATGTTGAATGTTCTGTTCATACTGTATATTCTTTTAGCTATTCTTTGAGTTTGTTTAAGAAGAAAAGAAAGCAAATAGGATACTCAACAGGAGCAAGATCTTGGACTGATGTAACATTTCAACTTTATGTTGAAAAAAACCTATTATAAATTATTATTAAAGTATAAATTATTTATACTTCCTTATCTTAGTTCCTTCTGTTGTCCCTTCAGCTCTTGAATAAAATGCAGAAGTCTGTAACTTATTCTTCCTTTTTTGTCCTATGGATATCAGATTCAGAACAGGTCAAGATCTTAACTTAGACAAAAAGGGAAATTATCCCTTCCATATTTCAAAATATGGAAGGGATAAATACAAAATACAAAAAAAAGAAAATATCTGGAAATAGATATCCGAGAACAAATGATATTGTACAATTATCCAGATACAGCACGACTATCTATATTGATTGATTATGTTTCACCAAGTTGGGATCCACTCTTAACAACCATATAGAGAGGTTTTCTCTATGATGATCTGTCTCTAAGTTGATCCTTCAGCTTTTCTAACAATGCACTCATCACTGTTGAGTCCATCCATCTTGATGCTAATTGTCCGCTTCTCTTTTTTTCATCTTTCCCAGTATTAGAGACTTCACACAATATATCTGAAGTAGGAGGATTTGATTAATTACTTTGGGTTTTTTTTCCATGGTATTCTCAGGAATCTTATCCAACACCAAAGTTCAAAAGCTTTAATACTCTTTTGATTCTACTTTTTCAAAGTTCAACTTTTGCTATTTTAAAGTGTTACCATTATATACCATTGCTTGCATTGTTCTGATTTTTGTAGGTATAGAGTCACATAACAGCATTTAAATATCTTTTCTGAGGCTTTTAAGGCTGTTCTACCAAGTGCTAGTCTGTGGCATATTTCTTGACTGCTTGTTCAGTGAAGTATATACTTTCTTATTTTTAGTATTCTTTGACTTTCTCAATTATCCAAGATGCATCAGCAATTATGTTTCATGTTCCTCCACCTCTTTTAGAGTCAGCTAGAACATCTGGTATTTCTTTTTTCCACGAAGGGTGCTTTAATCTGAATTGGATTATTTTGTGATCTTGAGAATTAAGGATATTGCACAATAGCTTGTGAATTCTGCTAAGCCTCCATTTTTTGTACTGGGACACAGATTGACCACTTCTAATATTTTGGCCACTGTGTTATTTTACAGATTTGCTGGCATAGTTTGGGTAAACATTTTACTGACTTTTTCTGTTGCTTAATATATTTCTGTGGGTATTCTATCAAGTATGTTGCTCAATACAATTATGGGTCACTCAGACTATTCTGTTCGTTTAAGATGGTTCACATTATGCAGTTACAAATTAACTGTCTTGAAGTCTTGAGCATCTCATCTGTGAATTAGAAGCATACATCTATTTTAACTACAGACATTTTGTTCCTTGACAATTCATGGTTGTCCAAATTAATATTGAAGTCATCAATGATTAAATTGTAAGAAAGTATTCCTCAAATCTCTTTTAAGAACTTTCCAGCTTTATAAGTAGTTCAGAATAATACAAACTGGAAAATAATTGCCATCTGAAATAGGAAATAATTAGTTTATTTAATAATCTCCAATCACACAATTCAGTTCTTATTAAAACAAATATAACAGAATCTTTTGCAAGCAGACAAATCTTTATTTAGAAAACTGCAACATTTTAAACATTTTGTGCATGGAATAAAATTTATGATTCCTTTTTATTTTGTGTGTGTATACAGAGTTACACCTGAAACAAAGAGAAAAATCTGGAGGCTTCTGCGCACCATGGACAAACTGGGTGTCTGGACAGATCCATGCTTGCAAGTACACTCTGAGAACATTGTTTATGTAGCCATCACCAATAGCCAGTAGTGGGTTGTAAATGCTGTCGCTACCGGTTTGCTTGTGCACGTATGCGCGTGCAACACTTTTGCGCCTGCGCAGAAGCGTCCTGGGTAGGTGAGCGGAGCCTCCCACCACCGCCGCTACTGGTTCGCCGAACCAGGCTGAACCGGGAGCACCCCACTGCTACCAATAGCCATAGTGGTAAGTCCCAGAATGCAAATACCTTGAATTGTTTCATAAAGATAAACTCTTAATAGAAAAATAAAGAACAGCAAAATAGGATACTTGCTTCTGTATAACACTGAGAAATATCCCTTTGCAATATCTTCATTTTTTTAATGAAGAAAACCAACAAAGTTGGTTCAGGAAGCAAGCTTTGGAAATCTGGCATCTTGAGAGACTCGGTGACTTAATTCAGATCAGTTCCATCAATCCCTCGTTTGTGTGTGTCTGTGTGTGTGTGTGTGTGTGTGTGTGTGTGTGTGTGTGTGTGTGTGTGTGTGTGTGTTTAAAGGAAAACATCTCTTGATTGTGGCTCAAATAAGTCAAAACCACAAGCCGAACTCTAACAAAACCACAAGCCTTTGTCAGCTCTTTTGCTTTATATTAAGAGAAGATTTTTGTTTCCTTTATTTCTATAGCCTTAATGGGGGGGGGGGACTCTTTAAAGTTCATCCAAAGCTCACTTATTTGGGACATGTGGTATTAATGTTTTATGACTGATTTTATTGTATTTCTTATATTTTGAGATGAAAACTGAGCCAGAAACATTTTTTTTAAAAAAAGTAATGTGGATATTTAGCGAATGCACCATTTTCAAAGCAAGCTATTAACATAGCCCAGAGATCTCTGAAAAGCAGGTAATTTTCATTGCCCATGAAAACCTCTTTGATTGAGTTTCATTGCATTCTTATTCAAAATGTTTATATGACATCAACCTCAATTATGGTTTACATTTACATTCAGATTGTCAGTGCTACTGAAAATAGTAATTAATGATGTAGCTCCGTTAGATAAGACAACAACATATTCTATTGGCATCTAATGAATGTGTACATTTAAAGATGACATGAACATCCCGTGTGAATGATCGGATTTCATGTGCCTTTAAAAATGCATAACAGTTTACTGCAAAATAGTATTCTTTTATCCAATAACTTTAGTGCATTCTATGAACTTTTCTCAGATACCTCCAGAAGCCATTCCAAAGCTAAGGGAAAAAATTATTTTGCCCAAAAGGCCTCTGACAGCCGATTTCTTGAATTTTGAGCTCTCACAGGTGTTTTATTCACAATGAAATGTAAATTGCTGCTGTACTTATTTGGTTTGTATAGCTCTTATAGAGTTTTAAATTATTTTGTGTGCTTTGATGTTCAGTAAATGTGGTCTTACCAAGGCCTTATGAAGTAGTACTAACACTTCACGTGATCTTGATTCTGTCCCTGTTAATGCAGCCTAAGGTTGCATTGACTTTTTTTTATGGCTGCAGCATAAATAAATAAATAAATAAATAAATAAATAAATAAATAAATAAATAAATAAATAAATAAATAAATAAATAAATAAATAAATAAATAAATAAATATAGAGCTGAGGTGCAGTGGTTAGAGTGCAGTACTGCAGCTGACTGCTAGCTGCAGTTTGGCAGTTCAAATCTCACTGGGTCAAGATTGACTCAGCCTTCCATCCTTCCAAGGTGGGTAAAATGAGGACCCAGATTGTTGGGGGCAATATGCTGACTCTGTAGACCACTTAGAGTGGGCTGTAAAAACACTATGATGTGGTATATAAGTCTAAGTGATATTGCTATTGCTATACTGTTGGCTCATATTTAAGTGATTGTCTACTAGGACTCTGATCTCTCTTACACTTATTGCTATTGAGCCAGTTTCACCTAGTCTGTACCTGTACATTTGGTTGTGGTCTACTTTTTCAAATGCCTCACTAAAATCCAAGTATACTATATCCATAACATTTCGCTGGTCCACTAATTTAATCACTTTGTTAAAGAATGAAATAAGATTTATTTGGCATGATCTGTTTTTGACAAATCCATGTTGGCTTCAGGTTATAACTTTGTGGTTTAGTTTAATTTTGTTTGAATTTCATGTGTTGGAAAATATCTATTTCTTTAAACATCAGCTCTCGAAATAGAAATTCAAGTGGCAAAAATAAGAAACAATAAAATCAGCATAAATACAAAATCCCAGGCACTTTATATTAAGACTCTCTGACTTGAAGCTTCAATTGAGTGACTGTATGCATATGTTGTTATTTCCAGCCCTCTGATTGTGACAGCACTATGTATCTAGTGAAAATCTTGCAAAAGTGATCTTTATATGAATGGTATCAGATTGGTTGTGAATGAAACGTAGGAGTATCTTTGACATCTGGTGGGAAACATCTGCATAGCGGGTTTCCCAACTGAGACCAATGAACTGGTGGACAGTTTGGCCTCAGCTGTGAAGTTACAGTCAGTATGGCAATTCAGCCCTGTGGAGAAGGTTTCCAAAACAGTGGGGCAGGGATATGTGCTGGTTGTTCCAATTATTTGTTAATGAGTTTTGTATGAATTCCTGCCATTTATCCCTTGGAAATTTAACCCCCTACTGTCCTACCACAAAATCATGTTTTATTGGCTTACTAAACCTGAATGTAACAGTTGCATCTGGAAGACAGAGGGGAATAAATCTGAAGTAGTCTGACAGCTGCTTACATAAGCTCATGTTTCATCTAGAATAATCAACAATGCTATGTTGTATTCTAAGGTGCTCTACCATGAGAGTTTGTGAATAGAGAGAAAACAGAGAGTGAATAAATTTACAGATATGCTATAATACATGTCATGTATTTACTTCTTAATTCCTTGCATTTTTCCCTGTATTTCTGTGGTAATTTTCTATATATTAGTTTATAAATCAAGACTGATCCTAACCATATCGACTAGACAAAAATGTCTATGCTGTTTGGTTAATTTTGAATCAACATGTGCTTGATGCTGCTGCATATTTTCACAATTATGGAAAATAAAGAATCATGAAGTCTATTATTTAATTGAAGAAAACATTTTTTTTAATTTGGTGTGCAGATTTTAAGACTACTGATAAAATAATTCCCTCAAGATATCCCTCAATAAATGTGATTTGATGGCACTTTTTTCCACTTCTTGAACATCTAATGAATTTACATTATTTTTTCTTTCACTGTGTAAACTTCTGTCATGATTTACAGAATGGCTAGAAGTTTAATAGACCTGAAATGCAAATGCAAATTCAAATTCCCACAATTCAAAGCCATACCACATAGGAATGATTGGAATTGCAGGCTAGTATATTTTGGGGATAGTAGATTGGGAAAAGCTTGATCACACATATGATTTTAAATTATTCATTTAAATGGGAAAACTGTGAAAAAAATATATTGAAGGGTAAAGGTATGATCCATATCTGAATCACACCAAGAGTAACCTTGAAGGGAATTTTTATTTTACTCTATGTGAGAGAACAGCATGCCCATTTTAAGAAGTTGCCATTTTTACAGTTATTGGCATTCTGTCTTAGGACATGCTTTACGTCGATCCCTTTTGGCCAAGTAACTCCTCTATGTACATTACTTGATCTCATATAACCTGACCCTACACATGTTTCCTCAAAATTAAATCTCATGAAGTTCAATGGAAGTTAGTCTCTAGCGAACATAGAACCACAGCATGAATCACATACTTGACACTTGATGATTCATAGTTAAATGCATGAAGTGCCCCTATTAAATAGCATCAGGGGTGGAACATTTTTCAAAGCTGCTTTGAAGGGAAGGTGTTTCCATAAATAATGTCAATGTAGAATGGTAAGGCAACTGTGCAGAAGTTAGTATTGGCTGAGGAATAATGAGGGAAAGAGGGAGAGAATTTTGAAAAGCAAACCCACAACTGTAATGTGATGCTATACAATTAATTAGAAGGCTAGACAGCTTGGAAATTGTACTATACTAGGAAAATTGCAAATGTGATCATAACATGTAAATTGTGATGTCACCAAACAAGCAATGAAAAATATTTATTTTGGCTTTGGTTTATGTTGGAGAATAATGCTTAATGCCATACAAATTACATTGGACGACTAGGAATTACTAAAAGAAGTATTGTGGAGAGAACTTTTCATTGCTCTCTAGTGTATATTGGATTTCATTGCGTTATGTAACTAAGCTTACACTGACAGCATTTTTTTAAAAAAAGTCTGATTAAAGGAATAGCAGTAGCTAACATGGATAACTTTTTTTTTTAATTGACTTGGTTCGAGACACAAGGAAATAATAATTGCCAGATATAGTCCATGCCGTGCTGTGGTTCCTAGGGCATAGCTCTTATGTGCTCAAGTTATAACTTTAAAAAATATTTGTTTACACAGAGCCAAAAGAATTATTTGCTGGAATTGGCCAAAATATAACTCATTGAATAGTAAAACATTAGGGTTTTTGATTGTGTATTAATAAAACTATTGTTACTAACATTGTATTGTTTGCAGTAGATACTGACAGATGAAGGAGTTATTTTTTTAAAGTAAATTCCAACAGTAAATCATTAAAAGATACAAACAACTCTCCTTCACCAACCTACAAACACCCCCAATGGCTCATTGTAAACACATCTACAATTTAGGAGAACATTTATCCAACACATTGTCAACTCACTGTATACACATGTACAAGTCATTATCCAGGATATTGTCAACTCATTGCAATTAAAGACTCTTGCAAGGTAACTGTAGCATTTCCTTATACAAATCAGTATGTTATAACCTTAGGTAAAAATGCCTAGAGACTTAGGATATATTTTATATGTGCATATGGCAACCCCAAAGCAGAAGTGTTATTTCTTTTTTGCTGTTTATTTCTGTGCCTTCAACTAAAAAGTTTAAATGTCATATCTGCATTTCTAATACTAAAAAGTGGCTATTCTGGCTATAACTATGCACAAAAATTCTATAGCATAGACAGGCAATATTGTTGAAAACAGCTTTACTTGGAAAAGCAACATCTTGTGATGATACTTTTAATATTATTAAGCATCTGCCTATCTCAGATCCTTGAGAAGGTCTTAATAGGCAGACAAAAATGCCAAATCCAGTCTAAACATCTGGCTTAGTTAACATACTAACTATTCAGAAAAATGTTATTCATGTCAACTTCCCATCAAATATGTTGTGCTATTTGACCAATGCCTCTAAGAAGAATGATATCACTTGACCTTTCATCACATCTTTTGGAAGAAATCACGATGATTTGAAAGAGCTTCTAGTGTAGTTATTGAATTTTAAATTCACCCCATAGCAGAAGAGTTATTAAAATGACAGGGATGGGGTACATAAATCAAACTTTGGTCATTGAACATCTAGAAGTAGTGAATTCAGCAGGTCATAGTAGGCTAAAAGGCAGTGTTTAAAACAGGATCCTTTAAGTGATAATCTGTGTGTGTGTGTGTGTGTGTGTGTGTGTGTGTGTGTGTGTGTGTGTGTGTGTGTGTGTGTTTATCTATTAGTCACAAAAGCAGATAACTTTCTATTTGTGACTCTCAGAGATTACATTATAATAAAGCATTTGAAGAGGATAGAGCACTGTTGGTCTTCATCTTCTACAGACTGATTACTATAACCATACAGGTATTTTGTGACTTCTTGAAAGGTCAGCTGAATCACTTTCCTTAACTGCAAAGCAAAGACAATCCTACCTGAAACAAAATGAAAGTGTAAAGAATACTCTGTTTTAATCAATAAATAAAGGATCTCTCCACTAATTGGTAAATCTGTGTGGCTTGATATGTTCTACCGGTAGGTGAAAGAAAAGCTGTATCCTCCACACTATTGTGACATTTACTAGAGATCAGACAGATTATTGATTGGGACTATTAATGTCCCTGTGGCAAAGCAGGCTGCTAGTGTTTCAGACATTTGGCAGCATTCATTAAATTCATTACTCTGCCAGATGTAACACTGAGCTACTTGTGAATATCATATGCACACATACAGAAGAGTGATTTCAAACTCAATGAGGCTAATGAAAAATGCCTTATAAGTTGCTTTTATTTGTATGATCTCTGGGTTTTCCCTTTAATCTCATTTTCCTTTTCAAGGCACCTGTCCATTAGTTGAACTTATTTTCAATTTCTGACTTCATTGATGTGGTTACTTCTTTCATTTTCACATGGGCATTATCTTGTGTCACTTTAGAAAATGTTCCCTCATGGTTAAAATATGCCTTCTCCACAAATATCTATTAAATGCATCCATATCTTCTTCCATTAACTGCATAGAAGGTCTAGAACAACATCCAAGAATTTCCGGGAGAGAAATCTTTATTTTCCTTAATTTCTTTCTTAACTATATCTCATGTCAAACAAAACATTTATAAACTGACTTCCGGCTGAGGTCGCGGCAATATCAGATACAAGGAATGGGTCTCCGCATTCCCTGCGCTGAGCTCTCCCTGTTTGTGGGCTCTGAGAGGGGAAGGTGGCGAAGCTAAGGAGGGGTGCCCTGAGAGGTCACTGGAAAGATTGCAACTCTCCTGCTGAATCCTGGGCTTTTTTCCCTCTATGCCACAATGAGGAGAACAGGCAGCCTAAAGATGGCCGCCACGAAGCTGGGACAGCCGAGAAACGTTTAAGCATTGTACTGGAGTGGAGTTGGTGAACAGTGTCTGGAACTGGGTGAGAAGAATCCTTTTCATCTAAAATTCAACCCCAAAAGAATATCTAGGAAAAGAGAGGCTCATTACTATTTTTAAAAGCAGCGATTTAACATTTTGAGAAGAATTTTAAAATTGAAGGAAAAAAGAATCAAAGGGAGAAGGCAAAAACTTTTAAAAATACAGAAAATTGGATTTTTAAATTGGACAGGCATTGTTTTGGATAGGCATTTTAAAACGCTGGAACTATTTACTTAAAAAATTAACATCATCTTTATATTTTGGACTATTACCATTAAAATTGGATAAAACTGGTTAATATTGAAACTTGACTTAAGAATGCCGCCTGCTGACAAAAGGAAGGCATAACATATTCCCAAAATCCTGGAAATACTTGGCTACTGGAGATTTAAACATGAGAATAAGAAAGACATTATTATTAAAGTGACCCCTGAAGGCTTCAACACAAGACTGAATTTATAGAGGGATTTATGAAGGTTCTGTAAAAAAAAGTTTCATACTATCCAGAGGAAGAGGTTGATTAGCTTTGGCACATAAAGATTCATGAATATTGAACTTTTTGAGGAGTGACTTTAGGTTTGAATATATGGTTTTTGGATTATTGGACAAAAAAGGAACAAAATAAAACTAAATGAGATGCTCCACCAGCAAAAAATGAGTGGAATTTGGGAAGAAACTGCATCAATAACTCAGAGTATTAAGGATACTTTGACAAGAAGCTATAAGGAGATTATGAATAAAATGCAGAGCATAGATGAAGAGCTGGAAAACATGACCCAAAGGACAAGGAAAGACCAGGATGCCCAGGAAGAGGAGGAGCCAATTGAAAGAGTAGATGAAAAAATGGAACAGACAAACCAACAAATAAAACAAGATGACAAGAAGGAGATAAAAATAAAAAAAAATAATGACTGATGGAACAAGCCGAGGGGAGAGTATTTTAAGGGAATTAAAAAAGGAACTGTAGTTGCAGGAAGACTTTTTTGGAAGAGAGATAGGGGAAAGAGTAGATATTTTGGAAATTAAACAATGGAATAGGGCAGAGAAGGGAGAAATGTTTAAAATGATTGGTCAAGATGTGGAAGCAGATAGAGATAAAGATCCAAGAGAGGAATATGGGAGACAAGCTAAGAAATGAACAATTAAAGCTTTAAAGCAGACAAGAGATGATGGATAGAAAGGGAATATTTTAAAATATAATAGGGAAATAATTAGAAGTTAGACTAGGGAGAGAGGGTTAGGGTTAGGGTTAGATCTGACATCTTTCCAGAAAAATGTTGCTAATCTGATAGAAGCCTGGATCTTGTTGTCTGATAGTAAAAAAAAAAACCTCTTTCCATTTTTTTCTGAAAGAAAGTTCAGGAGCTTAGATTGCAGATAAAAAGTGTGGTTTGCTTTGGATGGTGAAGCATCAGTTGAAGTTTGGTCTGCCAAAGTCCTGCTTTGTAAAAAGGATTTGTACAAAGGATTTTTCACCAGGATAGAAGGACAAGGCTTCACACTGAAGACAAATGTTTCTGCTTAAATGTTTCTTACTTTGTTTATTGATTTTCTTGACTATTTCATTAGGGATCATTTTAACTATGCTCCCCCAAATATAAACATAGCTCTTCCCATGATTTCATGTCTATCCATATCAGGCATGTCTAATGTTATATAGGAAATTTGTTATTCATATACATTAATTGTATTATATATTTTAAATGCAGCCCAAGACACTTTCTCTTCACTCAGTGCAGCCCAGGCAAGTCAAAAGGCTGGACACTCATGATCTATATCAGGGCTGTCAAACTCCCAGCCTGTGGGCCAGATGCGTCATGCACTGGCCACACCCATGTCTGGTTTAGTGAAGGGGGGAAAGTCCTGATATGTCATGTGATACCGCTGTGACAACACGAGTTTGACACCTCTGATCTATATGATAAAATGGAAGCACCCAAATATTCAACTTTATGATGTTTGCCACCAAAAATGGCCCTACCTTCCCATTCTGAGGAACATTTTAATACTTTTTTCTATTCCTACAATGGGCATAAAGAGAAACTGCAAATATTTCTAGTGGGTGGGTCTGCAAGGCATGCAAAAGAGAATCCAAAGGAGAATCCAAATATGATTATTAATGAAGCCTACTGGAATCTGTCTTAATGGGAGATAAACAGAGGTGGGCGTCACATACTATAACAACTGGTTCACCCAGAACCAAAAATGTGAGCATGCGTGCATTGAAAAATATGTGCATGGCATCAAAAAAACGATGATTATATAGGATGTGATAGTGCCAGGGTAGGTGGGTAGACCCAGCTTCTGGTTGGAACTACCGGTTTGCCCGAACCAGTCCAAACCAGCAGCAGCCCACCACTGGAGATAAACCACTTGGTTGTCCGAGATGTAACTGAAAAAATAACATGAATCCCAAAGCTAGCTATAAAATGGAGTTGTTATGTAAAGGAGAGAGAAAAATAGAAATTATACTGGGATGCAAATTTGGGTATCAAGCTTTTTTTTTAAAAAAATCCAAACATTAACTCTGAACAACCAAAATAGTGCCCTGCTATAATACGGACAGTAAATTAACCTGTATATAAATGATATGCATGTACAATTTCACATTTTTAGACTTTACCTTCCATTTTCTTTCTTCCATATTTCTTGGTTGCAATTTTATGGATTTGGTGAATTTTTCTGCTCAGTAGTTATGAACAGAACTCTCCCTTGTTCTCTCCCTTCCTCTTACCCTCTGTCTCATTTCCATAGTGCCTGAGGGAAACTCTGTATAGCAATTGAGGTTTTGTAAGACGCTGAGCTTGTCGATCAGAAAGGTTGGCAGTTCGGCGGTTCGAATCCCTAGCGCCGCGTAACAGAGTGAGCTCCTGTTACTTGCTCCAGCTTCTGCCAACCTAGCAGTTTGAAAGCATGTAAAAATGAAAGTAGAAAAATAAGGACCACCTTTGGTGGGAAGGTAACAGCATTCCGTGCACCTTCTGCATTTAGTCATGCCGGCCACATGACCACGGAGATGCCTTTGGACAGCGCTGGCTCTTTGGCTTTGAAATGGAAATGAGCACCGCCCCTAGAATCAGGAACGACTAGCACATATGTGTGAGGGGAACCTTTACCTTTTACCTTTAAGCATCATGCAGATAGGCTCACTAGAGTTCTGCTGGAGTTGATGGGCTCTGCTTTTCCTGCGGTAGTCCTTATGGGCATGTCTAACTACACCTGTATATAGAGAATAATAAGTGGTCTTGCTAGATTGGCTATGGTTTTAGAAATAGGCAACTCTAGTGTTGATTTTTAATTATATATGAATGCAGGTCCATAGAGCATTCCGTATCAGCTGGAGCTTGGGTAAAAATGGAGTCCTTGTTATTCTAGCCTCCTGCCTCTCTCATTTCTTCTTCAAGCTAGGGTCAGAAAAATCCCAACGGGCCAGAAAGTTGATATTAGACTAGGGAAGTCATGCCAGCTTAGCTCACAATTGCCTTTCATTATTAAAGACACCCATGTCTCCTTGCCTCCTTTCCCAACCAAACAGTATACAAACATGTGGTTTGTAGAATGCCTCTGTGCCCTTCCAAAGTATTGCCTACAAATAGGGGTGTGAACTAGTAATAAAGGTATTGATTTCTGATCGGGATTACAAAATGCCAAAGAAAACCAGAACTTGTATTGTGCCATAAAATTATATTGAACAATTATACTACAAAGTAAGCATTCTTGGAGTCTCTGGTAGAAGAAACAGCACTTGATTGATATCTGTGGACATTTAAATGAAAACATTTGGAAGATTTTCACTTTGTTTTTGGTGGCTTTTCCTGGTATGCTCTTTATCATGGGTAATCCCAGAGCCTCGGAATAGAACAGATGTTTAGATGCTTAGATCATTCAAGTGGAACATAGTATGAATCTGCTGGAGAAACAGTAAAAAATAATAATAGAGCCTGGCAGAAAGAAGTGAATTTCTCTTTGGCAAGTTATTAACTTCCATTATAACAGTACATAAAGGTGTGCCTTGTTGTTTTAAATGTTCCAAAATAAAGGTAAAGGCTGGATTCTATGTAACAGATTATTTCTGCTAAAGAAAAAAAGAATAGTAATAATACCAATTAATTGAATGGATGCAACCCTTATTTTTGTTTTAGATTTAGATTTAGATTTAGAGTAGTGGTGAAATGCTACCAGTTCAGCCCAGTTCGGGCATACAGTTCGGGCGGCCGGTGGTTCGGAGAACCGTTAGCAGTGGCAGCGCAAGGGTCCGTCCACCCGCCCAGACGTCACCATTTTGTTGTTTTTAACCCTCTGCACATGCGCAAAGCGTGTACTTCCAAACCGGTAGGGAAGGTAAGTAGATTTCACCACTATATCAGAGTTTAGATATTCTTCAATTAGCATGTGCTCCAGGGATAATATATTAAAATGATAATATTGGGTGTTGCCTTTGGAACATTGACTACTCTTTTCCAATTTCTGGGTGATATCAAATTATTCAAAATTATTCAGTGTCCAAACAAGGTCAAAATATCTGTACGGTTTGTGCATTGGATTCAAATATACTTAGAATCCATAAATAAAACGGTGCAATGGTGAGATATTTTTCATAATTTCTTAAATTCAACTTAATTTCTAATCTGGCCTTCCATGAGGTTTTGTCCTGTGGCTTTTCCCAGAAGTATTTTGTAATTTATGTTTCAAGTCTGTGCGCTAGCCTAGCAATTAACTTCTATTTAAGATTAATTCCTGTAGATTTTTACTAGATTTGGCTGATTAATGTTAAGATTTCATTGCTCCAAGCCCTCAATGGCCATGTTTAGCCACCTAAGCCCTAAAGTTCTAATTTAAAATTGGAAATAAGGCTAGCAAACAAAAAACAAAAAACGAGGAGAGGTTGTTTTGCCAATTTGTTTGCTTACTAGGCTGCTCCTGTGGCCTTTATTGAGATTTTTTTAAAAAAGCGTACAGTATCCCATCCTTTACTTCTTATCCAGTTTTATGCAATCCCAAATGGTCAGGCAAAGCTTCTGATTAGTGTGAAGACAGAGTAGGTTGGTACAAACCAGTCTATTCCAAACTTAGTGAGGGGTGGGATTTTTTTTAAGACTTTGTAATAAAAGTCTTTTAGACATACAGTAATAAAATAAATATTTTTAATGAATCTTCAAATTAAGATTGATGCAGTTTGGACTAATCTGATCCTATTGGGCACTCCGATAGGTCTGAATTGATTTACAGTCCAAGTTCAGAATTCTGGCACAGACGGGGAAATTAACCCAAATTATGAAAAAATATTGCATGAACAGAGTGTATGTTCATACATCTCACCTTTAGTTATTTTTACCTCTCATTATAGGCTGCAGGAGATTAAAAATGATGCTCAAACATTTAAAATATACAATTTTTAAGTTCAGGATTCAAATAAAGTTTTTAAAGAGTTTTCTCAAAAGACCCGTCTTTTAATTTTTCTTATTTTAGGGTAAGCTCAAAAACATCAAGATGACAGCTGCAACAGTGTAATTAAAACTCTGCCTGTTTTTCTATATGTGTCACCAAAAAAAACACACAGGAGAAACTTTGATCACTATCTACAGATCAAAAGGTACAGGTAGTAGAGGCTATTAGAATGAGTAAAACAGAAAAAGGAACACTATTAGCATTACTGCCACCTGAAAAACAACACCCAAAGAAATCTGTAGGAAACATGAAAGTACCTGAATATGAGCTTTTTAAAAAACAGCAGCAGCAGCAACAACAACAACAACAAGCACAAGTTCCTGAAACAGTGGAAGAACTTGGTAGGTAATTGAAGATGGATTTCAGCACAGCATTACATTTAATGATTTAAGCTTTTCATCTCTTTAACAAGATGCCAAGAAAAACTTACCTTGCTTATATTTTTAGACTGATAGACGGCAAGTATTCAAAAGCCTTTTAAAAAAATGAAGAAAAAAGAGGTTGGCAACCCTGGGTGGAATTTGTTGGAAGTTTAATGTTAAGAAAATGAGCAACAATATTTGACTGCGTTCTTTCTAATGTTTCCTGCTTCATTTGTTAAATCCACATGTCTCCTTTTTCTTTGTCCCCTAAGCTTATATAAAGCAATCTGTATTTTTCCTGAAAAGTTCTCACCCTACATGCAATAATAAAAGTCTGGTTTATATGCTCCCACTATTAAATATAAAGCATTTTCATTTCCTTTGTATAGGAAATTCAATAGGATCAGGAAAAAAGGGTCAGGCAAATACTATGACTCCCACTATAAAAAGTGAGTGGTGGTAATATTTCTTTTTCAGCTCTTACAAATAACCAAACAGATAAAATATGACTTTCATAAAACTGCAGGTATGATAGAGAATTAGCATGAGAATTGGTGCAGGCTAACAGAAGATTGGCCAAGAGTTCAGATTTATGCTATAAAAAGTAAATAGTTTTCTCCTGAGATTAGCTTAGAAATATAATCTTGGCGAGAAGGACACGTTGGCTCATTTACAAATATTCAAAGGATTTTTTAAAAAAGTCCAGTCACTATAGGAAGTTTGTACCCTGAAGAATCTTTGGCATTGTTAAGCTTTGTGTCCATGAAAAGGGGGTGGTGTTTATAAGGAGAAAATATGGATGCCTTAAAATTTGAACATGTTGACTTGTAAAATAAATGTTTAATAAGTCATCAATAGGCAAGAAATACAATGGAAGGAGTCTGTATATCTAGATAAACCTAAATATGTACTTATATTCACTTACCAATGACATATGGTTTTACCTCACTGGGTGAGTAGTAACATTAGGAGATTTTTAAAGGTCATGCATTGTGTTCCAAATGTAAACATATACGGAGGTTTTCATCTTTATAGTTAAGCCTCAAATTGAATTCAGACACAGGTAATTTAGTGGTTAAAACAAGGTTATTCATGGTACGTCCTGGACAATTTTAGTATCTCAGAAACATGGGGTCACAGACTGGAGTTAAGAAGAGAGTTTAAGCCAATAAGAAATTCAAGCAGCCTTTAATTACATAACGGGGGTTGAATTAATGAAAACACTGCACAGGTCACCATGAGATGCTGGAATTATAAATCACTTCAAGAAAGTGCTCAAAGAGAAGAAATCAAAACACCACATGGAATAAGTACTTGAAAACAAAGAACCCCATTAATAGGCCAATGTGCCACAACTAGGGATTCCTCATTTTTTTTAGACTTTCCGGATATTTCCAAAATGTAAGATAAAATGCTTCTATTCCATATGGACCTGATCATTATGTTGTTTCTTTTTTTAACCTGAATTGCTTCTATGGTTAGCGGAAGAAGGCTTTTCTTGTGTGGTCGCTTAGATGAAAATGTTAATAAGTACTGAAACAAATTTTAAGATTAGCAAAATATGGCTGCTTTTAAAGTTTGGAGAGCTTCAAAAAAAAGTAGACAGGACTGCATGAGGTGGTCTGCATCTTTGTGCAAAGTCAGCCAGGTTTGCCTGAAGACGGACATTTTGTAAACCCAATGTTTACTGGCAACATATTTTAACCAAGATGGACCCTGGTGGTTAACTGAAGGCAAGGAACTATCACTTGACTTTTGGAACACCTACACTGAAAAATAGTTGAATATTCTGAAAGATAACATGGAGAGGCTGTTGGTTTTAATTGCCTTTGTTTATTACCTTTTGATACCCAGAATTATTGTCTGGTTTAAGTTTTCTTTGTCTGCATACCTTTTGATTTCAAGATGTTCTTGAGAGGACATTTATTAGATTTAAACCAAATACCTAGATGGCATTATTGCTCAAGCAGCGGTGCAGATTTAACGGCAGGTACATGGCAAATCTTATTTTATGCCTCCTGACTATTTCTTCCATAGCAGAAAGAGATAAAGAATTGATTAAGGGAAGGGGGGGGGAGAAGAATAAATAAAAATGGAAAATCTGCTGACGCAACATTACATGAGGAATTACATTACTTATTTTTAGATTTATGCATGGAAGACAAAGAAATCTATACGACGCCCCCTGCCTCTGTCTCTCTTCCAGATCTTAAAAAATAAAACAGGGAGGGGAGAGCAAGCATAATCACTTTGACATTCTTCCATAGCAATATTTTTTCATTCTTTGGTATTGATTTCAAGCTTCTCACTTTCCTTATCCTTGTCAAAGCTCTACACACATATCCTAAGCTTGAGAACCGAAATCAGGACTGTGTGCCAATGCGTTGCGATCTTAAATGGTCCCTAAACTCATTGGTCAATAGGTATTGACGAGATCCACAGGCACATTGAATAACCCCACTCTGGAGAGGCATAAACCACAGAAAGTTTGGCAGGAAGAAAAAGGCAAGCGGAGGGGGCTGCTCTAGGCTAGAGTTGGTAAGGCAACAACACAAAGCTGAATTGTCCATTGACGAAGTGTCAGACATTTCAAATCTTTGATTAGCTCTCTGGCTAATGCCATGCTAAGCAGAAACATTACTCTACACCCCTGAAGCAGCGATACTTGTGTGCATGCTCCCCACCACCAACACACACACACACACACACACACACACACAAGCACACACAACTCTTCAGGGAAATTAAGCAATGCTGATGAAACTGTGTATGGAGAAAGTTCTTGGATAAATTAACAGTGCAATTACATTACATGACACGCCAGAAGATGGATGAGGAAAACTTGGTCTGTATCATGTTCTGTTTTAAAATTGCAATTTATTTGAGGGTTTTAATGGATGCCTTATTAAAACATCTCAGCATTGGTCAGGCTTCAGCGTATGTCACTGTGGCCCATGATTGATGATACCCTCTGCTGCTTCCCTTGCACTTTCGCAGGGAATTTAAGCAAAGAGGGAATGAACAGAGCTCCGAATGTGTATTGATTGTGTGAAGGTGTGCTGCCTGAGAGCACCGTCTAATAACATTCTCTCCTAGTTGAACTGCTCCACATGAAGGCATTTATTGCAAGAACTGAAATGCTATATTGTACGGAATGAAAGAGTGCTGGGCAAACAAAGGAGAAGAGGGAAAAGAAAAAAAGAGGGGGGTGGAAGAGGCGTGCAGAGAGAGGATACATAACTGGAAGCAATGCCATGCAATGTACTAACAAGAACTGTGTTTTGTGACAGGCAATATAAGTATGTAAAAACATGTTTAAAAGCATGATCAGGATAAAGGAGCCGGAGGGCAGTTAAGCAAAAACATTCTAAAAGAAATTAAGAGAGAAGGAAGGAAGGAAGGAAGGAAGGAAGGAAGGAAGGAAGGAAGGAAGGAAGGAAGGAAGGAAGGAAGGAAGGAAGGAAGGAGGAAGGAAGGAAGGAAGGAGCTAGAAAAATGTAGAACTATATAATAGTGATGACTGAGTCATTTTTCTTTCCACATGCTACTATTTTCTTCATATGATTGTTACTTTGTCACATGCATTAAGCAAAAGAAAGGAAAGGAAATGATTGTTGAAGATATGCAAATATAATTTGTAACACATTACATTATTTCCTTGTGCAAAACTGACAGGACATATGGGATGGGAGGAGAAGCACATCCATTGTCACATCCATTGTCCTCTTCCCAGTCTCAGCCCATTGCAAATTCCCCCATCGCCACATTTTCTATTTTTGATTCTGTAGCTCTTCAGAGTGAATGGTTTCTCATGCTTCATTCTATTTTAATAGTAGCCCCAGCTCTGAGTGGCTGCAGTGCTGGCACATCATATATTTTATCCTATGAATGAAGCCTCACATTAATAGTATGTATATTTAACTAATATGCACATCTTGCACTGAGCTAGATATAAAGTCATCCACAAAAGAGCTAAACTGAATTTTACAATCCCCTCTTCTTAATATTTAACAGTAAAATGTAAAGGAGAAAAAATAAATTGCTATAGTTTGAACTATAGAAGGGGATGATCTTCTTGGCTACTATCATTGAACATTTGGAAGATACAGATAGTCAGAAGCTTATGACTGGTCAAAGTTATGATGGACCCCACCCCCAAAAGCTACCTATGACCTGATTCCACAATTCCAATGGCTGCCCCCTCAGTCACATGACTGCATTTTGGGGACTTGGCAACCAGCCTACATTTACAGTCATTTGCAACATCCTGCGGTCACCTGATCACAATTTATAAAGTTTTTGTTGCCAGAAACTGGCATTTGTTTCTGGCAAAAATTGGCCCATAGTGGACAATGAGTTCTCTTTACAAATGTAACATTTGCTTAATGACCAATATTTACTTAACAACTGCTGCTGCAAAAAAAAACAACGCACTGCATATCAGACATTAATACAATCGAGAGAGTCCAGAAATATTTCACAAGAAGAGTCCTTCACTCCTCTGCTCGCAATAAAATACCTTATTCCACCAGACTTGAAATATTGGGATTAGACAATTTACAACTACGTCGCCTCCAGTCTGATCTAAATGTAGTTCATAAAATCATATACCAAAATGTCCTTCCTGTCAATGATTACTTCAGTTTCAACCGCAGCAATACACGAGCACGTAATAGATTCAAACTTAATGTAAACTGCTCCAAACTCGACTGCAGAAAATACGACTTCAGCAACAGAGTGATCAATGCCTGGAATGCACACCTGACTCTGTGGTTTCTTCCCCAAACCCTCAAAACTTTAACCTTAGACTGTCTACAGTCGACCTCTCCCCATTCCTAAGAGGTCTGTAAGGGGCGTGCATAAGCGCACCATTGTGCCTACCGTCCCTGTCCTACTGTCCTATTGTCCTCTTTTATCGGTAGTTTTTTTATTTATGTTATGTTTATACAAACAACTACTATCTTATACATGTTTGACAAAATAAATAAATAATTTAAAAAAAATAAAAAAAAATTGGGCGAATTACATGATGAACTGCTTTACGACCATCACAACTTACAATCATTATTATATAACACTTCTGTGTCTGGCATAGCAGCAAGAGGCAGGTTGGTAATATATGGTATTACACTATCTGTGTCATCCCTCCCCTCCCCAAATTATACTGACCTTTAGTGGAATAAGAAAAGGCCTTTTTTCCCATTGTAGCTTGCTGACTTTGAGGAAAGAGAAAAGCTCTATCACACTCACTATTAAGATTGGTTCTTTCCTCATTTTGCAACCAAGCAAAGGAAGGCACTCCAGTCTTTGGGATTTATAGCATCACTAGAAAAAAAGATTATAGAGCACTAGTCTGGGCTCATCAAGTTCTGGAAATTAACCAATCATCCTCCCATCCAAACATTAGCAGCTCCTTGTACTAAGAAGCTGCTCAATTCAAAGTATTTAAAAGTAAAACAATGGAAAGCGATAGAAATTTCATCAACGAAAACCGAAGAACCATGGAAAGAATCATTCTGGTGGCTGCATCCATTATACTTCACAAACATGTAACTAGTTGTTTCTCCAAGTAAGGAGATTGGTTAAGTGAGTGTAAACAAAGGGTTTATATGGTTTAATGAAGGCTCCTCTGGAAGATTTAGATTTAGATTTATTATTAGAGTTGGAAGGGACCTTGTAGGTCATCTAGTCCAACCCCCTGCTCAAGCAGGAGTTCCTACACCATTTGAGACAGATGGCAGTCCAGTCTCCTCTTGAAGATTGCAAGTGTTGGGGCTCTCACAACCTCCGCTGGCAAGCTGTTCCACTGGTTGATCGCTCTCACCGTCAGAAAGTTTCTCCTCACTTCCAGGTTGAATCTCTCCTTGGTCAGCTTCCATCCGTTATTCCTTGTTTGGCTTTCTGGTGCTATAGAGAACAGCCTGCTCCCCTCCTCTCTGTGGCATCCCCTCAAGTATTGGAACACTGCTATCATGGATAATCCATGTTACATCCATAGGACACTTCTGCTACTTTTACTTGTGGGATTGTGGACTTTGCAGAACAGAGAAAGGAATCACACACTGGTCTAATAAAGAAATGATTGGTGAAGAATAGAATAACTAAACTTGTGGACCTCCAAGTTGTTTTGAGCTGCAACTTATCACAACCCTGGCTAGTTTGACTGCTAATTGGGGATGTTGGGAGTTGCGTATAGCAAAATATTCAGGATTGTATGTACTGTATGTCAACATGTACTGTATGTCATCCTCCTTCAGGATGAACAGAAAGCACAGTTTTCATCCAATATATTTTAAAAATCTATTTCTGTCCCATTCTTGAGGAGTTGTGATAAGACCATTGTATTTTACTCAATGTTGCTGTTAGGAGGTTGATGTCAACCTTCTTACTAGCAATAAAATTGCTGCCCAAAATTTGCCACCATTATTCCCAATGCAAAAGAAATGAGGGAGCCTCTCCAGCACTTAAGCAAAATGGGTATCCCATTCTCCTATGTGATAAATCTTTCTTAGAATCATTGACAACTGCTACTGTGAGTATATG
Source organism: Diadophis punctatus similis (assembly GCA_023053685.1). Classification (NCBI taxonomy): domain Eukaryota; kingdom Metazoa; phylum Chordata; class Lepidosauria; order Squamata; family Dipsadidae; genus Diadophis; species Diadophis punctatus. The sequence goes on along the minus strand of JALIGW010000028.1, from coordinate 3,167,399 downwards.
GTAAGCATTTCATTTTAAAAAGATAAAGCATCTGACTATTTTTCTCTCTCTTTGTATCTATACATGATAAACATACAAACACACAAACATTCACTAATCTGCCCTTTTGTCCAAAATGCCAGCCTTGAGTAAGAATAACTTGCTCTATCTCTGACATCTGAGATAAATAAAAAGATAGTTTTCTAGCATAATACAACCTCCCTCTTCTCAGTATCCAAAGGTCAAAAGCTGCAAAACCTAGTCCATTAACCTCTCTAAATGGTTGTGATATTAAAAACTGACTTTCAATATCTCAGGGTCATGATCGAGAGAAATAACCATCGGCAATAAAGAATTATGGCTCTAGTACATTATCCATCTATAAAATGGTCATTTATACACCAGCACACTGGCCATCTTTGCCAGCTGTAGACCACCCATTTCTAAGAATCATTACACACGTTCAATTATGGAGTTATGATAGAAGCAGTAAAGTCTTATTAAGTTTTAAAAGAGAATGCAGAGCTACTTACTTTACATTTAACAAAACAGTAGAAAAATGAAATGGCAAATGTTCCATCTGAAGGATTGGGGCAAGTAGACAAGACTAATATGACATGATGTCATACGAATACGTAATATGAAAGGAGATGTTTGAGTACTAGGTACAATTTATACTGCTCAGAGACATTTCAATTTCTACTAGAAATCACAAAGCCATATCCTCTTTTTTGGGGTTTCAAAATGTAGCATGTGCCTTCCAAGAAGAAGCATAAATGACAAGGTTTAAATTATCATATTTTGGAGCCCGTCTGCAAAAAAAGTAGTTCCTAATGCTGAGAAAATGGCAATAAAGAAAAGAGGGTGAATGGAATTATTTACAGTAGCTATGAGTGCACTGTTGAAAGGCCAGGTTTGTGATAGATTGTTTTGGAAAGGATCTCTCATTATGAACACTAAGAGTCAACACAGGACCTGGGGAAACATAATCAGTCAATAATATTTGAAGTATTTGCCATTTCTGCCACAAAACACACATAATTGCAGAGATGGTGTCAGAAAATTTAACAGCTCAGTAAGTGTTGCACTTGGCAAAAGATACCAAGGACACCAAAACACCTAATTTATATTGGTTCAAAACAAAAGGAAGAAAATAAAAAATGTAGATTAGCAGCCCAGACTAACAAGCAACAAAGAAAAATGGCAGAACCATTGAGTTTTTATTTTTAGTTTATTTATTTATTTATTTATTTATTCATTTAGTGTTCTTCTATGCCACCCTACTCCCTGAGGACAGTACAATCCAAGAAGATTGCATTCTATCCCTCAAATTTGCTCCTTTCTCCTTTCTTTCAAAGAGGTATTAATAATAATTGAGTTGGTGTAATAACTATTTACAACATTTGACTATTTATCAGAACTTCTGATTGCATTTATTTATTGAGTGCTTTTGAATCAGCCTTGACTCCTGGTGATTGCCTGAATAAGGGCTTGCAGTTTCCCAGAAATGTTTTGGAAGTGGTTTGCCATTGCCTCCTTCCTAGGGCCAAAAGAGAGTGTTTGGCCAAAAGTCACACAGCTGTCTTTGGGACTAGAACACACAGTCTCCTAGTTTCTAGTCTGATGCCTTAAAACACTACTCCAATGATGGCGAACCTTTTTTTCCTTGGGTGCCAAAAGCAAGCACGCACTATCACGCAAGCACGTGTGCCCACACCCATAATTCAATGCCCCCCATGCCCCACCCCCTCCGCATGTGCACATGATCCCCTGTGCTGCTCTGCCCCCCACCCATTCATGCACGACCCCCCCGCCCCCCATTTCCCGACTTCCAGTGGACCTGTAGGCCCATTTTTTGCCCTCCCCAGGCTCCAAAAACGTCTTCCCAGAGCCTTCGTGCAAGCCGGAAATCAGCTGGCCAGCGTGCACATGCGTGCTGGAGCTGACCTAGGGCAACAGCTCACGTGCCGGTATTGGTCTCATTTGTATGCCGCCCACTCCACAGAGACTCTGGGCGGCTCACAACAATAAAAATTTACACGCATGCCATAGGTTCGCCATCACGGCACTACTCCAAACTATCCCTCTGTATTGAGAATTGGGGGTGGGTGGGCACTAAAATAATTATACTGTGTTAAGGAATTGGAAAAATGATATTATTCCAGATGTTAAGGAATGGTTATCTGAAATGTATGATCTGTCTGTTTTGGATACAAAACATTTGCCAGACCAATCCTCGAATACAGCTCATCTCTCTGGAACCCACACCACATATTGGACATAAATACATTAGAAAGTGTCCAGAGATACTTTATGAGAAGAGTCCTCCACTCCTCTACTTGCAACAGAATACCTTACGCAACCAGACTTGAAAGCCTGGGCTTAGAAAGCTTAGAACTACGTCGCCTTAGGCACGACCTAAGCATAGCTCATAAAATTATCTGTTACAACATCCTTCCTGTCAACAACTACTTCAGCACGACCTAAGCATAGCTCATAAAATTATCTGTTACATCCTTCCTGTCAACAACTACTTCAGCTTCAACCACAACAATACATGAGCACACAACAGATACAAACTCAAAGTGAACCGCTCCAAAGTTGACTGTAGAAAATACGACGTTAGCAACAGAGTGGTTAATGCCTGGAACTCACTACCTGACTCTGTGGTTTCGTCACCAAACCCCCAAAACTTTACCCTTAGACTGTCCACTGTTGACCTCACCCAATTCCTAAGAGGACAGTAAGGGGCATGCATAAGTGCACCAGCATGCCTACCATCCCTGTCATAATGTTCCCTCTTATCAGTACCCATCTTATGCATATAAACAATGTTATATCTATTTATATTACCAATACATACTTGACTAAATAGATTAAAAAAATAAAAAAACAAGGCAATATTTTCTACTAATCAAAGGATGGAGTAATAGGTGTTGCTATGGCAGAGATTTTATGATGTCTTAAAATGATATATTGTGCTGTTCATATTATATCAGTGAATTTATCAGTAAATTAATGATTATTGATAAGTATAAAATATGATTTTTTTTATTTTCTTCCTGAGTTTGTACTTTTATTTTGCATTTTTATTTTAAAAACATATTTAAAATTAGAAAATGATGTTTCATTATAAAAATGAAGATTTAAAAAAAGAGAAATATTTTTACAAGTACAATAATATTGTGCTGTTCTATTGTGAATGCTACAAATGTTTTAGCAATAGCGGCATAGATGGGCTTATTCTTTGAATTCTTATAATATGAAATAATCATTTTGTCAAAAAAAATTCTATTTGTTTAAATTGAATACTCAACATGAGAACCCGAACTTCGTCTTTATAACAATATCTTATTTTTATTTCAACCCTCCTCAGACCATATAAATGTGTTAGATAGGGTTATAGGCAATATAAATGATATAAGATTACAAGTAAGCACTGTGGCTGGGTTGGACTGCCTGCCAAGTTGCTGACCTGGTTTTTGTGAGCTGGGCTCCTTCGGAAAGCACTTTTACAGTTTACAATTTACTGGAATCCAACTTAGAAGAAATTGATAGCCATTAAATTCTTATAAGGTCAATCTTTTATAAGCAACCTATCATGGACGTATATTAAATTATGTACTTGTTTGAGATCCTTACGCTGAAACAGTTTCAAGCTTTCCTTTTATTTCATGCCTTCCAAATGTAAAGCAAATTGAGGAAGAAGTGCAAAGGTTTTTGCTCAGGGGGAAATGACTAAAACATAGAACAAGAGATGCACTCTGGAGGGCTGGTATTTTCTTTAGAAGACAATGTCTTCTCATCATGTCTTATTATATGCCAGTTTATAAGTGAACTTTATGCATTCTCTTTTATTTTTATTTTACCTGCGTATGCGGTATGTAGCTAGTGCTTTTATGTGTCCCTCTATTTTATTGATTCCCCCCCCCCTGCTCTAAAAAATAATGGGCTTCTAAAATCCCACCTCTACAAAACTGTGTCTTTTATATTACTTTCTTTTTTAAAACATGTATATTTTAACCAGTCATCTTTATACATGCTCACATGATATTAGCCAATTATATACACCCCTTTAAAATCAAAGGGCTGCCCATTTCTAATAGAGTTTCTTCTGACATGTGTAGTTATGCATTTCCCTGTTTCGATGCCCAGCGGTGACCCATTTATTGGGTATATTTTGTCCTTGAAATCTTTTTTAACATAATGCTGCATGATGGGCCAGTGTGCTTCCTCGTCAGAGCAAAAATTAAAATTCATCTCTAATTGCTTTTTCAACCCAAACTGGATTATTAATCTTATCATCAGAGCAAAGATGTGGGGAGAAGGAAAGAGATGCAAGCAAGGGGCAGAGTGCCAGCAAGACTGCAGTGTTCAGTTACACATGAAATGATTTGTAATTCTGAGTAATCACTTAGGACAAGCCCTTGCACCATTTTATCTATACATGACTCTAGGCCAAAGTCAATACTCATAGTAAAATAATGAGATGAAGCTAACTGAGCCCTTTTATTAATGCTCCAAGGAGCAAATCTGATGCTTGAGCTTCTCCCATGGAAAGTATCCAACTTCTTCCTAAAAAATGGGTCATGATGCCCAATGGCAACTGGCTATCAGCATCTGTAAGAATGCTATTAAAAACTTTCTCCACATTTTTGTTTTTGTTTTGGGTATTGTTGCGCGTGTACTATGCCATAGAAACCTGTAGGTGAAACCACATGAATTTTACATTACCTCTAGGCTCATTTGAGAACCCTCTCTCTCTCCTAATAGTTTCTTTTGACTGGTGGTAGAGAAGAGAAGTAGAAAGGGGGGAATTACATAAAGAAAACACAATGAACCTAAACAAATAACACAGTGTGAAAGATCTGCGGTTTTTCATAGTGCTGCCAATACTTCGCAAGCTAACTAAACCAACTGTGCAAAGTTTTCACTGGAGCTTCTGTGTGTATATGTTGTGGCAATCAATATTATATTTGAGTTCAGTGGGTTCAGTATCAGCATTTTTAAGCCTGTCTGGTCTCGGTTGTGAAACAATCCCCCATTCATCTGTTCACACAAACACACACACACACACACACACACACAGAGAGAGAGAGAGAGAGAGAGAGAGAGAGAGAGAGAGAGAGAGAGAGAGAGAGAGAGAGAGAGAGAGAGAGAGAGAGAGATCACATCACAAAAAAAATTAGTTATTGGCAAATTATTTTCATTGTATCAGATACCTGCTAAATTGATAAGACCTCGATTTCATTCTTTTATCGATTCAACTTTTATTGAATCTGCCTATTGCGATTATTATTTCAAATTAGCAGTTTATATCAATTATACCCAATTGATTTTTTATGTGCTGTGTCAAAGAAATGATAAAGAAATTAGGATGCAATTGAACTGAAATAGTAAGGAAGCTTGGTATGTCTAACAAGAATAGCAATTTGACTGCTAACTTCTGTTTATCAATGCTACACTCAGCTTTAGATGTATCATTCAAGCAACCTTATGCTTTATTCAAATTAACGTTTTAGAAATCATAGTTAATATTGATATTAAAAATGTCCTTATGTTTAAAGGTTTAAGTTACTCAAAACATCATAGATGATTTGCATAAAGCTTCTTTATCCAGATAATAAATATATGTCACATAAGTACAGATCGCTGATTATATAAACATTAGCTTATCATTGCAACTTTTGTCCTCCAATATCAGTTGCATATGTATCATTGCATCTAGTTTCATTCTGGTTGTCAAGCTTTCTTCAAAAAAATAATTGAAGCCCTACAAAAGTTTTACAAGCAGAAATCAATAGTCTATCTAGATTAGATATAACTTCATTATGATCCAGCATTATTTAGGTCCATAATTTTGTTTTCCACATTGGCCAGAAAGGTGTCTATTGAAAAAATTATAGCTTTGGTGCCACAATTTTCCCACCAAATAGTATTTAGAAATATATAAAGCATCAAGATAAAAGCATCAAAAATAATAATAAATAACAAATATAGGAGGGAGATAACAACCAACCAACACCACCAACATAACCATTATACAAACTGGTCCTACATTCTGGGCCAGCATCTCCTTCTGCTCTCTTGTAGATATGAACACAGCTAGGTTTTTCCCACTGAAGTGGTACCCATTTATCTACTCACAATACTGCATTCTTTTAAACTGCTGGGTGGGCAGGAGCTGAGAACAAGTGATGGGAGCTCATTCCATCTCACAGAGCTGATCCTAAACTGCCAGGATAAAGATAGCATTTCCTAACAGAGTTTTCTCTGCATGCCTTTCACGGATCTCACAGGACAAATAAGTACAATTTGGGAGAGACAGTCCTGTAAGTAATCCATCACTTTCAGAACTCCAAGGCCAGAACAACTATTTTGAAAAATTTGGAAGCTAAAATTTGTAGATCCATAGAGCACATAATTTGATTGGTATAGTATTACAAAAAAAGCTCAGACATATCAACTCTCTGATTCCATATCATCACATCTAATGCTTTTCTAGAGATATGAAATATTTGTCTGTTTGCCATTGCATCGAATTCCACACAGCTCACAAGACTGTAATAAAAAGTATGATCATCATCATAAATGCATCAAATAAAATAGAACAGATATAAACATATTTACCCATATTTCAGGGATATTGTCCTTGACAATGTATGAATGAAAAAAAATGCTTGCCAATAGTCAGTACCTCAAATCCATTAAATTAATTACAAATAGTGAAAAATAATTTAGCAAAAAAAAATAAAGTTCAAGACAGAGCAACTGATCAGATATGTCTCCTTGCAATACTTTTGTTTTTCCTATTGCAATACTTTTGTTTTTCCTATAGGCTCCTCATGTCTTGCGTATCATTGCTTCTGCCAACTGAAGTTTTCCTTCATTTTAACAAGTCATGTTAATAATTGTTTTACTATATTCCATCCAGATCAGAGTCTTAAAGTAAATCACGCACTTATACTCTTTTATTCCATAATCTAAATCATGATACCATTTGCTTTTCTTGCCTGCTCAGCTAGATCCCAACTCTTCTGTAAGTTTTTAGTTAAGTTCTAAAATTAAACATGGTACAAAATTCTTTGAACATCAATAGCACAAAAAAAAGGGTGAAATCACAAGACTGAACAGGAAAAGCTTCTAAGGTTTATTGAAACATTGTGCTTAGCTGCAATATAGTTGGCTTAGTTTTGGTTTAGTTCTCATTTTGTGAGAATCCAGCCATAAAGCATGATTAATAAACCGGTTTAATGTGATATGTGAATCCAGAGAATGTGTAATATCTGTATCAATAGTTCCACATTTTAACACTCGTAATTTATGATATATGATTTTATTTATTTTTCCTTCGTAGAGTATTCCTATTCAGAAAGATTTTTAGGAAGCTGAAATATCATCCAACTAAGTCCTCATTAATGTATGTAACTAGACAACCTGTGATTTGTTGGGTCATCCTTTCAGAGATATTTCTTCACCTAAATGGAGAAATGGTGGGACTTAGAAATTATTTGCAAACCACCTGCTTGTTATTTCAACATAATGTGACATGATGCTGGTTCAGCTTCAGTGTTTGGTATAATGATAGTGACTTCACGGGCAATGTGTGCATCTCCTTTCATGTTCAAATGCTGGTCAGGATAAATGACAATGGAAGCTTCTGGCATGTGTTCTTTTGCAAGTTGATGGGATGCGATGTACAGGTTTTGTTATTGCAATAGTTTCGCCAATAACTCCACAATCTCACATCAGTCAAATTCCATCCTTCTCAATTCTATGTTGTCTTGTTTGGTTGGGATCTGGCATTAAATGTTGGATGTAATTATGGATTTCTCCTTGAATAATCACTGAAGGATTCCGTCTGTTCTTCATTGGAGGGACTTCTTTGACACTAAAGGTTATCATTTGGAAGAGCTACAATATATTGTCTGGTGTCCTTCTTGAATCTGTTTGCAGTAAAGTCATCATTACTGTATAAATTTAGTAGTTCGTTAGGTAAAGGTTGCAAATTCCCTATCCTGACATTTCCCTCATATAGTAGAAATTAGCAGTTTCTCCAGGGAATAGGAATGCATGACGGTGAAGCCACACTTTGGCCATGGCAGCAACATTAGCATAAATATTACATTGTGCAAGTTGTGCATTTTGCCCCACTCTTTCTCTGTTGAGGTCATGTTGTTGAAGGCATGTATTGTCATAATGAGGAATTCTTGCAGTAATTAGTGTTTGTCACATATTCTTGAGTTGATCTTTACTTTTCTTTATTTTTTCTGATTTCCTCATTCTGTACCATTCCTTGTGATTCTGGAGATGGGTAGCCTTTCAACCTCCGTTTCTTCATCTCCCCTTCTCTTTGCCACATCCGGATGATGTTTTGTGTCACCTCTTCACCATGACATCTCCCTCTCTTTCCACTTAATTATGCTGACAATAACAATTTATTTTTTTAACCACACTAATGTACATTGCTGTATTCACCTCAGTTTAGAATCCCTGCTGGCTTCTCCTTTGAGTTGTAGGAAGCTATCAAAGACAGTTTAAAAAAGGAATGTGTGACCTCCTGAGGGCTAAGGCAGGACAAACTACTTGTTCTCTGGTAGATGAAGGAGGGGCTGGTGCAGGGGTGGGTTCTAACTTACCTTGCTGCCTGTTTGCTTCCTCCCACGCCATGTGGGTGTGCCTTGTGGGCACGTGGGCGCTTCACGTGCGCGCACATGTGCAGTGGCAAAAAAATTTGGTTGCTAAGCAAGAGCATTGTTAAGTGAGTTTCACCACATTTTACTCAACCCATGACATCTCCTGGCTCTAAGAGTCATGTGCAAACTAGGGAAGTACATCTGAAGACATGTGTAATGTTCTAATGTACAGAAGTTATGGTTAAATGTGTGGCAGAAAGTGGACTCTGGGTGTGTTTTTCCAAATGCAGTAAGTGAAGTTGAATGTGTATAATTTTAGAAGAGAGGTGTGTGTGTGTGTGTGTACATACACATACAGTATATATAGTACATAATATATATTTTTGTGTGCCTGTGTGTAATATGTATGTACACATATGGCATATATAAACACGATTAAATAGTATATTTGGGATGTTCAGTAGTAATAAATATATAGGGAAATTGTATCTCGTTGAGGCCTTTCAGGTGAGGAGAGGTCAGGCACCCTAACCCTAACCCTAACCCTTGACGTGAGCGATGTCAAGTTGACCACGCCCACCCAGTCACATGATCACCAAGCCACCCCCACCCAGTCACATGACCGCAAAGCCACTCCCATCCAGTCACATGACCCCAAAGCCACACCCACCATCACATGACCATCAGGCCACATCTACAAAATAAGCCACGCCCACAGAACCGGTAGTAAAACATTTAGAACCCACCCCTGCACCACAGCAGCAACCCAGCAGCATAACAGCAGTCAATAGCATTGAAACAACCACAATTTCTCCAAATTCCATTCCCTCAGGAGTCATGGATCCCAGATTTTGGACACGTTATGAACTTCACCAATCTGAGGTACCTTTTTTCAAAAACTGTTGCCTTGTGGTGCAGCATTTTATACAGTTAAATACAGTGATATTTTTTGTAGTATATAGACAAAAAATGCTGATGTTTCTATATCTTTTTATTCTCAGTTATTCTACTATCAATCTACTATCAAATGTTAATTTTTCAGCTAATGCTATTTGTCAGATCCTTCCAATCCAATGCTCAACTATATAACCTGAGGATGTTTTCCAGTTTTGTGGTAAATCTGTTTTTGCTGCCATCAGCACAAGAGACTTTTTAAAAAATCATAATGGTTGCTTTTTGACTGTCTGGACATACTGAAAACAAAGCTAATTGTAGATGTAAATTGATTAGTTGTTGTATCTGATGTCAAACGAAAAACATATGGCCAGATTTTTTTTCCCTGCAGAGGGTATTTCCACCACATATGAATTAAACATGCTTTTGTTAATAGTGCTTCCAGTAATGACAAAAGGCCACCTTATATGAGATTGATCTTCACTCGTACAAGGTGCTCTGGGTAAATGCTTTTAGAGACAGATTTGAATATCATTTTGGAGTATATTCAATGGATTGCACAACCAAAAAAAATCCCTTATTAGGAATACATGACTAGGTAGATTGTTTCAGTGTTTAAAGCAGTTCTTGTTTGAACCAGTAGTGTGTTCTAAAACCCGTTACTACCAGTCCACGCATGCGCTCATGCGCGACGCTTCTGCACATGCGCAGAAGCATCCCGGGTGGATGGGCGAAGCGTCCTACCGCTGCTGCTAATGGTTCACAGAACCGGGCTGAACTGGGAGCAACCCACAGCTGATTTGAACCCTGTATAATTCACAAGTTATGTAGTAATAGCAATAGCATTTAGACTTATTTACTGCTTCACAGTGCTTTACAGCCCTCTCTAAGCAGTTTACAAAGTCAGCTTATTTCCCCCAACAATCTGAGCCCTCATTTTACCCACCTTCGAAGGATGGAAGGCTGAGTCAACCTTGAGCCGGTCAGAATTGAACTCCTAGCAATGAGCAGTGAGTTAGCCTGCAATACTGCATTCCAACCACTGTGCCACCATGGCTCATGTAATATGTAATATACCGTACATTATTACATATATTAGATATATGACACATATTGCATTATGTAACATAAGGTAAACTATTTGAACTTTATTTTCTTTAATATTTATCTGTCTATCCTTTAACGCTGGTTTGCCTTTTCATACAGAAATTCAATCTACATATGTCTTTATCTTTCCATTTTATGATTCCATCCTATAATTCACCACATAAGTTTAAGAATCTAGAAAGAGAATCAAAGGCAACATGTAGTCTTCAAGAAGCCTTAATGTATACTTCAAAAGAGGGTTTTGATTGTTTGTTTTGGCCCCACAGTAAGCATGATAATCGAAAGAAAAGAACAAATAATAAGCTTGGAATTGAGGCAGGAATTCCACAAATGCTTCTGGAATTATTGATAGAAAAGAATATTTGTAGCTCAAGGTTGAACCGTGGGGGTGCTCTTTGAGTTTGGTGGTTTTCTTGAAGAAAATATATTCAATTTGGTATTGAAATATCTGCAAGAAAACCACCAAGCTTCTGGAATTGTCTTTTCAGTTTTCATGATCACTGATGGGATATACTGATGAGAAAATCTACACTTTTAACTTTTAACTTTTTAACTTTGTTTTAATTGTTGTTTATTATCTAGTGTTCTTGCATAATGCTGTACGCCGCCCTGAGTCCCTCAGGAGTAGGGCGGCATAGAAGAACCAATAATAAATAAATAAATAAATAAATAAATAAATAAATAAATAAATAAATAAATAAATAAATAAATAAATAAATAAATAAATAAATAAATAAATAAATAAATATCTTAATATATTGAAATGTAAGGAATCTGAAATCTTTGACTTTTGATATAGTGTCTTTGAATAAAGTGTCTTTTGTTTCATTGTCTTGCTTTCTCTACATGCTGGCCTAGGGCCATATGTTGCCAACCTATATATTAGACATATTCTGACTGATGGAAATTCCTATTTTTACAAATTATAAATGCAATTTTGGAAAGTTCTACAGCTCCCACATCAGTAGGAAGATATGACTTTTCATCAGCTTTGGTGACTCAGCGGACTAGGATAAAGCCTATCCTAGTTAATGGGGTGATGCTTTCAGTAGGTTTACATGGTGCACAATAATCAGTGGCTGTTACTGAAACAGGACACAGAAAACATCTTGCAGGAAATAAAAAGTAGCCAAAAGAAATTATGAAGCAGATGTCAACACAACATTCATTGGGTTTTTCCTCTCATCTCTATGTGACTGCAAATGCAAAGCTTGTAAAACAACTCACAACAGGAACATAGAAACTATTGTTCCATCTATGTTTGGCAATATGACCCTTCAGACATTGCTGGACTACAACTTCCACCCATCCCTCACCATTACTCAGGCTGATTAAGAGTGATGAAAGTTGTAATTCAGTATCTGAAAGGTGACACCTTACCCTTCATTAATCTACACCAATTGGCTGTGATTCTCCAGGATTTTAGACTGAGGTTTTTCTCAGCCTAACTTGAAGGTGCCTGAAACTGAGCATAAGCCTGCTCAATGCAAGCACGTGTTTTATCTTGAACTACCAGACAGTATACAACAGCAAAACAACTTCTTAATATATAAACAGATTGGCATTTCTTATCTCCAAAACATCTCATATTTTAAAATATAAATATATCTATAAAGAAAATCTCCAATGACAGGATTAAAGATGATGCATGTGGCTTGTTGCAGATTTAGAGTAGAAAATGTTTTGGGGCCAACACAAAAAGCAAATAATACATGAAATAAAAAATAATAATATGTGGAAGAAAAAAAAGAACTGCATGGATCTTTCAGCCAACGTGGGGCAGTGGGGTGGGGGTGGGGAGATCCTTTAAGTGGGTTTCAGAATTGCTTTTTCTGCGATTCTTTTAGTAGTTAAAGTTCTGTGATAAATTCACTGGGAAGTGAAACATTAATTTGTGTGAGCAGAGATTGCAATTAAGTTTTATGCACTTTCATGTAGCATAATATGCTTTACAGCAAATCCTACTGTGAACTAAATTCAGGCCCAGTAGGAACAATTCTCTTGTCTTCAGTGAAACCACACTGATTGACCGAGTGGGAACTAATTCCTTTTTTGTTCTCTGTGCCTTTGAGTCAGTCTTGACTCCTGACAATTGCCTTGGCAAGTCCCTGCAGTTTGTTGGCAAGATTTTGGAAGGGGCTTCCCATTGCCTGCTTCCTGAGAGAATGGCTGGTCCAAAGTCACCCACTGAAGGTAAGATTAGAACTCCCAGTTTCCTGGTTTCTAACCCGCTGCCTTAACTACTATACCTAACTAGCTCTCCTAGTTAAAAGCTGAAAAACTTCACTTGTGCCAGAACATGTGGGGCAGTGGCTCAATGAGGCTCCTAGTCACAGAAATGAGGTATCCTATTATCAAATGCAATACCTGTGAAATTCTCTATATCAATAATCAGTTATGGTGTTAGGTATTTGTAATAGACCTGTTCAATGCTTTGCAGAGGAAAGTTTTCTGCAGCAGTTGCATGAACCTGGAAAATAGCATGGTTACTTTAATAAAGCAAATTGCCTGGTCCCAAGAATCTCTTCTAAATCACATCCAAAGTATTACATGGCCCTGATTTGTAATTATATAAATGGATAGTTATTTTAATTTATGGATCGTATGTATGGATAGATATTATTAAGTATGGTTACTTACCTAGTTTTTCTTACTATGATTAACAATCCTTTTATTCTTCTTCAGCTTTTAATCCAAAGACATTAACTGACCCCGAATAGGGTAGAAAATGTATTAATTGGGACTGGCTATTATGATTATGTAACATCAGCGTTTGCCATCTTGTACTAATCTCAGTTTTAAGGTTTCATATTAATCTTTGAAGTGCTAAATGATTTGGAACCACGCTGCACGTGGCATTCCCTCTTCTCATACTCCATAGAAGGAAAATCTCAGGAAGAATTAGGTTTAAATGGTAAAGTTAATCCTTTTTCAACTGTTTGTATGTGTGATAGGTAGACAGACGGACAGACAAAGATCCTTTGAATGTTGATATTGCAGAAGACTACTGAGAATGCCATTGAATAACCCCCAAAGAACCCACCCAAATGTTGCATAGAACAAATAAAATTCTTACTTGAGAGTCAAATGATCATACTTTGGACACATTGTGTGAAAATATAGCTTTATGAAGAACTCTGTAATGTTGGAAAATATGGAGGAAAAGGATTGTGAATGACCTTCAGCAAGGTGAATTACATTAACATCATTGCAACAATGCACCATTGGAAGACCATTGGAAGACCAGATTGGGAACAAATCATATTGAAGAAAATAATAAGTAATATTAATTTATAAAACTAATATGCTGTTTGACTGACAACGATTCTGGGTGGCTCACAACAACAAAATAAAACATAAAAGGTAAAGATAAAAGAAAGCAAATGCATTGAAGTGAGGGATCTCCTTTGCATAAGACCCATGAGAAGAACAAGGTCTTCACAGTTGCTGAGGACATGGCTGAAGAGTCAGGTCTTCATAGTTCTAAACAATAGTAAAGTGGGAACCATATTGTTCCCAGGGGCAGCCTCATTCCAAAGGGTGCTGCTGCTGCAGAGAAAATCTATCTAAATTGTCACCAAGAGTTGATACCAACTTGATGTTATATTAATATGCCCTACTTGTGCAACATATTTGACAAGAGGTGACAGTTTAACTCCAAATGCTTTGAAGCATGAAGACATCTAGATTAATTTCAGCAGAGTTTTAGATTCAGGTTAAGCATTAAAATAGCCATGCATTCTCTGATGGATATACTTTATCAGGAACAAGACTCGATGAAGCATAGGGAATATAAATATGTTATATTACAAATATTGATGGACCAGTAAAACATTTAGTGATCTACATTTTTTGTTTAGTTCTTAATAAGAACTGTAAACAGTTAAAGATATATTGTGTTACTTCAAATTTTGAAAATGAAAAGAGTTGTTTGATTTGCTTTTTTTATTGATAGAAGAACATAGGACTAATGATTAAAATTGCAGTAAATGTTTAACTATGTCTGAACCTTAGTCAGTAGCAATTTCAGCAAATTTGGAGTGAAACAGCAGCTTGGCCATTAAAGATATTTTCTTCTAAGCAGTAATTGAATCTAAAATACCATTTCAGTCATCCCCTTTCCCGTCTTCCTCCTCCTTAAAAAAAAGTGCAAATCTCAATTACACCCCCGGGAAAAAGGTCTAGTGTTCACACTTCATCAAAAGGAGATCAAATACTTTAAACTGTTCTTTTCAAAAGTTAATCACTTCCAGATCGTCATTAACCATATTTTATTTTTGAAGCGAGGAAAATCTAGTTCTGAAAATAACAACCACATTCAAAAATTGTTGGTAAAATTGCATTCTGCACTTTGATCTAGTTATCTGATAAAATTACACTGGTAAGGAATATGAATATTGGTTCTTTCAGGCACACATATATCCAGTTACAGAATTTGATAGGAGTTAAGCATAATTATTTGTATTCTAAGTTACAGAAACTTACTGCAATGTTGGTTATGACCAAGAATGAGTCTAAATCAAGTTGATGTTGAAAGCCAATTCATATCAATTGAATGTCAATCCTATACTGATTGTAGGTGGGGAAAAGTAAAATGTCTTTATGAATACTTATAGGATTTTACAGATAAGTAATATCATTTGTGTTCAGCATACTTGAATATCCCAAGCTGTATATTTTCTTTAGCAGTGGTATGAAATCCTGTGTAGCACAGGGAGCATATCCTTTTCCCAAGAGCATCCACAGGATGGGATAGGGGTTAAAAAGGTCACCATCTTGATTTTTTTTAGCCCGCCAGTGCAGCTCCTGACTTTTCCTGATTAGAAGAATGACCAATTTATAATACCTTCTTGGGGGTCAACTTCAGTTGATAACCCTGCAAGCATCCTATTAGGCTCTTCCTGAATACCTATAGTTCAGGGATCCCCAAACTTGGCAACTTTAAGACTTGTAGACTTCAACTCCCAGAATTCTCCAGCTAGCTGGAGAAGTCTTAAAGTTGCCAAGTTTGAAGACCTCTGCTATAGTTTCTCACCTAAATGAAGTCAGAGAGAAGAGGATACCAACTGGAACTTTATGAAGGAGAAGGATATGGGACACCTAAAAAAAGAGCATGCAGAAGAGAAAGAACAAGCAGACTTCTTAAAAGGATCCATCCTCACACCACTAATATCTATGATGCAGTACAGGGCCACATTATTTGAAAACATAACAATGAGAATTTGCCAAACCACCACAGGAAGAATATTTAGTTGAGAAAAAAAAGAATATACACTCCAAATGAAGTCTTGAAAGCAGCACTAACAGTGTAACACATTCTTTCTAAAAATTAAAGAGTGAGAGGAGGGGGAAATCACTGATATTTCTTATCCAAGAAATCAGCTTGGAGAGTTTGCAAAACAATGCATTAATAAACACATCCCAACTGTTCTGATTTCTCTCTTCTTGCTTTAACATGCCACTGAATCAAAGCATTCAGCCTACATAAACAGCTCTATTTATTTGGGGTCAATCCCCTGTCCAGACCCCTCAACTTTCATCTTCTGCTATACCTTCTTCACCAACATAACACAAAATTTCAGACCTGACATATGTAATACTCATACTAGCCTGATATTAATTTTAGCGACTCAGATCTATTCCCTCTGTTTTCTTTATTGCTGAACATTTGAACCTCATATGCCTTCCCAAAATATATTTGTATAATTGTCACCATGAGAGTGTGATCAAACTTTCAGCAGATTAAGAGGTGTGATTCTCCCTTGCTATCAACTCATATCACAATTTTGGCAATAGTTCCTTTGCCCAGCATTCCATACATAGACACCAATTTAGTTATTACAATATTGGCAAACATTAGTAATGGAGAGCAGAGCCATCACCATGTCTGGCAGAACAAACCTTATATCTGAATATCTCGTTTGTGCTGGATTCTATTTTTAGGTGACTTCTCTCAGCTCTGCATAGATGCTGTGTCTTTGCAAGATCTTTCTGAACCGCTATTTCAAACAAAGTAACTGCACAGTTTGAATAAACAGTAAGGTGACTTTCACTAGGTCAGCCGCATCTAGAGACAGCTGTGTAATGCGGTAGGATGCCTTGATATTGTGCGAGAATGCTTCTGTATCTATTTAATGCATGTGTCCTATATTACTCCTGAATTATAAAAACTTCAATATCATCATATTTCTGCATATTAGATTGGCATGTAGATCCATATGAAAATTCGGACAATTTTTCTCCTTCCACAAATACTAGTCAGACTATTTTAATTTTAAGCATGTGGATTCTAAAGGGAAATCTGCTTCTAGGTTTACCCTTGACTGTCCCTGGTGACAAATAATATAAGCTCCCAAATGTGTTTTGACCTTTTTAGGCTAAAGGCCAAATCTTCAAAGCAGTGCTGCTAAAAATGTTCCAGAGGAGATAGTTTACTAGAGTGCCACAACTCATAGCTCAGTCCTGCATGAACACCTTTGACAGCGGATGATGGCTAAACAAAAACAGAATAAGAATATGATCTCTGTAAGAGATCTCTCCAGCCTAGCTTTTTAAGAAAGGAAGTGTTCTGAAATAACTTCCCCTTTACAGCAAGATTGGTTTAATCATAGTTCATAAATTCTAGCTTTGATTCAGAAAATCAGCAGTGATGTTATCTTATAGAATTTAGAATAATTCTATCCATCTCAAACTAACCTGTCAACCTGCTACACATTGGGAATTCTCTTTCTATTACATTATGACTATGTTCTGAAAACTGTGTAATAATAAAAACAAAATAAGTGATCACTGCCAAATGAACTAACCCAGATATCTGAGAAATTGACAATGAAGGAAGATTACATCAAGATGGGTCATAGAAAAAATAACATGGATTACTAGATAACACACACATATATAAGGCTGAGATTCTAGTTCTAATATATTTGCTGGCATTCAAGCAGATATTTTAGTAAAAGAAAGAAAGAAGAAAATTAGTGTACATATTCACATTTAATTAATAAGTATATAAAATAAATTAAAAAATTAGACCAAAGACCAAATTTAGGGAAAGATGCTAATCAAATATATTTTAACAAATTGTATGATTCCTGAAACAGCAACACTGTTACATATTATAGTCTGAATAGATTTATGAATAGAATTAGATTTATAAGGTATTATTAACTGTATTCAAAATCTAAGGAGATAAGCAAAGATTCAAGTGGCTGAAAAAGATCTGTGTCAATGAATCAATGCAATATAAGAAGGAGGATATAATATCAACATTTTGATGCTTATTTGATATTCTTGTTTCAGAAACAAAAAGGCATGGCCAAAACTGTTGCAGGAACATGTTGGTTTAATTATAATTCCATTGCTCTAATTCTAATTAATTTATAATTTCTGATGTTTAGTGGATCAGGTAATTCATTCTCCAATTATTTTTAAAGACTCCCTGATCCTCCAAAACCAGAGGTGATCAATCAATATCCTGAAAATGTATGTGAGTCCTAGCATTTCTATACTATTGGACAGGAGCCACTGGTTTTAAAGAGTGTATCTGGAAAGAACGCACTAGTTCTGGAAAGACCAACATCTGGAATCAGAAATAATAGAACAGTAGTCGATAAACATTGGTTTATAAGACAAAATAGGGCGTTCACAGAAGCAATGTGAGAACAAAGCTCTCTAACTAAAAAAAATAATTGAAAGAAAGAAAAACTGAGCATCAATTATTATTTACAAAACAGCACAAAACAACAGAATAAGGTTGTTTTCTTTAAAGTTTGTCACAATGTAACAGCTAGCACAAGTATTAAAAGATGCCAATAGTGGAATGTCAAATATAAGCACCAGCTCATTGCAAGAAACAAATCAACTAGCCTGGTTGCAGATGTAACAAAATATCTGAGATCAACAACAGCAAGATCAACAAAGAAGAACAAAAGCCAAACAGTACACTAATAAAATAGAAGATCAGGCCACTCATTGCTAAGCATTGCTAACTTTAATAGGATACTCAAAAGAAGTGAAATTCAAAATTTGTTAACCTCTGGTAAAACCTAATTGATAATGAAAGATGCATCATTAGGCAACTATAGGCCAATTACCTGCTTACCAACAACTTTTAAATTATTAACTGGGCTCTTTCCACCTGAGCAGAAAGGAAATTGAAAAATAAACATCTGTTCATGTTCTATCACTTTTATCTCAAAAATCATGTACTTCACTTCTAATGTGCAGACACTTAAGGACATGATCTATTAGAAATGCTAAGGAAAAATAAGTATTGATAGTAACCATGATCCTACACATAATACATTCAAATACTAACCTATATAAATATCCTAATCTGTAGCATATTAACATGGTTAAAATTTAACCATGTTAAATTTTCATATTAACATGGTTAAAATTTATTCTTTGGGCAATACAGAACCCTACTTTCTCCAGGAACTACTTAACATTCTTTCAATCTTTGCACCACAACCATACCATACTATAAGTAAGGCTTTTTGACATCATCAGCTACTTATAATATAGAACATAGTGTTGGAAGGGACCTTGGAGGTCTTCTAGTCCAACTCCCTTTTCAAGCAGAAGACTACACCATTCTGGACAAAAATCTTCTTGAAAACTTCCAGTGATGAAGCACCCACACCTTCTATAGATAAGCCATTACACTGATTAATTGTTCTCACTGTCAGGAAAATTGCTCTTAGTTCTAGGTTGGATATCTCCTTAATGATCTTCATCCTGTTACTTCTTATCCATTAGCTTTTTTGGTAGCTGCAGCATATTGCGGATTTATACTGCAGATTCATGGTGGTCTACTAGGATGCCTATTGTTGAGCCAGGTACCACTTACTCTATACCTGTGCATTTGTTTTTTCTTGCCTTTGTGTAGGAACTTACCTTTTTTCACCACTGAATTGCATTTTGTTGGATAGGGCCCAGTGATGATGGGTTCACAGCTAAAGAATTACAAGATTTGAACCAAAAATTTACCACTAGCAGATTTATTTGTGCCTTCAGATCTGCTTTCTAATACTCCAAAGTTCTCTAACCTGGTGCTTCTTTTAAAGGAATTGGGATTAAAATGGAGGGGACATTATTTATTTAAAAAACATGGCAAACAAAAAAGCTTCTGATAAGCTGCTTATTTGAGCACAGCCTCAGTGCTGGTAAGAGCAGCAAAAATATTCCTTGGTTATAAAATACATAGAATTTAACAATAGTTATAATATAGTGTTAAATATAACACTCTCTATTTGACCACAGCTGCATCCGTTTAAACCACATTTGAGGTATAGTCAAATGATCAATGGAGAAAATTTGATAGATGTCTAAAGGACTCATCACTTGTATATGAATGGGATACTTAAAAGAGCATTGAAAAAGCCAAAAGGTTTGAATTATACCCAGATAAAGTCCCAAAGGTGTTTGTCAAAAGGCAACTGGACTTTCTTGTTTTTTCCCCCTTGAAAATATTTCTTTTTTCATACAATAAGCTTCTTCAGTTCTGACTCAATCTGACTTTTATTTACCCAAATAAAAGTTTTCAATCACATTTATGTTTGTTTTAATGAAGATACTATTGGTCAATGAGTCACTCTACAATGAAGCTCAATCAAGAATAGATAAAAAATGATGCCAGTGAACCTGTTCTATGGTTAACTATGCATAATAATACACTAAAATGAATATAATATAACATGAGGGAACCTTATTATAAGAGCTTGAAAAACAATTGATTTTTAATATTGTTTCTAAAAATGATTTAAAATACAGTGTTTTTTTTAATGCCAGGACCTGAGAAAAATTATACTAGTCAACTTTCTTCAGCACTGGCATGCATCAAAGGTAATCAGGTGTCCTGAGTTCAGCCAGCATTGTTTCCTCTCAAATATATATTGCAGTGAATTTGGAATGTCTAACAATAGTCCTTACAGTACATATTTGGACACTTACTTCTCTTGAGGCACTCTTACAAAGTCAAAATTAATCAAAAGAAAGGAAAGGAAATCTCAGTGTTGACTTTCAGAACTCAAGCCTAACATAAAAGCTGCTAAAATAACATTGCTGTTGGGGGACAAACCTACAAGTACACGGAAATGGGGAGTTAGGGCAGTTGCAGTAACCTCAACGCAACCCTGCCGAGCCTACCAATTGCCTACATCTGGTATGTAAACTAACCTGCTGCTCTGAGCGCCTTTGACAGAGGACCAGATGTCTTGCAACTGGTAGGCAGAGGAGAGCTAAGTGCAGGGGGTATTGAAGATTGTCTACATTCAATATGCCTTTGCATGTGATTGGATTACATTAACACCTTCATGCTAGTATAACATTTCCGGCTTCTGAATCACTACCTCCCCTTAGGCCTATATTTGGGGTCCAGGATGGTTATTTCAAGTCTAATGAGGCGATATCTTTTACTCAAGTAATTATATACTTCCAAATAGTCTAGCCTTGAAGAAGTCAAATAACTTCGAAGTCAAACTCTACTTTTGTTTCATTTTTTAGGATTTAGAAGGTCCATAGAACATTTTCTTTTAAATCCTCAGAATTCCTTGAATGTTAAGGAAATTCTCTATTTGGTCCTGCCGGTTATGAAAAGGGACTCTACAGTTTCCCATTATGGTTGAGCCTGCAACCTTTCCCAGCTTTGTTCTTTTCACCCTTTCAACTATCCTCTAGATAATTCAATGCAGATTAACACAAGCAGTTTTCCTGTAAGCAGAAACACAAACCAAGTTGTGTCTTTTACCTCATAAAAAATTAATTCACATCATTTAATATTAAAGAGGTTTTGTTCTTACTGGCCCCTACATACACAGATTTCTCTCAAAAATGCCAATCATTTCTAAGTAACTTTAATAAATATATTTACAGGGCCTGTTACAGAATAATCTTATAATTCTGTATAGAATTTTCATGTTAAATTTCTAAAGAGACCAAAGATGTTCAGAGATATGTGCAGTTAAACAACATATAAACTTAATGCAGAAAATACAGGGCAGAGAAATAGATTCTTAAATCAAAATTCCTATATCATATACGTCCTGAATGCATAATATAAATATATTTTGTATAAAACAAATCTTTAAAAGAAATAGGTAAATAGATTAATATTTTTGATTTGCTAAAGAATATAATAGGTCACTATTTAAAATGAAAGGGGACAATCTATAGGTAAAATAGGAAATTCTTGTATAGTGATATTATGACATAATTTAAACTATAGTTTAAGTATATAGAGCAGAATGAAACAAATTATTTAATTATTTAAATCCAACAATTTCTGTGTGATTCTTTTGTATCGTTTCATCAGACACAATGTATGTGAAGAACATATTCTTATCCAGCTGGGTCACTTTGAACCAGTCACTCACTCTTAGCCCAATCTACCTCACAAGATTGTTGTTATGGGGAAAATAGGAGGAGGAAGGAGTATTACGTATGCTTGCCATCTTGAGTTGTATAGATATAAAAAAGGCAGAATAAAAATCTAAAAACAGAAAGATAAAGAGTATCAACTTTCCTACAATTAGAACTTTTTCCAAGACAGTGTGGCTTCAGTATGAATCCTTTGGTTCTTATTAATTTATTCAAATTAAGTATCAAATTAATTCAGAATCTGGGATAATCCTACCACTATCCTACATTGTCAATATCTTGCAATTCATACTTATAAGAGCATTTATACAGTGTATCCACAGGGGCAGAAAAGAGGAGCAACTATTAAATGTACATGATGATGTAATAACAATGCTGTAACTTACGTACTTCTAAGGATGCTATTTGCATGATAACATCAGCACACGTATAACAAGAGGAATAGCACTTAGTCTTATACACCGCTTCACAGTGCTTTATAGCCCTCTCTAAGAGGTTTACAGAGTCAGCATCTTGCCCCCCAACAATCTGGGTTCTCATTTTACCGCCTTCTGAAGGAGGCAAGGCTGAATGAACCTTGAGCCACTGAGAATCCAACTGCTGGCAGTCAGCAGAATTAGCCTGCAATACTGTATTCTAACCACTGTGCCACCATGGCTAATACACTGTATGTCCTTATTTGAGCATAATTGTGGCTTGTTTCGGATACTGCTACTACTACTTCAGTGTGCATTTGATACCTAGTTTTGTCAATTGACTTCACTCTTTTGGCTTGTAGTTTACAGAGATTATAAATGATCAGCTCTCAGAATATCATAGCTGCCATCACATGCTTGAGCTTCGCATTCGCTAGCTCAGGAGGAGGGAAGGCTACCGACTTATTGTACCTTCCAAAGATACCATCTCAAGGTCAAAACCTGAGAATGGAATGCAATGGCTCACCAACCAGTCTGCCATTGAAGAGACGGTTCCCAAAACAACTTATTCAAATATAATTGGATGATAAGGGTAATAGAGGAACTGGATGAGGAAAGTTAACTAGGAAATGTTGGCATACAAAGTTCAGTTCTGATTTTGCTATACTGTAATCCACTTGGCTTTTAGTAAAATGTATACCTTTCACTACAAATGGAGTTGAGGGTCTTTCTCGACTAAAGGACCAAGTTGGGGCAGGTGTGACACAGAGATTTGTTGTGAACAACAAAATGTCACATTTGGTAGTAAGAGCTTAGACCGTGAGTTGGCAAAACTTTCTCCAAATGCTCTATTCATTTTCCAAGCTCAGTAACCAAGTTAGTTTTGCGATCTGGCATGGTTCTGACCATTTTGATTCACTTCCCACCCCAGGCTTCCTAGCATGTGACTCAATATGCTATTGTTAGCTTGAGAATTGCTAATTGTGGTGGATTCTTTCAAATAGTAAGAGAATCTGTTAAGCACTAGGGGATGAGGTGGGAGGAGAAGAAGGATGAAAGGGCAATGCCTTTAATAAGAAGATCAGAGCAAAGAAGAATTCTTTTTAAAACACAGTAGCTTCCCATTAATCTTGTGGTTTCAAACCAAATGTGCTCCAAATCTGTGGATTTTATTACATGTATAACATGTAATTTTTTCGCCCCCTCTTCTGAGCTGTTCACATTATATTTTAATTCGGTTGATTACCACTAGCGTTTACATATTTCTTTGAAACTATGCTGGAAGTTGTTATACAAAACATCTTTCCCAGAATGATGAAAATTTTGGAAAGGGAGCACTGCCATGAGAAAATAGCATTCAGGCTTGTATGAATCAACTCCATCATGCAGGGTTGCTGGGCCAATGGGAAAATATTGTTACTATGGATACAAGGGTTAAATGAAATATAATTTAGCAACTAAAAAAGCCCTAGTAAAAAGAAACAAATCACCTTTCTACCACAGCCTGAAATATCAAACTCACAACATTAAGCCAGAAATGGAAACCTTTTCAGCTACAAGATTGACAGGCTCATAATTTTAGTAGAAAAATTTGCTGCATGATTCTCTCTTTCACTCTTACTCATATGTTCTGCTTCTTCTGAGAAATTTTGTGTACAAGAAGATGTTTCCTCACAGATTTATTTATTTGGGAGATTCAGTTTCAGACACAAAGGCAACCTGCTTCAAATAGTCTAAAGCTACCCTCAACACTACTTGAAATGAACTTTTAACAGATTAACAGAGTTGGAAGGGACCTTGCAGGTCATCTAGTCCAACGCCCTGCCCAAGCAGGAGACCCTTACATCTGCCTCTACCTAGGATCAAACTCACAACCTCCTGATTGTGAGCCAAGAGCTCCATCTCTAATTAGCAATACAATGTTTCCAGAAAAAAAAACTGCGCAAAATTAAATTTACAACTCTTAATGCTTTTTTTTAGCAACACTAAATATATTGACAAAGTGAGGCTCATCAGCTAGTTCAATGCCACCTAGCTTATACTTGACATTCTGATTACATTTACCAATATGTAAGACAGAGCATTTATTGATCGAAATTTGAAGTTGCCAAATAGATGACCATTCAGATACATAGTTGAGATCATTTTGCAAAACATTTTGCAATATCCTGCTATATCCTCTTATGGCCAGAAGATTTATTTAAGAAGAGCAAGACAAGCTCTGTCCTATGATATTCTAGAGGTGGCTTCTTACCTCACCTCTTTCTATCTTTTGTTCAACAATTCAGAGCTTTTAGATTTTAAAAAGTATAGTGGGGGTGGTAGTAAATGTTACTATTTTTTAGAAAAAATTGAATGCAAGAAAGCACAGCAGTTGCAAATACACGAGAATTTTTGGAATGCCATAAAACTGCCTGGAAAATTTAGGGTTCAATTATGAAAGTTGAAGATTCATTTTTAATTTTGAGGAATGGCTTTGATAGTTGCAGAAGGAACAGATAAAAATCAGTTTTAAAAAATCAGTTCCCCTATGTGCATATGCATGTGCATTTGAAGTTGGATGATGTGGCTGTATACAAAGCCATTGAACATATGAGTATTATAGGAGTTTTGTTATAGTAGTTTAATTAGATAGGAACAGTTTTACTGCAGTTTTTATCACTCTAGAAAAGTTTAGAGATCTTCTTATAAAAACAGAATGCAAAATGAAGGGCTTTTTAGTGTAGTGGAGAAATAAAGACTGTTGAATATTAAATATATGTATGTATTATTTTATAATATTTATATGTTGCCCTCTACATTAATGGATCCAGGTGGTATACAAAGGAAGAAAATACACACACACACACACAATGTTCTTAGTATGCAGGTATTACCATAATTGAAAAACAGATAGTCCTTGCTTACCACTTGTCTTCTTTAGCAACTGTTCAAAGTTACAACAGTGTTAAACAGAAAATCAGCTTTGTAACCATCCTTTGCAACCATTTACAACCTGCTGTCATGTGATTGCCATCTGGGCACTTTACAAGTGGCCTACATTTACAACTATTGCAATATCCTGCAGTCATGTAACCCCCATTTCTGTGCTTCACAACTGTCTTCAGGTAAGCAGAGTAAATGACGTTAATGGAAATAAAACTGCAAATCACTGCATACATTATGTTTGTTTAGGTGCATCATTTCTCAAAATACAAAATTCTGATAGCTGTCCATTTTTAATGTCATCATCAGGGTCTATCGTGTGATAATTATTTGACAGCAATCTCCCAGATACATCATGTATCTTATGCCAGAGAGAGGTCGAATATTATGAAGAATTTACATCAGGCAGAAATGGTGTAGAGCTATTTAAAATAAAAGTTGGGTAAAATTTATACGGAAGAAACTGGGAAATAATATAGAAAGGAAAACATGTTATCCTGAGCTTTGATAGGCAGATAGTCAAAATTACTGTATTGTATTTTTAGCGGAAGGAGTCTTCATAAGTGGAAGAAAACAAAGTACTAGAAAATGCGTATATGGCTAAATATTTATAAGAGATTCCAGAATGAGCTATAATTCACTGTTTAAAAAAAACTGAAAATGACATTATAAAGCTTTGTCAGGGAAAGTGTTAAAATGCATTCTAGATAAGAAGGAATAAAAAAAATGAAGAAGTTGCAAAAACATACAATAAATTTTCTGTGCTCGTTCAATGTCATTCCTAATTTTAAAAAAACACAAAGAAACCCTTCTTCATTGCGCCAAAAATGAAATTTAATGTATCACATAATGCAAAGTACTTTTATGATAATCACTTTAAGTATGCACTGAAGAGCAGGGTAGTTTAAATGAGTTTAAGATACCCAATGGAATATTCTCTAAGTCTAGTCTGTTGGTAATTATGAAGAAATGGATATAAATGTCAGGACCAAATGTTTCAAGATGGAGCTAAAGAGAAATAGTTAAAAATATATATAAATGACCTTAAGTCAACAGCAGAGAAGTTTGGAAGAACCTTCCAAAGGAATGGGCAATCTCAGAATGAAATGGTAGCATTTTTTAAAAGTGGAATAAACACTGTTTTCAGTTCATGACCTTGCAAATATTCTGAATACTCCACCTAAAGTCATTTCCAACTGCTGAAAAAGCATTGGCTAGGCCATTTGTAGTCCGTAAACATCTTTCCATAATAGCAGCTGTTATAAAGTTTCAGAAGAAAAAAAAATCTATTCCACAATTAGTTACTTAATATTGATATTAAAAGATCACTAAACTAACCTTTCAGTTTTTAACAGTAGCTTCTTTTATTGTTCAAGAAATGCACTGCTTTTCTTCCTCTATTTCAATTTTATTTCAAAATTTAAGAAATTTGAAAACCGGAAAAAAAAGAGGAAAATGTTTGTCTGAATAAAGAGAAAAACATAGACAAAAACTGAATTATTCTTTGAGTCAAAATTTTACTTTTCATGTGATGACAATTAAAAAAGAGCCAGTTTGGTTTGGTGGTTAAGCACCATGAGAGAAACCAGGAAACCTTAAGATCTAGTCCTCCCCCCCCTCTCTCTCCCCCCCCTCTCTCCAACCTGAGACAGGGTTGTTGTTATCTCAAAATAATAATGGCAGGATATTATAATATGCAATACAATGCTATGCAATGCAATGCAATGCAATGCAATGAGTCAGTGACCATTTGAAAGAGGAGTTATTTAAGTTTTGGATGGCGCCTGGGAGGAATTGTCTTATCGCATTGATGTTGCCCATGCTGCAGGTGGTGGCCACATTGAACATTTGTAAGACAGGAAATAAAAGTTGATTGTGAGTAGAATACTTGTGACTTGGCTGGAGTTTTGTATTACTTTTCCTTAATAAAATATTGCGTCATGAAATCGGTTCATTCTTTTTGAATAATCCTGTATAATACAATACATATGATTACCTTTTTAATTTTCATTTTAAAAATGCTTATCAACTCAAGTTAATTAAAAATATTTTTCTCTTAAAGTAAAAACATATGTTTATTACTTTTTTTGGGGGGGGGGGGGTTCCTAAATTCAGAAACAACAGAATTCTAAATTGGATTATGCTTTTGTTCCCTGTCACAAGCCAGAAGGAAATAGCACCAGTAATGTTAATAATTTGTGACCAAATTTTGGCAGTATAATCCTAGGTTGTAGATTGTGTACTTGTACAGCACAGTACTGACATATGAAATCTACTAGAATAGGACAACGGTCACGAAGGCGGTCTCTGCAAGCGATGTGGTACGCTAAGAGCACGGCAAGGCACGAAAGATGCCCTGGTCAACCACTGCACCCAGCCCATCTCCAACTGTCTAGACTCTTGTCCTGCTACTGGAGCAAGATGGAATCTGGGAAGAGAGAGTGAGGTTGACTATGCGCATCTCTCCCTCAGTTTAATCCAATTCATGCGCAAGACTTGACATCCCCCCTGATTTGATATATGTTAAGGTCCTCTTCGAACACAATGGATGAACATCATCATCATCACTGACATATCTGAATAATTTAAGAACTTCATGAGACTAACTGGCTCTTAACTACTCCAAAGACAATGAGACATTGTCACCAAATGCTTAAATGATTTCTATTCATACATAGTTTGTATACTTCTCTGTTGTAACAGAATCTGCAAAGCTTGCCTTCCATTTGTTCATTCCTATGATTGCTTTCTAAAAGGCGGTTCAGCACATCAGTTCTGCTTCCCTAGCATGAACACAGGTATGGCAGGTGTGTTACCTGGAACAGTGTACCTGGCAATCTGTCTCTATGACATACAGAAGGCAACTGAAGCTGACATAGGGGATTCCTGGTGTGAGAATTCAAAGAAGTTATGTCTAGCAGTGAGATATGCTGCAGTGTTTTAGTTTGGCTCTAACAAAACCTGTGAAAACAACAATTAGACAGATAAATGTTAGGACTGAGCATAATAAATTCAATATTAGTACCAGTGATAAAAAGTTAATTGGTAAAAAAACCTCCTGGAATTTCAAGTCATCCATTTATGCCCACAAAACTCAATATGCAAAAACATTTATCCAACTCACAGCAAATTACATTTTCAACAAGAGGAAGAGGTCAGAGGCTGTAACTTCAAGCATGACTTGGCACAGAGATTCAAGCCGAGTCTATTAATCAGAACCACTGGGTAAAGGCAGTGATCCATACCCATAAAATCTCAATGTTATAAATAACAGCAATGTTGATCTTGCAGTGGACAAAGAAACACAACATCTTAAAAGAGAATTCTAAATGCTGTGAAGATAAAAAGTCAATTTCATTTGTTGGCTTTGGGGCATGATCTCAAATTCTAGGAATCAAACCAAAGAAGGTATCCATTTTTCTTTTACAGTCAATATCAGAAACTAGTTGTTACTTTAAGCGTTCTATCAGGGGCAATTCATACATTGCATTGTTTTTTCAGACAAGAAGCCACTCCTGAAAATCTCTGCACTTAGTTGACCACAGCAAAATAAATGTGACTGATTCTCTAATAATCTATGCATCATAGCTTTTATATGCTTTTCTGAAGTTCACATATTGTTATTGGAAATAATCCATAAATGTTACAGATTGGTATAAAATGTCTGCAAATGGATAATCTCTTAAATTGTCTTCTGATTAGCAATGTTAGAAGCCTGATTCTGCATTTTGCAACACAAAACAATTACATCTTCATTGTGACCAGACTCAATAAGGCCTATATTGGGGTGCTTATGGAGCTTTTTTGATATCCAGAAATAAATGAAATCGTTATGCTTCTAAAATTATCTCCATTATGTTAAAGTGGATTTTTGACTAATCTGTATTATAGTCTAGTAGATTCCTTAACATAATAAAATGCTGACAGTCATTAGTTGGAATAGTTGTCCAAATTGCTAAGAGTTAGAAAATTTAAACTCAGTATCCTGAGGTTGACAAAGAGGTCTTTCCTTAGCAAAGTTTCTTCAAATACTTTTATATAGAGAATGATAGTTCATTCAGAAATGTACATCTTTTCCATTCAGAAGGTACCAGACCAGTAGTGGGTTTCATTTACCTTTGCTACCGGTTCAGGAACGGGAGCATGCACAGAGTGTTTTTGACGATGTCTGGGCGGGTGGGCGGAGCCTCCCACCACCGCCACTACCGGTTCTCCTGAACTGGTGCGAACCAATAGCAACCCACCACTGTACCAGACTGCCCCAGACAAAATTAGAACACTTTCTACTAAAAATCTGGACAGTTACTGCCAGTTAGCATTGTCAATATGATTTTATATGGATCAACCTAGATTTGGCCAACTCCCTCTAAAGAAATCTCTTGTGGACCTTAAAAAACAAACATATATTTAAAGTAAACAACCATTGACTGAAATGTGCAGCGCTGCTGTAGAAAACAATGGCAGAGTTAAATAGAGGGACTATGTTGGCTTCATCTAAGACTGCATCTAAGACTGCATGAATGAAAGAAAAAATCCATTCCTCTAAAGTCAAACAAACCTTCTCCTAGAGATTTAGCTTGATCCTAGAGATTTAGCTTACCATGGAAAATGATTAGATCAGAATACAGTGAACAATAAGACATTTTACCCATGTCACTTTAATTTCATCACATCACTTATAACAGTCATATGTTAAATAATGAAAACATTGCTGTCCTTCCATAACAGGCAAAATCAGTTGCCTTGCTCTGGTCTGCCTTCCATTTACACAAAGCATATCATGATATAAAATGCACAGACTCCAGAAGCAAATCTTATAGCTCATATTCAAACATATTCAACTCATATACTAATTGCTTTATTCAAATCTTTTAAAGCACCGTCAGTCCAGCCAGGCTGGGGAGTTTAGAAGGAAGAAGATACACAGCTTTAGAAAAGTTCTCCCACGCTAAATTGTATTATATTGTATCATTATATATAATGGTACACATATACCTCTGGATTGCTTTTAAAAGCCATTGGAAGAATTGATTTGATTCTAGCAAACTTTAAAATAATATGATGCAGTCTGTGGTTTTTCTAGTTCTTCCTCTTCTAATGGGCTCCTTCTATCCCTTACGATGCTTTTATATAGAATTACGAACAAGAAAAAGTGTTCAAAAGACTGGCTTAAAAACCATCTTGCTGCTGGGGTCTTATAAACAATGGGACTATTAGCAAGAACACATTATCATGCCTGGTGATATTTCATAGGGTATTTGACAATCCATAGGGGCTGCTTCTGCTGTTCCATAAATAAGATATACTATTTAATGGGACTCTTTTATCTTACACATCATAGCAAATCTACGAGAACATCACTTAACTTGCTCTATTCATCTTTTACCTGCCAGATTCTTACAGACATGAACAAACAGAAAGAACATGCTAGTTTTTCTGCTATGAATATGTATTTTTGCATTATATATGCTAAATATGTCCATGTCTCCATCAGGTTGGGTACTGCCCAATATATTATCAAGACTGATTGACTGAGATTGTGTAGCTCTCATTCTCCTGAGGGGGATATGTAAAACATAGTGAAAACAAGTGATTGTGAGCTATGGCCCCATTCTTTAGTTGTAAATTTCCCAGTCAATTGTGTGCAGTGTAAATATATCATGCTACTCTTCTCCAGCCCTCTATTCAGACACTGATACAAAGATACATGTAATGTAACTTCTCAGATATAGATTCCTTTTGCCTACACAAAGAGTGTCTGAAAGTTCAGACACTTTGAAACCCAACTTTTAAAATGTTCAAGTAGCATAAGACTCATTATAGTTATGCTTGCATTGATAATACTTTCCTTATCAATAAGTTAAAATAACATTCATAGCTGATTAGACATGTAGATATATATGCATATATAATACACACACACATACACATGCTGGTTTAAGCCTGTGAAGTTTAGTTGTTACAGGAAATATTTGTCAAGCCTGCAGAGTTTGAACAATAGAGAGAATACAGATTAATTCATCTTCCCATAATGCAAAGTAAGAAGAAAATAAAACAAGTTAGTTTCTGTGAAAGGCTTAGAAAGGGAGAGTTGAGCTTCTTCTTGGCAGGGCAAATTTGCAAAGTGTTTGTTGTTGTTGTTAGTTGCAAAGTCATGCCCGACCCATCGCAACCCCATGGAGAACGTTCCTCCAGGCCTTCCTGTTCTCTACCATCCCCTGGAGTCCATTTAAGCTCACGCCTACTGCTTCAGTGACTCCATCCAGCCATCTCATTCTCTGTCATCCCTTCTTTTGCTGTCAATCTTTCCCAGCATTAGGCTCTTCTCCAGTGAGTCCTTCCTTCTCATTAGGTGGCCAAAGTATTTGAGTTTCATCTTCAGGGTCTGGCCTTCTAAAGAGAAGTCGGTTAATCTCCTCTAGGACTGACCGGTTTGATCGCCTTGCAGTCCAAGGGACTCAAAGGAGTCTTCTCCAGCACCATAGTTCAAAGGCCTCAATTCTTTGACACTCGGCCTTTCTTATGGTCTAACTTTCACAGCCATACATTGCAACTGGGAAATCCATAGCCTTGACTATACGCACTTTTGTTGGCAGGGTGATGTCTCTACTTTTTAGTATTAAGTGTTATATAAGTGTTAGTGGAAGATTAAAATAGATAGGTACCATACTGGATCCTAATGTTTTTTTTTCTTTTAAAAACCCTGTAATCCTTTGCATCGGGGTGGAGTTACAGTGACTGAATGGAGCTCGAGCATTTACTGGCCAGATGCCCTTCCTTATGCCTATGTGGAGTTCACAGCAGACAGTTACTCATTGCGCCCAGAGGGGAAAAATATTTGTCGTGACTGAACTCACAGCCTCCTGAATGTGAGGTGAGAGCTCCACCTCTAGGCCACCACATTGCTCATTGGATCCTAATGGGTATGTATACTTAAATGAGGACAGATATGATGGAATGTCAGAAGAATGTGGAGATGTAATAAAATGGTGTGTTTTGTGTGTGTGTGTGTGTGTGTGTGTGTGTGTGTGTGTGTGTGTGTGTGTGTGTGTGTGTGTTCTGTAGAAACAAAAGTACGGGAAAAATGCTCAAAGCAATTCTGCCTTGATTCTGTTAGCTATAAGTTGAAGAAGAGAAGGGCTTTGACTGGCTTTCATCATCCTGTTACTCTAACCACATTAAAGTACCTTCCAAGACTTCTAGTGACTGCCATTTCCTGATCTTGCTTATCTCAAAGATATGTTAGCAATATTCATTGTCTTTTCACCCTTGCTTCAACTTCATATCATCCTGTCTTTTGTTTTGCGGTAGATTTGTGTTTGTTCTTTTTTAGCCATATCTGATCTTCTCCCTTCTATTGTAAGGGTCTCCTTCAAGTAATTAAATTCTTTCTTCTCTTTTTCATTCTAGCCACATTACTTTAGCAGATTCTTCATCTCTGGTTTTTTTGCCAGGGTTCCCCCCCCCTTCCTTTTTTCCCTTGCTGTTAGGTTTTTCTGCTTTGACCTCAGAATCTGTATCTGCAGCAGGCAAAGATTCCATCACCAATGAAGAATTTGTAGAGGACAGATTCTGGAATCCGTAAAAAGCATACAAGACAGTGTTGTAAGCTCTTTTAGATACAAACAGCAAATCTAAAAAAAGCTGTTAAGCAGCAATAATAGACCATTCTAAAGTGATACAGACAACAACAACAGTTTTGAAAGAACAGTTTGTTCTACATTGTTCTACGCTGACAGGAAAGTTAATAGGACCCCTAACATCACCTGCAATGTCAGCAAAAAAGAAATTTGTTCATCTTCCAATTCTGTACATGCTGTCAACTGTTAGCAAGGCCTCATTGCTCTTTATATTGGCCCAAATGTCCAATTTCTCCTTAAAATAAATAAATGGACCCAGATCTGAAATAATAATATCCAACATGAGCGGGGATTTCCTTTCTCTTTCCTCTCCTAACAATTAAATGTATATTGAGGATTATTCTTGAGGAACTAAATGCCACACAACTGATATAATGAGTTGTGATATATGAAAGCTTGGCCCAAAGTAAACCTTTTATTTTGTAACATGTCACAAGATTTAGTTTAATTGTATCTTAGCATGTAAATAAATTAACACTAAAACAGTAGAATCAAGCTGAATCAATAACAGTTCATTGCCTGGTCAGCAGGTCCTTAAGGTAGCCCATATTTCACCAGGTCACGAACATTCATTAGCATTGCTTCGGATTCATGCAAAATGGAAAAATAGCCCTCTCTCCTTGATCTGATGACAGCTTGAATGGGTGTAAATATTTCCCAAAAGTTTAAAAATGGCAAGGCTGTAGGGCAGGGCTATCAAACTCACTGTTGTGGACTGCCAGCTACCAGCGGAGCTGGTGGCAGACTCAGGCAATGAGAAGTTGGGGAGGAACTTGGGCCAGTGCTGGAGTCTGGGGAAGGCTCTGATGGATGCTCTGCGTCAGACGAAGAGATAGAGCCAGGGCCATCTGACATTTCCCAGCCATCAGTGAGGCAGCTGCCATTGGAGGCTGATATGAATGAGGAGGAGAAACAGCTGGGGCCTGTTCCGAATGCGCGTATGCACAGAACAGTTAGAAGAGGTGACCAATGGAGGTTAAGGAGTCGACTCGGGAAGCAAAGCACATGTGAATGCTGAATGGCCCCTCCCTGGCTGGGGAATAAATAGAAGGAAAGGGGAGTGGTTATCGTAGGAGACAACAGTTCATATTTCTGAAGATTTTGCTCATTGCATTTCATGCCACAAAGACTGCTTGCCAGAACTTAATTTGCAGCCTTTTGTCTGGGAGCTAAAAGCCTTGCAATTATTGTAAGGAACTGATAAGGTCTGTACTGCAGTTAACTCCTTGAAGGACTAATACCTGGACTTTTCGGTGGGTAATTCACAAGAGGAAAATAAAGAGGGGTTTTTCATCACAAGAAGTCTGCTTCTTGTTTCTGCTAAGGCTAGATCAGTAGCAATAGCAATAGCACTTAGACTTATATACCGCTTCATAGTGCTTTACAGCCCTCTCTAAGCGGTTTACAGAGTTCAGCATATTGCCCCCAACAATCTGGGTCCTCATTTTACCCACCTCGGAAGGATGGAAGGCTGAGTCAACCTTGAGCCTAGTGAGATTTGAACAGCTGGACTGCTGAACTAGCAATCAGCTGAAGGTCGCAATGCTGCTTTTAACCACTGCGCAATCTCAGCGTATACACTCACAGCCAGATGCGTCATGCGCTGTCCACGGCCACACCTGGTTTAGCGAAGGGGGAAAAAGTCACGATACGTCACTTGATGACGCCATGACGACACGAGTTTGACACCCCTGCTGTAGGGCATAGATGGCATTAGTTTAAAAGGTAAGAATATGGATGTGGTTTCTTATGCAGTGGCAATGTGACTAACTGAACGG
This sequence comes from Diadophis punctatus similis, assembly GCA_023053685.1. NCBI lineage: Eukaryota > Metazoa > Chordata > Lepidosauria > Squamata > Dipsadidae > Diadophis > Diadophis punctatus. The sequence goes on along the minus strand of JALIGW010000028.1, from coordinate 3,132,645 downwards.
TCTTAAAACAGCAAATGTTTTGGACAATGCCAGTGTTATTCCACTGTATAAAGGATAAGATTGCTATAGGGGTTCAATTGTGCCTGAGAAGGTGATTGGCAGAATTCTGACTGAAAGAGTACAAGAGGTGACAAGCAAGAAAATTTGGGATGTGACACTTTATGGTACGTGAAGAAGTTTCTCTTTAGCAAGTTCAAAGGAGAAGGAAGGAAGGAAGGAAGGAAGGAAGGAAGGAAGGAAGGAAGGAAGGAAGGAAGGAAGGAAGGAAGGAAGGAGTAAACTTTTTGATTTAGAGAACATTTTTTATTAAGTGATTAGGATCAACAATATGGAGTTAAATTTGATAAGAACAAAAGTGAAAGTAAAGCATTGTTAGAAGCAATGTTTAGCAAATGATTCAACATTAAGCAGGTAGAAAGACAAGGATATATGATGTTTTCTTGTTTGTTTAATGTATTTATATATAGATACATAAGGATTGCTTATGGCAGTGTTTCTTAACCACAGCAATTTGATGATATATAGACTTTTAATTTCCAGAATTCTCCAACTGGCATGCTGACTCGGGAATTCTGGAAGTAGAAGTCCATACATCTTCAGATTGCTGAGCTTGAGAAACACTTGCTTGTGGTAAAGATAGAAATAACTTGAGAGGGAACATGAAGTTGCATATATTTTGGCTTGCTGCAATGTTGTGCTGTAAGCTGAAACTGAAATTATGTTGCAGCAAATACTAGCTTGGTTGCATGATGCAAAAGGGGTATGGATAGGAAAATGAAAGTATAAAATAAAGATAATTATGTTTGATAAGAAAAATAGAGCAAAAGTTTGTTAGTTATACATTAATAGCAAAAAAAAAAAACAAGTAAAATAATTTACCTTAAATAATGTTTAGTTCAGGTGAGAAAATAAAAGAATACATTTTTAGACACGAACATACTGGAAGAAATGTAGTGTTAAAATGTACTGCATTGCAAGGAGTGAACGTTTCATGAAAAAAATGTTTGCAGAATCTTTGCTATATGGAAGTGGGAGTAGTGGAGAAGGGCCAAGGTACGTTGAATGTGCTAGGAATGAGATTAGCTGACAAACATGTGTAGTTAAACTAGAAGAGGTTCAAGAATGAAAAAAAGTGTCAAATAATTGTGAATTTAATTCAGCATTGAACAGGTAGTGCAAAGTAATTACACTGAGGTGGTCTGGCTATGTAGAGTTAATGAACGAAGATCCAGAGAGGAAGGCAAGTATTTGAAGGAGGAGTCCATAAGTTTCAATGAAGAAGTGTGAAGGTCGTGTTTGGATGCAATGGTGAGTTCAAAAGGAAGGAAGGAAGGAAGGAAGGAAGGAAGGAAGGAAGGAAGGAAGGAAGGAAGGAAGGAAGGAAGGAAGGAAGGAAGGAAGAACAAAGCCCATGTGTGAATAGGTAGATGAAGCAAGAATAGTTTTCAATGATAGAAAATTATGGAAAAGTACCATGAATATATATAAACTGTGTTTAGGTGCAGTTCATTTACTTTATCTTCTCATCTTAATTACTTTGGCTTATTAATTACTATTTTTCTGTTACTTGCAAAATGTTGCTTGAAAATAGAAAATAACACAGGTATGTCTTCGTTCTTATATGTAATAGGTGGGTTTTAACTGGCTTTGTTATTTATTTAACGTTTTTAATCATTCTGTTTTTACCTTAACTTTCATTGCATGTCATTTTCCCTGAAAGGGCAGGCTGAAAATTCACTAAATAAATAAGATAGATTTCAGTGTTTTGAATAGGGTTTATGGATCCTGAGCATTGCGTTATTTTACTTTAGTTTGGTTGAATTTAAAATTAAATGCCCCAAAAAATTAAATGGTAAAAATACAAACAAAAGAAACAGCAGGTCTAACTTCAGGACAAATGTATCTTAAAGAGTGTAAAAGGAGGTTTTCATTTATGCAATTGAAACATCCATCACTGAAGAGTAATTGCAATAGCAAAAAAAAAGAAAGACTCCTTTGGTAATTCTATCAACCTGATCTAAAAGCAAAAGGTTAGAGGCTACTCTGACCTTTGGTCTTGCATCAAAGGTATGAGAATATTCCACTTTTCTTTGTACAGGGAGCAGAGACAATGCCACAATCTTTTGGGAACCAGATCTCCCCAAAATCCAAATGCAAGGCATTACATTAAGCCACTTAAAGGCACAATGTGTAGATGTTCAGGATGTCTCCCTCTCTCTTCCTCTCTTCATATCCACAGGTACAGAACTACCAACATGTATGAAGAAGTTGGCAAGCAGTGGAGTCTGTATGAACCTATGTTCTTTTTTAAATAATTCTGATGATAACTGATCATTTCTTAAGGACTTTAGCTTAATTAACTTAACAATTTAAGAAAGCTTCACTGGTGACCATTGGAGTACAGAGGCCCATGGTTTCTTATCACTCACATAGTTAGCTAAAATAGATAAGAATATTGCATAATTGACCTAAGCAGGCCTTAAACCAGGGGTGGCCAAACTGTGGCGCATGCGTCAAATGTGGCGCATTGGATGATTACAGGTGGCGCATTGCATCCTTGCGCCTACTTATTTTTTTTAAATAGGTGTCATAACTGAATCCATCTTAATATTTTCAACACCAAAGTGATCTCAGTTCAATTCGTACAGCCTTCGGTAATGTTCAACTTCTCGGTGTCTGAAACTTAGAATGGAACTTGTGAGATGTTACTTTAGGTGGGTTTACAAACGTACGAATATTTTTATCGGTGTTGCCATTGCGCGTTCCTGCTCAAACGATCGCAAACACCGCACACTAGCAACACATCATATGTTTGAAGTCACGTGCAAATGAGCGGCGAGCATTCGATATGGTCAGTCAGTTCTGAGTGAGCCATCGTGGCGTGGAGTTTGAAGCAGTGTTTTATTGAGTGTACTAGCGTGGTTTTTGTATTGAGAGTGGTTGAAAGACAGATTCAAGATTAAATATATATTACGTTTGTCAAATTTTGAAATGGCGTAAATTAATTAATTGAATTGTGTGATTGAGTTATTCCTTTTCCTCCCTTAAGCAAAGCAGATCCTACCCCTATCCCTATTTTACAACCCCAAACGTGAAAGTAAGAAGGTAAAAAACGTGCTTGAGTTGTATGGTGCATCTGAACTCGTCTGTGAAAAAATTGGCGCATGGTATGCTTAAGGTTGGCCACCACTGCGGCTTAAACCATCCTGAGTTTTCAATTGGTAATGAAATTCTGCAACTGCTAAAATTTGTCAGAATGAAAAATCCAGGGTTTTTTTAGCTTCTCTGTACAAACAAATGAGACACTGCTAGAGATAAGGCTGCCTTGTATAGCACTTTTCCTCTTTATTAAGGCTGATTTAATGGTAAATTGTCCTCTTTCGGGTGTTATTATTAAAGGAAGCACCAAATTTCATAAATTAGGGGATCCTGGGAAATAACACTAGCTACTCTATAAAATAATGCCCTGATACTAATCACCCTACAACCCATTGATTATAATCAGATCCAAGCTAAGGCCTATTTGCTTCAAATATGATTCTTCAAAATTAACTGCACCTACATCCACACGTTTCTTCTCAATGAGCATAATTGTCTGCTGGAACTGTTCATAAAACAAAATAACATAATAATGGAGTTGGAAGGGATGTTGAGATCTTCTAGTCCAACCCCCTGCTCAAGCAGGAGACCCTATTCCAGTGATGGCGAACCTTTTTTGGTTCGCGTGCCAAAAAGGGGGGAGATGCGGGGGATCACGTGTGTGCGTGCCCACACCCATAATTCCATGCACTCCCGCGCATGCGCGCATGCCCCCCCACTCCCAGCATGCAATGGCACGCCCATTTTTTGCTCTCTCCAGGCTCCAGAGCCTTTCTAGGAGCCTGGGAAGGGCGAAAACGGCCTTCCCCACCCCCTCTGGAGGCTGGAAACAGCCTGTTTCCTGACTCCCAGTGGGCCCAGAAGGCCCAAAAATCAGCCGGCCGGTGCGCACATGCGCGCCGGACCTGAGCTCGTGTGCCCACCGATATGGCTCTGCGTGCCACTTGTGGCACCCGTGCCATAGGTTCGCCATCACGGCCCTATTCCATTTTAGACAAATGACTGTCCAGTCTCTTCTTAAAATCCTCCAAATATACATCTGTCCTTGTGAATATAACTTTGTGTATCGGTTACTGTGTTAATTACCTGAGGTAAAGATTAAAGGTGGTCTTTACAGGGATGTTTACAGTGGGAGTCACAAAAGTCAAAATTGTAGCTGTGTAGCAGAGCATACGATCATAAAGGGCAGGACCTTGATCACATAGTCATAGCTGCCATCTTGCTTTTTTTTTAACCCTGTCCCATGTTTCTACTCTTTACATTTCCAGATATATAGGGGAGATCCAGCTTAACATTAGGTTGTTGCTTAGTCTTCTGGCGTTTTTGTCTTTTTTCCTCATACTGCTCCTGGCTTATACAAACTTGTAATTTTTCTGTTTCTGTCCGTTGTTATGGTTCTATCCTATTTACTTTTAAGAATAAACAATCTTCCAATATGCCGACATTTGGCCTCTAATCAGATTATGGCAGGTTTAACTAACTGATTACTTATATAAATGGACATGTAGCAAGGTCAAATAATAATGCCTCTGAATGTTGGCTGATACTATAATGTTATACTGTACTTCTTATAACCTAAGGGAAAGCTGTTAAACTGTAAATATAAAAACATATCATTTGGATCCAACCTGGTGTAACAGTTGCCTGCAAATATAAGAATTGCCTTAAGATGTGAGGCTACTACATTAGCTATGTACATTCATAGTATTTTTTTAATTTTATTTATCTCTCTTTGCTTCCACTGTTTTTAAAAAAGACACTGTATACAATTCACTTTGGGTCACTTTTTCCAAATAACACTTTAAACTATTTATTTCATTCACACAACACACACAAATGTTAGTATTGTCTGAAGGGTTCTGGAGAACGAATGTCTGGCAGTTATAATTCATCTGGTGCTACAGGCAGCATTGTATGAATTAGGGTATAGAATATAAGATATATGGCATGCTTCTTATATAACCTGGTTCCTGAAGTTAACTGGAGATTAAATGGAAATTAAATAAAATCTTTCAACCAAAACATATGACTTCAGAGTTCATTGTAGGTTTCAACATAATAAACTCTTTTATTTCTATAATCCCAGCATGAAATAGCTCAGTACATTTTTGTGGCACTGTCAGAGAAACAATAAGAATTGTATGCCACAAACACAGGTTTTAGGTTAAAACCATAGCTCTGATCTAGACTTTAAGGGTCCTGTAATCACAATAATCTAGATCTGCATAATGCAAAGGCCCAGGGAAGAATAGCAGGGAGTATCAAAAAAGGTGCTATGGAGTCTGCAACTACCTGATCAAAACTCTACCTTTTTAAAATACACGCAGGGATATAAAGAGGCTTTGATTGTGCAGTCATATAGTGGATGCCAGTTTGTCGTTTTTTAGAATAATACCCCAAAGTTTCCTTAAAGTTGTCTTCAGATTTTTAGAGAAATTTGCGATACCATACCGAACTTTTATCATATTCTCTAATTAACATAGTTTAAATAGTTAAACATCAATTTTGGTCCTAGCTCCACTCATTACTACTACCAGGTTAAATAGTTTTGAAATGCAGTCACTGGCATGCCATTCAAAGATGAAGTCAGGTCTCTTACTAAAAAAAAGTTATGCTTTGTAATGTTCTCCATCAAGTTATGGATAGAAATATTGCTTTGATACAATAGGCAGAGAAGCCAATGGAATCTTTAAGATGGCGTTGATTGTGGAATGCAGGATGTAAGAAAGGGTGCTGAGCCATAGGATGGGAAGACAAAGGAAAAGAAACTCCCCTATGGCTGCTTTTTCTTCTAAATAATTTTGCACTGGCAATGTGTCTGGCTCTAGCAACATGAGCTCCATGTTGTAACTGAAGTGAAGGAATTGTGCAGTCTTGCTAATAATGAGGCAGCAGCCAATAGATTTCATGTGTTCAAGGATAATTGTCAGTGCCAGTTGATTAAGCACAGATGCTCTTAGAATCGGGATTTACTTACAGCCAAAATTTCTAATAAGTTAAAGAATTATTGCCTGCCAAAGGGAGCAACCAAATTTAAGAAACCCAACTGCTTGCCTGAAGAAGAAAGTTGAAGTCACTTGTAGCAAAGAAAGATTACTTCAGTGAGGACCAGAGAGAAATAGTCCACTGAAACATGCTGACCCATTCTCTCACTCAAGCCATGGGAAGTCTTGCTATTGGAAAACAGAGCAGGGATATATGATTCTTCCATTTCTACTTCATTTCAACTGCCATGCCGTTCTTTGTTAAATGTAGCAAAGAATAAGGCTGGAAATTCTCCCACCTCAGCTGTGCTCTGCAGTTGCCAAGATTTAACAACAGTGGAAGTGAAGAAGATCAGGCAGAGGTTGAGCGAAGAAGGTACCAAGTGGAGAAGGCTGGAGCAACTGAATCAGGGGATGTGAAATACAGGGGCAGAAATACAGCTATGTTTCCAAACATTATGTTTAATGCGGAACAAAAGTTGGCAATTGTATTGATGGGGACCCTGCATGATAAAGGAGATACATTTGGAGCAATTCCAAACAAAACTCCTGTTCCATCTGTCAACCACTTTGCTCTAGGAACCTTTAATTGAGGGTTGGGAACCTGTGGCCCTTCAAATGTTGGTCAACAAAAGGAAAGCCAGCAGTTGGCATTCCCTCTCCTGCATTAAATAGTAAATAGATGAATCATAGAGCTAGACAAATGTATGAGATAAGTTTTACAAGCTATCCTTCATAAATATCATTCTCTCCGCCCTTCCCCCTTTCTCCCCCTTCAATTTCTCTACAAGCATTGTGCCAAAGCTTAAATCATGCTGCTTCTCTTTGCATCATTGGGGTAATTGGGAATCAGCCGGAAGCAAATCTAGGCTTCTTCTCACTGCCTAGAGTGTTCCATTTGAACAAGAAATCCAAGTGCTTCTTATTATTTTTCCCTCCTCACAAACATGCAATATGAAATCCCAGATCAATTCTGAAGCCTGGAGATTAGACACTAAAACTGAGCTGGCATTTCGGCATTCATATATTTTTGAGCCATTAAAAATAATAATAATAACAGTCTTTTTTTTTTTAAGTAAAAATCTCCTGACACCCAAACTCCTAGCAATTTCTGTATTTTATCTTGATATTAGGTGTAACTGTGCCTGAGCAGTCTTAACCTGTCAATAATTCCCCTTTTTCAAAGGCAGAATCAGAATGCTAGCATAGATACAAGCAGATCCCTGCCTCCTTAGATTCTGATACAAGAAAGATGAAAAGCTACATTCAGACTGATAGTTCTCATCAGGTAATGAATCCTGAAATGCATAGTGACTAATGCAAGGGACGACCCCCCTTTAAAACATAAATCACACAAGTAAATCCAAGCACCATCTTGGGCAAATCTATTCAGAAATAATGCCTCTGAGAATAGAACTTGTGATAATTCTAAAGAGGATTGCAGAAATAGATATTTTCTTTAGGTGCAATTATAAGTGAAGAATAGCAACACTATTGAATAATTTAGAAAGTTCCCAAGAGATCCCTAAATCCTAAAGGGCTAGCTTTAAACTGTAACAAATTGCAGGTCCTTTCTTTCTTTTTTTCTCTGTCCCACCTTTGCCTCCCCCCCACCTTGCCTGACCTAGATTCAACTTCTGTGAAAGCTAAAATCATCTCCTACATTGTATTTATTGGTTGGCTATATTGCAAGCATTAAGACAAAGGTGGACACAGTTGGCTCCTTGGCATAGTTTTATGCAAACTTTGAAGAGAGAATTTTTCAAGAATGACCTGTTCCTGCTCACTGGGACAGCTCACTGGACTTTGTAAAAAGAAGGAAAAGGACAACAGAAAGGGCTGTAGCCCACTTTCAGCATACAATTCCAAGGAGCAGAAACTTTATAGATGATTAGCAAATATTTCAAGGCAATCACAAGGACAGCAACAAAACAGATGCTTTTTATTGTTGGGATTTTAGAATCTTGAAAGCTATCAGAGCTTTTTTTCTTCTATTATTACTGATAAGTACCTATAAAAATCAAGGTGTGTCACGGTGTGATTATTGCCTGTTATATGTATATGCAGGGAGATGCATCCCTATTCATTATAATGGTTTATTCATGAGCACGTGATTGATATGTTCTTGTACGCATGTGTACATTCCTTTCTCCGATCTCTTCTTCTGTTCCTGGCTTCCATTGAAGCAAGACCTATTTTTATATCAGAGATGTAGAATAATGAGGATTTATTATTTTGTACCGAAATAAACATTTTTACTTAGACTCTTAAACTGCGGTTTCTTTTCTAATGTCTGATGTCCGGGAAAAGATCTATTTCTCCTTTGTGAGATTAATTATCGCCTCTGACAAGGTGGTATTTTTTATTTTTTGGTTTCTTTCTTACCCTACCCACCCCCACCCCAGGACTGAATCATATTTTCTAAAACTCCTTTCCATTCTCAAAATCAGATGCATATTCCATCGCAGCAATATATAGTCTGAAGGAGTGGCAGGAAGGAATATGCTATAGGACTGTGTTTCTCAACACTAGCAACTTTAAGAGGTGTGAACTTCAAATCCCAGAATTCTCAAACCAGAACTGGTCCACAAGTTACAGAATTGAAAAACACTCCTGTAGGGGTTGTCTCATTCTAGCCTATATGAAGTGTGGACAAGGAGAGAAGGAGTATCTGACTCAGAACACTCTAGTAGCTTCCAAGATTCTAAAATCTGAACTGGATGATCATTCTCTCTCCCCCCCCCCCTCTGAATCTATAGCCAACATAGACACTTCCCCATTGTCAATTCCTCCAAGTCCTGGGCAAAGGAATTCTCAATTGCTCAAAAGCTGGTGATAATATTGACCTGCAAGAAACCCCTTTACCTGAGACAACTCTTGGGAAAGAAATTATTTATTTATTTATTTATTTATTTATTTATTTATTTATTTATTTATTTATTTATTTATTTATCATTTTTATAGGACTCTGGGCGGCTTACAAAAAATGGAAAATCCATTTTACAAAAAAACCATAATAAGCATTAAAAAATATACAAATATACAAATTTAAAATTTAAAAAATTGCAAGCATAATCATTCATACATGGGGGAGACCTAGGGTATTCAAATGGTCTCTCTATCACCCCACCTGCAGGAAGAGCCATGTCTTGACAGCTTTTCGGAAGGCCAGCAAGGTGGGGATAGTTCGGATCTCTGGGGGTAGTTGGTTCCAGAGAGTTAGGACTCCCACAGAGAAGGCTCTCCCCCGTGGTCCCACCAACCGACATTGTTTGGTCGAAGGGACTTGGAGGAGACCAACTCTGTGGGACCTAACCAGTCGTAGGGAGGTATGTGGTAGGATGCGGTCCAAAGGTAACCTGGCCCTGAGCCATGTAGGGCTTTAAAGATGATGATCAACATCGTGAATTGCGTCCGGAGACTAATGGGCAACCAATGCAGCTGGCGGAGAATGGGTGTTACATGGGTGTATCTTGGAACGCCCACCACAGCACACACAGCCACATTTTGCACCAATTGTAGTCTCCAGATACTCTTCAGGGGTAGCCACATGTAGAGCGCATTACAGTAGTCTAGTCTAGAAATATAAGTTTATTTCTATACTGACACTTTGGCAAGATGGATGGTGAGGGAAATTCTTTGCAATCTGTGGCCACAGTCAGAAGAAAGAAAGATGAAATTGAGGGAAGAGACCCCTCCTAAAAGAATGAAATATTTTGAGAAATATTTAAAAAGGCAGAATTTTAGCAATAGCAATAGCACTTAGACTTATATACCGCTTCATAGTGCTTTACAACCCTCTCTAAGTGGTTTACAGAGTTCAGCATATTGCCCCGAACAATCTGGGTCCTCATTTTACCGACCTCAGAAGGATGGAAGGCTGAGTCAACCTTGAGCCGGTGAGATTTGAACAGCTGAACTGCTGAACTAGTAGGTTGCAGTGCTGCTTTTAACCACTGTGCCACCTTGGCTCCTCCTTATATTTCCCCTAAAAGAGAAATGGAAATCTTAAGCGAGACAGAAACTCCCTGCCCAGCAGATATTCAGATCCCTGCCCCAGCAGATATTTGGTGCCCATTAAGAAAGACTGGGCCAGCCGATCTACAAAACAAAAGACCTTCAGCTCCAGGATGATGGAATTATCCTTCAGGGAAAAGCCATTCAGCCACAATAGGAACTGCACAACAAGCCCCTTCATTGCATCAGCCCAAGCATCAACCAAGCTTAACTCAGATAACCTACAAAATTAGCTATAACCCCTGTATAGCCCCATGGGAGTCTGGCAGCAAACAATAGAATGCATGCTCTTGCCACAGGAACAGGAAGCTCAAGTTCAAAGCCCAGAGAGGGTATAAATAACCTTCACTCTCAACTCCATGTGGTCAGCTGCCCAGGATCTCAAACCCATGTGGTCCTGTCCATCAATAAATCATCTTTCCAATCAGCCTCCATGTTTCCAGTGTCTTTCTCCCCCATGAAACTGAAACAAGTGGATATTTCTTCTGAAAGAATGAAGCCTCAGGCTTCTCTGGAGGTAGGAGTTGGAACTAAGAACCTAACAGGTTAAGCAGTGTGAGAGCTATTTCATATATTAATAAAATGAATACAATTACCTCACTTGCCATCTTGTTCCCATTGGGCTCAGAATTGATAAAGATTCTCACACTATGTCAAAAGCCATGCTTCCTCCCATCTAAATAAATAAAAAAGTGATAGGAAACAGACAAGACTTTTGCCATAATAGCAGGAGTAAAATGCTCCCGGTTCGGACGTGCCTGTTGGTGGTCGGAGAGCCTGTAGCGACAGCAGCGCAAGGCTTCGCCCACCCGCCCGGACACCGCCATTTGGGTTCTTTTACCCTCTGCGCATGCACAAAGTGTTCAACTCATGCACAGAGGGTAAAGGAACCCAAATGGCGGCATCCAGGTGGGTGGGCGAAGCCTTGCGCTGCCTTCATTACTGGCTCTTTGACCACCGGCAGGCACACCTGAACCAGGAGCATTTCACCCCTGCATAATAGGCTATTCAGATACAGGTGCTTGCTCACTGGTATTCTTGTAACCATAACCATAAATACTAGTAATCAAAGTTCTTAGATTGGATTAACTGCTTCCAGTCTGGCAATGAACTATACAGAACAATTCTTCCAACAAGGATTACTCCGTCCTGGCTAGAAATACTCATGAATAACCTGAGATGTTTTTGTATGCGAACTAAATGCTATTGCACTTGCCTTTTCTAAGTTAATAAAATCTGTAATACTGTATATTCAAAAAGCTGGATTTGATATTATTGATAGTATCTTTAGAAAGATGCAATCTTACTATCAACTATGTTTATTCTAGCATCTGTTAGGGCAAATTCCACCTTTGTCATGATATCGAATAATATTTAGCTGCATAAACACAGTAAAGCAGTGGTGATTAAGAACTTCTAAACTGCTTTTTCAGATCATTTCCCCCAAGGAAACAGCGGCAAACTGATGGAATTCAGAAACCTTGCCTGTTCCTTTCTTTCCCTCTGGAAGGCTGCAGTCTTGGCAAGTCCCTGATTTCAACATACTGCTTCAAATTACAATAGCTGGGAGAGCAATACCCATCTTGAATATTGCCATACTGACTTAGAGAATTGTGCCCTTGAGAAAAAGACTCACAGAAAAACGAAGAGCCCATGTTGTGACAAAAAATGAAATAGAACTGTCATCTAGCAGTTCTTCATAGTCCATCAAGCAACCTATTAAAGATATAAGAAGAGGCATAGTGTGCTTGGGCAAGAGGTTGTTAAACCACTACTCCAAGGGCAGGTCACAGCACATTGCTAAAGATTGTTAGTAAAAGATAAACCAGTTTTCTCTATGAAACCTGACACCGTTAGTTTCCTGCCTCACCTTTAATGCAATGTACTTGCAAACAGGGACCCAGCTGGATAAAGTAATAATGTAAGATGTTTCAAACAGGTTCAGGGTATTTTGTATTAAAAAAAAAAAGCTCTGCCCTCTCTCTCAGCATATTATATTTTCCCTTACAGTTTGTAGAACTAAGCCTTAACCTAGTTTCAATAAAGGCATTATGTTTATATATTAGAATTTACAACCCTCCATCTGCCCCAAAGCTCAGTCAGGCAAATAAAAACTCTTGTTAAAATTTGGATGCATTCAAATGTTAGAATATAACAAATCTTCTGCTTCCAAGCCTATAGGCATTCCTGGCCAACTTGAATGAAGGCCCTCCTTTCAAAAGATGCTCAGGAGATTGGGCAGTCATTGCAATGACAATTACTGTGCATTGCTCAGGATAAGCCATTGTAAGGGTGGCCCCGAGGGATCAGGACTCAGTTAAAATGAAGCACAAGGACAAAGGCTAATTTGAGGCTAAATTCATGATGCATTCCTGGCTTCTCACCAAACTAATGTTTTCAGATGTATTAGGATATCAATTCTTAGCAAACATGGCCAATGCTGTTCATGATGCCTGGAAACCAGAGCATACAAAACATTTGCTAGACCGATTCTTGAATACAGCTCATCTGTCTGGAACCCACACTACATATCAGACATTAACACAATTGAGAATGTCCAGAGATACTTCACAAGAAGAGTATTACATTCCTCTGTTCACAACAGAATACTGTATGAAACCAGACTTGAAATTTTAGGACTTGAAAAATTAGAACTACGCCGCCTTCAATCCGACCTAAGTGTAGCTCACAAAATTATCCGCCACAATGTCCTACCCTGTTAACGACTACTTCAGCTTCAACCGCAATAATACATGAGCTCACAACAGATACAAACTTAATGTAAATCGCTCCAAACTTGATTGCAAAAAATTCAACTTCAACAACAGAGTGGTCAATGCCTGGAACACTTTACCTGACTCAATAGTTTCTTCCACAAACCGCAAAAACTTTAACCTTAGATTAACTACCATCGACCTCACCCCATTCCTAAGAGGTCGGTAAGGGGCATGCATAAGCGTACATTCATGCCTACCGTTCCTGTCCGAATGTACCCATATATTCATACCTCTTATACTCTTATTCATGCTTGTACTATTATACTGTTTATATTTGCTTTAATCATATATGCTTGACAAATACAAACAAACAAAGTATAAGAAATGAAAAGCAACATCTAAAGGGCATCAAGTTGTGGAAGTCTAGTATCTATGCTGCCACTAATCAGAAGTCTGACAAATTACAGGCAAGAGAGGTTTAAATTAAACCTCTGTACCTCTTAAATTAAACCACTGAACGCAAGAAGAAAATAGAAATATGAATGGGCAGAAGACATAGGAGCTGAACTGGGCAGAGTGAATAAGAAGAAACAAGAATACGTAGGGCAGAAGTTGCTGTTGTATATGCAAGTTGGTAATTTATAGAGCATACACAGATAACATTTAGTCCTGGTCAGCAATATACAGAACTTGCTGATCAGTGTTCCTTCCAGATATAGTAAAAATATAATACAAAAGGCCTTTTGAGAGTTTAGCTCTTCATCTTCAACATTTCTTAGGGATACTGGCTCAACTCAACTTTGTTCCCAAGGGGATAATTTTATGCTGCTGTGAAGCTTCCAAGAATTCTTTCTATAGTGCCTGTCAGAAGATATTCAGAACATGATGAGACATAGGAAAAGATACCATTGCTCATGGGCATTGAATCTGAGCTGTTGACTCATAAAGCTCTGAGTCAAATTCAATACTTTGAATTATCCCCAGAAGACTATTTGTAGCTAGTGTAGATGCTATAGCACTGATGTAATATATTGCTGGAATCCCATTCCTCCAGGAGGTAGACCATCTAATTTAACTCCAACTGAAGGAGATGATAGCTTTCTAAAACTGGGGGAAAACATAGATCATACCCTGCATTTTTAAAAACTGCAAATATAATATATTAAAATAATCTAACTCTATGTAAATAAAAGTATATGTAAAAAATCAAGTGTTATCAATGTATCAGCTGGAACTATGCTTACTCTCCAGAGCAAAATATCAACTAATTCCACATAGTTTTCTCATAGTTTTTCATTCCAAAGAAAATTTCCTTTTATTAATCACAAGTCTGCTTTACCATTGGTATTACTATCTCCTATTGTCAAATATTTAATTAAATTTCTCTCAAAATACACTAGAAATAAATAAGAAACAATGTTTTATAAGAGCTGAACTTATTGTTCTTTAATTAGTTCTGAAAAATTGCAGGCATGTATAAATGCAGCAGGATTAAGTATACAGGTTTGGTGAGTCTGCTTAAGATCCAGGTAGGATTTTAATAGCAGTCAACATCTAGAAGAACTACCGTATTTTTCGGAGTATAAGACGCACCGGAGTATAAGACGCACCTTAGTTTTTGGGGAGGAAAATAAGAAAAAAAAATTCTGCCTGCCAGCATTCATCTGGCTAGCATCCTTAGCAAACAGCCTGGAACAGGGCCTTGCAAAGGTCCGTTTTAAAGGCTGCTTTTTCAGCCTTGCAAAGCTCGTTTTGAGAGGTTGTTTTAGCCTTGCAAAGGTCCATTTCAGAAGCTGCTTTTTCAGCCTTGCAAAGATCGTTTTGAGAGGTTGTTTTCAGGCTTGCAGAGCTCGTTTTGAGAGGTTGTTTTAGCCTTGCAAAGCTCAGTTTGAGAGGTCATTTTAGCCTTGCAAAGGTCCGTTTCAGAGGCTGGGCGGGGCTACATTCAGTGTATAAGACGCACCCAGATTTTCACCCTCTTTTAGGGGGAAATAAGGTGTGTCTTATACTCTGAAAAATACGGTATATGGAAGGATGTGGGTTTTAAGGAAGTCCCTTAAAACACAAGATTATTTGAATCTTTGATTTAGCCTTTCTAAAGTATCAGAGAGACAGATGCTTAACCTATATGAATTCTTTTAAACATGAGTTTCCATATTTGGAACATGAGTTTCTATATTCTCTTAATAGAGTTGTCTCTTGCCCTATGGTTGGCTTTATATTCACCATTAAAGTAGATATGTGTTTGTAATGTTATATATAATGTCCAGAAAATAATAATATGCAATATCCCATTGTTTGAACTGTCTCTAAAATTGTAAACTCCTCTGGAGACTACATGGTTTTGTTTATCCATTTCAAATCAAACCTATTAGAATGGGTAGATTCTAGAAACATGTTCTTGGTTAAGGAAGGCATATATGAAAGTATTTTATAAGACTAGAGTATCACAAAGAAACACTAATGAAAATTCCTGTTTTCCAGGATATATGAAGCTTCCTGAGATACTTACTCTCACTGCTTGTCTGCCAGGTGATAGGAAACATAAATTGTTTTCAATTTATACTCTGTAGGGCCAAGTTACAAGGACTATGAACACATGATAATAATGAGGCAAAGTTGATTTCCAAGGTAACATTTCTTTGAAATATACACAGTTGTTTTTGGTTCTTTGTATGACACTCAAGTCTAGTCTGATAGATAAATGACCTTAACATTATCAAAAGGGCTCTGATACACATCTGGGGAACAGAAAACACTCCAACAAATCCATTATGTACATCAAAGCAGCATGGACTTCTTTTGTCATCAGAGCAATGGAGCACTCAGGAGAAGAGAAAGTTGTATCTGGATCAAATTAGAAGTAAAGATTTTCAAAGCCAAATTTTACATGCATGTAGTCATGATGCATAGGTATAACGTCTACCAGATGAAAATAAACTATAGATCCTACAGTGTCTACAAGATATGATTATGTTTCTTTTGATAAGCAGGAATTTCAAGATGGGGGGGAGGAGTATATCTTAAAGCCTCTATAAATTTGACATAGACAACTGAAGCAGATGTCTATTGTCTGGAATTTAGGTAAAAAATATTAAGAAAGGACATTTTATGTGCAGTTACCATTCTGCCACCAGCTTTTCAGTTCCATTTTCTTATATTCATTCCGTAATGGAATCCAGTTAAATCATTACCCATTTGTCCTCCCATGAACTTCTTTATCAAACAATGCTTAACAAAAGTTGAGGGTTTTTTTTTACAGAGCCAACTGAACATGAATTTGGGCGAACTCCAGGAGAGAGAGGAGGACAGGGGAGCCTGGTGTGCTGTGGTCCAAGGGGTTGCACAGAACCACAAATGGCTTAGTGACTGAACAACACAGAGTTAACAGCAGTGCAGACATTTCTCATTCCTATTGTATTGACAAGAATAAGACATCAGAACTAAGTTATATGAAAGTATTGATGAGATTTCAGATAATCATAATGCTAAAGAAGCAAGAATTTTTGCTGTCAGACAAAAGATGTCTAATAACTCTAACAAGTCCCATAAGGCAGTAGTATATTGCATATTGTATATATCTGCTTGAATCCTACCACTTCCTTAATTCATGATTCAATGCCCAGATGGAAATGCATTTACAGCAATCCTCGGCTACCCATCAATACAATAGGCTACCTCTAGAAGCATCTTCTAGATGGTATCAGTTTGGATCTTAGCTGGCTTTCTAAGCATATAGTGACTGGAGGATATTCTGCATGTGATAAAGATGTATAATGGCAGCTGAACTGGCATAACATTTGTAGTATCTGGGCATTTTTGCAATATCCATCATTACAACTGTCCAGAGTATCATTGGGCTCCAGCTACCAGCCCTGGATGATATCTTTGCATCTCGCTGTTCTAGGAAGTTGCACAACATACTTAGAGGCTCTTCTCATCCTGCTTACAATCTTTTTGGACTGTTGCCTTCTGACAGAAGATATAGAACAATTAAAACTCGGACCACACGCTTTCTGAACAGTTTTTATCCCAGAGCTATAATTGCACTTAATAATGAACTAAAGGGTCACCATCAGTGAGCTGTTGGACAGTATTACTTGGTCTGTTGTATGGATGTTTGGGTGGTTCAGGGTGGGGAATTTGTGGCAGGTGGGGGGTGTTTTAGTGATTGTTATGTGTGTTGGGGACTGGTCTTTAGGCGTCATGTGAATTTCGTTGTATGGGTACACTGTGTATACACATACAATGACAATAATAAAGTAATTTTATTTATCAGTAAATGATTCATAAGTCAGCCCTGTGGTTGGTACTATCACGAAATAATACATGTGTTAAAGTTCTAGTAATGATTGTTATATCAACTTTTCCAGAAGCCTCCCGCAGAAAATTGCTGCAGTGTTCACCACTGACAAAGGACTCCTTGTCTTGACATTGTCCACTAATGCATTTGGATTCCGCTGCCCAAGTAGACTTCCCTTTGCAGCTACTCTTATCATGCAAATGTTTATTTATCAATCAAATCAAGCTGTGTTCATTAAATAGACAAGAAAGCAATATTGACTAGGTTCCTGAGTACATACAGCATGTCCACATGTTTTGACCTGATTGAAAACATATTATAAGTTAGCTAATCACTGTTATAGTCTTCCATATGACTGTGACTTGCACTATGTACACAATCTTCTGGAGACAGAGAAAAAAATAATAATTACTGTGCAGGACTCAAATCTGCCTGCCAACAGCAGAACAGTGATTTGTGAGACATATCAAAAGCTTCTGGCAATATCAATCTACCAAGATCCCTCTGATAGAGGAATAATGAGTTGACAAAGACCAACATTCAGTTGGGTCCAGGCCCAACAAGATTACTGTATAGCATAATCAATATTGTCTCTGTGGAACTGACACAATCACAATGGAATCAATTGCATTTTTTCACAGCACTGTCACACATGATTTTTAACTTTGGTTCACAGCAGTGTGGAGAAGCTTGCAGATGTTGGCAGGTGGTTTTGGTGGGTTTTTTTGGTAACTTATGGAATACCACTATTAAGTAGGAACTGCACAATATACTTTGCAGTTCAGTTGTACTTCCTTTGGAGGACAGAGAAAATGAACGTATGACAGAAATGGTTTATTGTCATCCTCAGCCTGTTTTGATAATTGAAAATACTATATAATATACATGGCACAGCCCCTCCATTATAGCATTGTAATCACCAACATCATCATCATTGTCGTCGTCGTCGTCATCATCATCATCATCTTTTCTGGAATAGTATTTATTTTCTATCTTGCCTTTATTATTTGTATAAATAATTTAAGGTAATGAACATACGTAATATTCCTTTCTTCTCCTATTTTCCCCACATTGGAAACCCTGTTAGGTGGGTTGGGCTGAGAGAGAGTGACTGGCCCAAAATTATTCAGCTGGTTTTCATGCCTAAGGTGAGACTAGAACTCACAGTTTTCTGGTTTCTAGCCTGGTGCCTTAACCACTAGACCAGTGATGGCTAACCTTTTTGTCGCCGAGTGCCAAAAGTGCGCATGCGTGTACCCATAATGCAATGCAAGTGCGACCCATGTGCTGTGACCCCCTGCGCATGTGTGTGTGACCCCCCGTGTGCACCCCACCACCCTGTGCATGCATGCGTGACCATCCCATGCACCCCATGCACTCCCGTGCATGTGTGTGTGACCCCCCCGCATGTGTTTTGACCTAGGCTTTCTGGTTAAATAAAACAGCAAAACCACATCTCACAAACCTCTTTTATTTGTACGGCTGCTAATTATTGTCATTAGCAGTCGTCATAAGTCCAAATAAAGTAAAATAAGTCCGACTAAAGTCTTTCAGGGAAAAGCAGATAACACCCACGAATCTTGCTCTTCTTTGGCAAACTGCCAAAGACCAATTTGCAGGAAAAACTTGGCAAGTTCAAACAGGAACAAAACTGAGTCTTGAGTTGCAATGACGAGCTCTAGAGATGAACTTAGTTGCTTCCTGCACCGAACCCTTTCATGTTCTCCACTTATATAGCCTATGGGAGGGGCCAATTATCCCCAAGCCTTACTCCCGAGTAGTTCTTCTCCTCTGGACCTGTTCTTGCCTTCTGGCAGCTCTGCGCATGCGCGCATTGAGAACAGGCTCCATCTATTCTTCTTCCTCACTCATGTCAGCCTCTGGAGGTTCTGGAGGCGGGACAGACCTCCCCAATGGCCCTGGCTGAATCCCTGCCTCTGGCACTGAGCCTTCTCCAGACTCTAGGACTTGCCCAGGTTCCTCCCCAGCCTCCTCACTGTCCGATTCTCCTGCCAGCTGCACAGGCCACTGTTGGACCACAACAGCATGCACCCCACCCCACCACCATGCATGCACGTGCGACCCCGTGCATGTACATGTGACCCCCTGCATGTTCCCTGCCCCATGCGTGCATGCGCAACCCCGCACATGTGCCCCCATGCATTCATGTGCATGTCCCGCATGTGCCCCGCCCCCTGAACAGGCGTGGCAGAGACCCAAAAGCCAGCTTGCCGGTGGGAGGCATGTGCACATGTGCAGTAGAACTGAGCTGGGGAGACGGCTCGAGTGCCCGCAGAGAGGGCTCTGCATGCCACCTGTGGCATGCCTGCCATAGGTTCGCCATCATGGCACTAGACCAATCTCTTATACATATGAAATAATTATTGTATTGAGAAAACAAGAGAGAATTAAAAAATAAGAATGTTCTTTTATTAAAACCCAAAGTTATTTAAATGTCTTTCCATCATTATTCAAAAGATAGAAAAACTAGGTAACAATTCTTTCAACCTTCTCTTTGGGTATTTTATGATCTGATATCCAGGTGGAAAAAATCTATTGCTGATATGTTCTTTGTGGTTTATTTTGTACAGTCCACCCTTTATGCATCCTGTAGAAAAACTTCATCTGTTATGTTGTTAGTACATAGCAACATGTGGCAACAGATGGGAGCACTTGGCTGAATTTCTCTGAGCTCAGAAGCTAAACAGGGTCAGATTTGGTTAGTACATGGGTGGCAGATCTCCAAGGAATTCAGGCTGACGGCTAGACTGTGACAATCCTGGCAAACTTATTGCTTATTGCTGCCAAGAAAACTACGTGGATGTTTCCACAAAATAAGAGGATTTTTTTTTCAACCTGAGGGAAACTTTTCCTCTCTCTCTCTCTCTCTCTCTCTCTCTCTCTCTCTCTCTCTCTCTCTCTCTCTCTCTCTCTCTCTCTCTCTCTCTCTCTCTCTCTCTCTCTCTCTCTTTGTAGCTATATAGAAGAAAATTAAAGTGTGCTCCAAATAATGGGGAATATATCTGATCATATTTCTTTGAGAAATCAATTGATGTTCGTCCATCATGTTCGAAGAGGACCTTTACATCTATCAGGTTGTGGGCTGTTTATGATGTGTCCACAGGCGGCTGGTAAGGCCTATATAGGCATGAAATGTTCTGCCACATGTTGGGCAGACATGTGTGGGCACCATTGTCACAGCATTTGCAGCTCTGGCTTTGAGGAGTGCACACTTTTCTTCTGCTATGGCTGTTCTTCTGTCCTCAGATTTTTTGCAGCCTTGGTGGATCAGCATGCGCCATGTTGATCGATCTTGTGCCAGGGTTTCCCAGGAGGTGGTGTCGATATCGAGGGACTTGAAGGAGGCTTTCAGCGAATCTTTGTATCGCTTCCTTTGTCCCCCATGCGATCGCTTTCCTTTAGACAGCTCACCATAGAGGAGCTGTTTAGGGATGTGATGGTCTGGCATCCTTGCAACATGGCCTGCCCAACATGTCTGGGCTTTTATCAGCAGGGTGGGAATTGATGGCAGGCCTGCTCTGGAGAGGACTTCTGTGTCTGGCACCTTATCCTGCCACCGGATCCTCAGAATTCTACGGAGGCAGGTCATGTGGAAGTGGTTCAATTGCCTAGCATGCCTCCTGTATACAGTCCAAGTCTCACTGGCATACCATTTTCTGTTACAAACTGCTTCAAGCAAGGGTGCGTGTTGGCACCGACCTTGTTCAGCATGTTTTCAGCCATGCTTTCAGATGCCTTCCAGAACAGTTCCTTGGGAGTTAGCCTGAGATATAGGACTGATGGGAAACTGCGAAGACTCCAGGCTGTTACCAAGATAAAGGAGACTGTGCTACATGACCTTCTCTTTGCTGACGACTGTGCCCTGAATGCTGGATCAGAGCAGAAAATGCAAGCCAGTGTGGACAAATTTGCAGCAGCATGCGACAACTTTGGTCTCCTTATCAACATAAAGAAGACCGAAGTGATGCATCAGCCAGCTCCGAAAGCCAAATACCAAGAGCCCACCATCACAGTGAAGGGACAAATGCTGCAAGCAGTGGACCAATTTACATACCTTGGCAGCACCCTCTCCCGTGCAGTGACAATTGACATTGAGGTCAACTGCAGAATCGCCAAGGCAAGTTCTGCATTTGGCAGATTATTGACCAATGTGTGGGATCGCCGTGGAATAAGCCTTGCTACAAAGCTCAAAGTCTACCGAGCAGTAGTACTAACTACCCTCATGTATGCCAGTGAGAAATCAATTAGAGGATTAGGAACTCTGGAAGAGGCCATGGACAGGACAGGACAACACTCACTTGGAAGTGCTATAGAGTAAAAGATGACATGCCAACCACTGTGTGTCATAAAGCTTACTCAGAAAGGCAAACCAAGCTATTAGCTATAGAGAAGAACTAAAAATCCTTCAGACTTATATTCATTACAGTCACTGACCAACATCTTATTATACAATTTTTTAAAAAGGTTATAAGGCTCAAAATAAAATATGTAAATATTTTGGACTATTAATAGAAGGAAATAAAATGTTTTGGACTACTGAATTCTATTTTTTTTCTTGTTAAGTGTTTTTCCCACAAATGCAAGGTCTACTTTTTTGGAATCTTCCAAGTGTTAATCCATTGATTGCAACAGGAATTGACTGACATTGTGGGCTGAGAGAGGGTGACTGGCCCAAAGTCCTCCGGCCAGCTTTCATGTGTAAAGTGGGACTAGAAGTGATCGGCCCCTAGTTTCTAGCCTAGTGTTTTAACCATTTTATAAGTTCAAACAGTAAAATGTTTAAAAGTGACTAAGCTATAAAACTACTTTGTGAATAAAATTCTCTAATAAGGCTGTGCGGATTTTTAAGGTGGGGAAGATCGAAGCAAGCACTTCAAAGTTCTTTGAAACATATAGAGAAACAATGTGCCACTTTAAAGAGTAGAATGGCTTATGCTGATTTCCTGAAAAAGAATGGCTTCCACACATTCACAGTACATAAGCAGAAGCAGAAGCGATTCTTATTCGTGCCTCAATCTTTCTCAAGGCAAAACAGTGTGCCTCAATGAGGCATGTTGCCATGTTAAAGTACCTCTGAGCAACCACATACCTAATCAAGGACTTTCTGACCACTCCACCCAGACTTAGCATACCGGTATTAAACATACTTACTTGAACCCTATGACAACCATTCTTGACAAATGTATCTTTTCTTTTATGTACATTGAGAGCATACGCACCAAAGACAAATTCCTTGTGTGTTCAATCACACTTGGCCAATAAAGAATTCTATTCTATTCTATTCTATTCTATTCTATTCTATTCTATTCTATTCTATTCTATTCTATTCTATTCTATTCTATTCTATTCTATTCTATTCTAATAATTCACTAAGTTTAATGGGGATGAGTTCAGGCAGGGTCATACTACCAAGCATATGCAGTAGTATTAGAGATAATTATCTACCTTTATTCTGCAATTTGCTTAATTTCCCCTAAAAGAAATAGCAATAATTATCAATGAAAAGGGTTGAATTAATGTATTCAGAAGTATCATTCTTATTTTTATATATCACAAACATCACACTAAGCACAAGGAATTAGACTTGTGTTCCCCAACGAAGTATTCAGAGTGTTACATCTTTGATTTGGTCACTAAGGATCATCTCATTTTTCAAATACTGCTACCTCAACTACCATTTGATAAAGAATGCCATTATATGGATTTGTAACTGACTGACAAACCTTACTCAATAGTAGTCCTTAATGGTACTACATCTACATGAAAGGAAGGAAGCAATGGGGTACCACAAGGTTCTGTATTAGGCTCAGTACTCTTTAATATCTTCATAAATGACTTAGATGAAGGAATAAAACGGGAACTCATCAAATTTGCAAATGACACTAAGCTGGCAGGAAAAGCCAACACCCCAGAAGACAAGCTCAGGATTCAAAAAATATTAACAGACTTGAACAATGGGACCTATCCAACAACATGAAATTTAATGTGAAGAAAAGCAAGGTTTTACACCTAGGCAGGGAAAACCAAAGGTACAAATACAGTTTAGGCAAAACCTGACTCAAAAACAGTAACTGTGAGAGGGACTTTGGAGTCCTTGTGGTTGATCACTTAAACATGACACAGCAGTGTGCGGCAGCAGCCAAAAAAGCTAATAAAATCCTTAGTTGTACAAACAGAGGCATAGAATCAAAATCATGTGAAGTATTAGTACTGCTTTATAAAGCTTTAGTAAGGCCATATCTGGAATACTTCATCCAGTTTTGGTCACCACATTACAAAAAATATGTTGAGACTTTAGAAAAAGTGCAAAGAAGAGCAACTAAGATAATTAAGGGCCTGGAGACAAAAACATATGAAGAACAGTTGCAAGAATTGGGTATGGCCAGTCTAGACAAAAGAAGGACTAGGGGTAACATGATAGCAGTATTCCAGTATTTGAGGGGCTATCACAAAGAAGAAGGGGTCAACTTATTTTCCAAAGCACCAGAAGGCAAGATAAGAAACAATGGATGAAAACTAATCATGGGGTTGCCCTTGAAGAGTATTCGGAGACTTCAACTGGTGCAAAATGCAGCTGCACGTGCTGTGGTGGGTGTTTCAAGGTACACCCACGTAACACCTATACTCCACCAGCTGCATTGGCTGCCCATTGGTCTCCGGGTATAATTCAAGGTGCTGATCATCATCTTTAAAGCCCTACATGGCTTAGGACCGGGCTATCTCCGGGACCGCATCCTACCTCATACTTCCCTTCGACCGGTCAGGTCCCACAGAGTGGGTCTCCTCCAGGTCCCGTCAGCCAAACAGTGCCGACTGGCGGGGCCTAGGGGGAGGGCCTTCTCTGTAGGGGCCCCTGCTCTCTGGAACCAACTCCCCTCAGAGATCCGAATCATCCCCACCCTGCTGGCCTTCCGAAAAGCCATTAAGACATGGCTCTTCCTACAGGCAGGGTGATTTTGAGACGACCTTCCATCTGATGTCTCCCCCATGTATATATGATGTGTATGTTTTTTTAAAATTGTTTTAAATTGTTTTTAACAATTTATTTGATGTTCCCTAAAATGTTGTACGCCGCCCTGAGTCCTGAGGGAGTAGGGCGGCATAGAAGAACTTCGAATAAATAAATAAATAAATAAATAAATAAATAAATAAATAAATAAATAAATAAATAAATAAATAAATAAATAAATAAGTTTAGTTTAGTTTAGTTTAGTTTAGTTTAGTTTAGTTTAGTTTAGTTTAGTTTAGTTTAGTTTAGTTTAGTTTAGTTTAGTTTAGTTTAGTTTAGTTTAGTTTAGTTTAGTTTAGTTTAATTAAATTTATATACCGCCCTTCTCCAGGGGACTCAGGGCGGTGAACAGCCAAGTAAAAAACACAATATAAACATTAAAATACATTTAAAAGAAAATATTCAATGTGGCCCTAATTTAATACAATTAAAATTTAGTAAAATCTTAAAATTTTAAAAACCCCAAAAACTTTTTCACGCCAGCCCGGCTTGATAAAAATAATACGTCTTGAGGGCACGACGGAAGGTGGACAGATCGTGAATGGTTCTTAAGTCTGGAGGGAGCTGATTCCAGAGGGTGGGTGCTCCCACAGAGAAGGCCCTCACCCTGGGTGTCACCAGCCTACACTGCTTGGCTGATGGCACCCCGAGGAGGCCCTCTCTGTGGGAGCGCACTGGTCGATGGGAGGCAGTTTGTGGCAGCAGGCGGTCTCAGAGATACCTAGGTCCAATGCCATGGAGCACTTTAAAGGTAGTAACAAGCACCTTGAAGCGCACCCGGTAGACCACCGGAAGCCAGTGCAGCTCGCGCAGGAGGGGTGTTATATGGGAGCGCCAATTAGCCCCCGAAACCACCCGCGCGGCTGCATTCTGGATCAGTTGGAGCCTCCGGGTGCTCTTCATGGGGAGTCCCATGTAGAGAGCGTTACAGTAGTCCAGACGCAACGTGACCAGGGCATGGGTGACTGTGCACAGGGAATCCCGATCCAGAAAGGGCCGCAACTGGCGTATCAGGCGGACCTGATAAAAGGCCGCCCTGGTCACAGCTGTCAGATGGTCCTCTAAGGACAGCTGTGGATCCAGGTGCACACCCAGATTGCGAGCCCTTTTGGCGGGGGCTAGAGACTCGCCCCCGATAGTCAGAGATGGAATCATCTGACTATATCAAGATGCTGGGAACCACAGCCACTCCGTCTTGGAAGGGTTGAGCCTGAGTCGGTTTCTCCCCATCCAGATCCACACAGCTTCCAGGCACCGGGACATCACTTCAAGGGCATCATTGGGGTGGCCTGAGGTGGAAATGTACAGCTGTGTATCATCGGCGTACTGATGGTACTTCACCCCAAAGCCACGGATGATCTCACCCAGCGGCTTCACATAGATGTTGAACAGAAGGGGCGAGAGAATCGACCCCTGGGGCACTCCATATGTAAGAGGCCTCGAGGACGACCTCTGCCCCCCTGCCAATACAAACTGCGACCGGTTGGAGAGAAAGGAGGAGAACCAACGAAAAACGGTGCCCCCTATCCCTAACTCTACCAGCCGGTGCAGCATGATACCATGGTCGATGGTATCAAAAGCCGCTGAGAGGTCTAATAGGACCAGGACAGAGGAACAACCCCTGTCCCGAGCCCTCCAGAGATCATCAGCCAATGCGACCAATGCCGTTTCCGTGCTGTGCCCGGCCCTGAAACCCGACTGGAACGGATCTAGGTATGATGATTCCTCCAAGTACTGGGGAAACTGTCGTGCGACCACACTCTCAACAACCTTCGCCACGAAGCGAAGGTTGGAGACAGGGCGATAGTTAGCTAAAATTGCTGGGTCCAGGGAGGGCTTCTTGAGGAGAGGCCTCACCACCGCTTCTTTCAAAGCCGTGGGGAAGTAACCCTCCCCCAAAGAAGCGTTAATAATTCCCTGGAGCCAGCCTCGTGTAACCTCCCGGGTAGCCAGCACTAACCAGGAGGGACACGGGTCCAATAAACATGTGGCTGCATTGAGCCTCCCCAGAATAAATAAATAAATGGAGAGAAACAATCTGGAATTAAGGAGAAACTTTCTAACAGTGAGGACAATTAATCAGTGGAACAGCTCTTCTTCAGAAGTTGTAGATGCTTCATCCATGGAGCTTTTCAAGAAAAGACTGGACAGACCCACCTATCTGAAATGGTATAGGGTCTCTTGCTTGAGCAGGGACTTGGACTAGAAGACCTCCAACGTCCCTTCCAGCTCTATTCTGATTGATTGATTGATTGATTGATTGAGATATCTTCAGGCAGATTATCAGAGCAGTGGTTTTAATCATGGAAGACCTTCCTTCTTCTTTCATGACCTTATCAGCACTGCTGGCATTGAGACCCTTTGGAAGCTGGCAACAACCATTTGAAATGCATGTAAAAATATGATGTCCTTGCTAAAACTAATGTAGCATAACAGGAAGAAATTGGTGTGGTGCGGAAAGGCATATCAAAGCCATAATCAAGCTTTAACATTGAAAACTATGTGCTGGCTATAGATTTATTTATAACTTCTTTTGGACTGTGTGCTAAAGTGAATTATTTCCTAATCTGCTGCTGAAAAATCACTGTGTTTTTATTTGAAGTCTTCTGGCTATAGCCTGATTGGATTTGTATTGGAATCTGCCCAAAGCATAGGAGTTTGCTTTAAAAGTCTTGGCACAAGTTAAACAAACTCAGATTATATATCTTCAAATATAAACAGAGATCAGGATCATTTTATAGCATGTCTCTCAGTGCAGGTAAGCATTTTCAATGTCACCAGCCGGCTTGTAAAGAAAAATAACAACTTTTCTGCTAAAACAAAGAAACCAGTGAAATGAACATAGATGGAATATTCATAAAAAGTTCAACTTTTCCTGAATGTAAATCTTTTTTAAGATGTATGGTTTTCCCCTACAAAGTTAAAGACAGAAAATAGATCATACTTAAAAAATAGTATTGCTTTATTTGTCACAAAAGGGACAGAATCCAATAAAATGGAGGCCTCATAAGGGGAAGACATCTTATTCATTGCATCATTGCAAGATGATAATCCAAGTCGGAACAGAAATATAATTTTAAGGACATGCTCTTAGCTATCTACTTTCAATGGTGTTCATAACATTGGTGTTGCTCTTGAGCTGCCAAATAAAAATCAGAAGAGCAGTTAAGTTAGTTTAATGTGATAACAATGACAGATATCACATTCCTGCAAAGTGACTGGGAAATATCCATTTGGGTCATAGCAAAGAGATAAAATGTCAGGATACAGTGAATATGCCTTGAAACATTTGGCGTCATATATTTGAATGTTGATAGCTAAGAGTATGTCCTTAAAATTATATCTTTTTTTTCTGGCCTGGATGAACTCAGAAGATGAATTCAGAAGAAATGATAGTGGAACATAGAAAAGAATTATTTTCAGTACAAACTCTACTTCAGATGATTCCATTCAGCTAAAAGACTGAATCCATGAACAGCCCATCATCCTCATCTTTATCTACATTCTCAGCTTATGCTTTTAAAAATTTCTAGTGAAGAAATTGCATCCTGGAAACTGTAACAAAGCCACTGTCACCCAATATTGCTGGAGTAGCTGTGATGCTTACTTAGATGAAGTTCTAAATCAAGCAGAGCCTTCTTAAGAACAACGGGCAGTATACTCCCCCCCCCCTGCACAACACACACACTGGGCTTCAGCCTTAAGTTCACAAGAGACTTTTCCAATCGACAAATCGTATCAACCTCAATCTATGGAGTCCCCAACTGTCCCGTCTGGATGGCACTAGAGTGGACAACCTAGTTTGGAAATAGCATCTCCCAAAACAACATTTCAACCTGCTAGAAGCTAAACATAATCATATGCTTTTCCTTGGACATGAACCACTATGTATGTTCTGCTTCTGAGGCTACCCTTAAGTGTTAATTCAACATTGTGCCAAGACTATGGAACAATATTAGATCATGAACAGAGTGAACACAGTGCTACCGGTATTAAATTGAATATATTTGTGAATCAAACTTATAGTAATTAAATTTCAGTCAATATAAATCACAGAAACAACAACCCGATAAAACAGACACAATAAAGCACTCATCTAAACTGTGACTTTTAAAAAGGGGCCCCGTTTCAAGATTAGGATATGTTATGCTTTCTTATGAAAATTGCTCTATTAGTGATGGTAGTATTCCAGTCTGAATTACCTCTTTCTCATAACATATTGGCTTGGGAAAGGTAAAATCTGCATGTATATTATGGCAGAAGGGACACAAAAATTAAAAAAGCAGAATCTAAGATTCATTATAACCACAAGAGTGGCATATCTCAATAAATGAGATTCTATTGTATCTTCCAACTAATACTGCAGAAGGTAAAAGGTATTTATTTATTTATTTATTTATTTATTTATTTATTTATTTATTTATTTGTTTATTTATTTATTTATTTATTTATTTATTTATTTATTTATTTATTTGTTTATTTGTTTGTTTTTTTGTTTGTTTGTTTATTTGTTTATTTGTTTATTTGTTTATCTGTTTATCTATTTATCTATTTATCTATTTATCTATTTATCTATTTATCTATTTATCTATTTATCTATTTATTTTAGTGTTCTTATATGCCGCCCTACTCCCTGGGGACTAAGGTAAAAATGAGCCAATGAATGACTTTATAATAATATTAAATCTCATTTTTTAATTTCACTATTTTTTATTTATTTACAGCCACCCAATTTATATAATCATGACTCCGGGTAATATGAATCAAATAAAAACAAAGACAAAAAGAATTACAGGTAAGAAGCCATACAAAATCAAAATAAACAAAACCCATAAACAACATATCAGATAACATATGTCTGAAGTCAACCAAACCATACTCTTCTTAGCAGAAAAGCAGTTTCCTTCTTGCCCAATGCCTGGGAATGGGGGGAAAACAGGTTTGTAAAGTTTTCTGGAAAAGTAAAAGGATTGGGGCCACATAAACCTTATTGAGGAAAGTGTACCAAAAGACAGATCACTATGTGCCATCAGAATACATTGCCTCAGTAATATTATTAACATTTGTAAGCCACCCAGAGTCTCCTCCAGATGAAATGGCACACAATCAAATAAATAAATGAAGCAATAGCATTTAGACTTATATACTGCTTCACAGTGCTTTACAGCCCTCTCTAAGCAGTTTACAAAGTCAGCATATTGCCCTCAACAATCTGGGTCCTCATTTTACCCACCTTGGAAGGATGGAAGGCTGAGTCAACCTTGAATTATATGTGATAATCAGCAGCTTGAATTTCACCAAGAAATCTATTGGAAGTCAGTGTAGCTCATAAAGTAGTGATGTTACAGAGGTGTACTCAGGTGTTTCTATAACTATCAGTGCCACCACATTATGGACCATTTACAGCTTCTAGATCAGGGGTGTAGAACTCAATTTCATTGAGTGCCACATCAGGGTTGTGTTTGATCTCAAGGGATTGGGGGCGTGGCCAGGGTGGGCGTGGCCAGCTCAACATCACTCGTGTCGGGGGGTGCCTGTGGTGGCTGGAGCGCTCTGCCAGCAAAAATGGAGTTTTTGCTGTCAGAGGGTTGCAGAAGGCCATTGTGCGGCCCTCCCAACTCCATTTTTGCTGGCAGAGGGTTGCATGAGGCTATGGCAGCCGAAAACGGAGCTCTATTTTAGTTGGCAGGCTGGTTCTTCACTGTTGTAGGGCGGCCCCACGGGTCAGATCTAAGCACCCCATGGGCCGGATCCGGCCCACGGGCTTTGAGTTTGACACTCCTGTTCTAGATTATCTTTAAGGGCAGTACCATGTAGCATGTTGCATAGTTCAACATGCTACATGGAGATGAGTACAGCATGAGTCCCCATAAGCAGGGCCTATTGATTCAGAAATGGCACAATGGTGCACAAGGTGGAGTTGTGCAAAATTCTCCTAGCCAGTGTGGGCACCTGTTTCTCAAGCAGGAGTTGTAAGTCCAAGAGGATTCCCAAATTGGTACCAGTTCTAAGAGGGGAAGTACAGTCCTCTTTAGAACCATCTCTAGTTCCAGATTCAGAGGGATCCAAACCTACAGCTGCTTGATCATAGTAGCATTAAATTGGAGCAACATCTTTCAGCTGTGGCTAGGGGGACCTTTGCACATGTCCGTCTTGTGCACCAATTGTGACCATACTTGGAGAGGGAGGCTGTGCTCACAGTCACTCATGCCCTTGTCACCACACAGCTGGACTACTGTAACACTCTCTACATGGGGCTACCCTCAAAGAGTATCTGGAGACTGCAATTGGTACAGAATGCAGCTGCGCAAGCTGTGGTGGGTGTGCCGAGATACACCCACGTAACACCTATCCTTCGCCAGCTGCATTGGCTGCCTATTAGTCTCTGGTCGCAATTTAAGGTGTTGGTTTTGATCTTTAAAGCCCTACATGGCTCAGGACCAGGTTACCTCTGGGACTGCATCCTACCACATACCTCCATATGACCAGTTAGATCCTACAGAGTGGGCCTCCTCCAGGTCCCATCAGCCAAACAATGTCGGTTGGTGGGTCCACGGGCGAAAGCCTTCTCTGTGGGAGCCCCATCTCTCTGGAACCAACTACCATCAGAGATCCGGACCATCCCCACTCTACTGGCCTTCAGCAAAGCCGTAAAAACATGGCTCTTCCGGCAGGTGGGGTGAAGAAGAAGATCGGATTTCCCATGAATGAATGGTTTTTAAAATTATGTCATGTTTTAAATTGTCATGTATTATTGTATTGTTCTTATTCCTGTTGTACGCCGCCCTGAGTCCTACGGGATTGGGCAGCCTATAAGAACTTTAAATTAAATTAAATTAAATTAAATTAAATTAAATTAAATCAAAGGTGGCTTTCCCTTATCTAGGCCCCCACAGACATTGGAATCCTTTCAAAGCATCATTTGGTCAGCCAATCCATATCAATGAATGGCCTAAAACCAGTAGTTTCATGGAGATGTTAAACAAAATCACATGTGACAAAGTCAGAAAAGTTATATGGTTTGTTTTCCTATTTTATGTTTAATAGCTATTTTGTATTTTCAGAGAAAAGGTACAAAATTGGATCCATAGTGTAGCATATAGTACATAGGTCAGCTTTCATCCAAAATGCAGCAGACCACTTCCTGATGGATGAAAGTTGCCACTATCATGTAATACTTTATTTATTTATTTATTTTATTTATTTAAATAGATTTGTATGCCGCCCAACTCCCGGGGGACTCTGGGCGGCTCACAACATGTCAAATCCATTTATCAATATAAAATCATAACAATTAAAAACTACAAAATTTAAAAAACATCTAGCATTCATAACCAGGGGGGAGACCCATATATAGTCTGATTGGTCTCACTTTCACCCCGCCTGCCGGAAGAGCCAGGTTTTTATTGCTTTACGGAAGGCCAGCAGGGTGGGGATAGTCCTGATCTCTGGAGGGAGTTGGTTCCAAAGAGAGGGAGCTCCCACAGAGAAGGCTCTCCCCCTTGGCCCCGCCAACTGGCATTGCTTGGTCGATGGGACCTGGAGGAGGCCAACTCTGTGGGCCCTAACCAGTCGTAGGGGGTATGCGGCAGGATGCGGTCCTAAAGGTAACCTGGCCCTGAGCCATGTAGGGCTTTAAAGGTCAAAACCAACACCTTAAATTGGATCCGGAGACTAATGGGCAGCCAATGCAGCTGGCGGAGGATAGGTGTTACGTGGGTGTATCTAGGCACATCCACCACAGCTCGCACAGCTGCATTTTGCACTTCCATTGAAAGGTCTATACTATTTGCCATTACTCTTCTAAGTAAAAGTTGGTTGTTGGTGGTTTGAACCTATAAAGTCCTTAATAGTTTGGTGCATAAGTTTTTGCAGGACACCTGCTTCAGGAAGAACCAACTTGACCCATGCATTGAGTTCAAACAGGCATATTGAAAATTCCCCCAAGAAGTCAGATGAGAACTTATTGTTTCTCATGTTATGTCCCTCTTTTATGGACAACACTCTGCCTTATGGTATTTTTAGAAGACATTCAAAACTGAATATTTTCTCAGGGTCTTTGATGTTATATGGCCATATTGCTCTGACAACAGGTGGGGTTTTTTGGGGGAGAGGTGCATTCTAATGTTGCTTTTATGGATATATATGTTTGTAAACTATCATGAGTCTGCTGGAATGGGCAATTTAGAAATAGTGTAAATATATAACAATATGTATTTATTTCACCTTCCACTACGTATTTACTCAAAAATATATCCCATAATATCAGTAAAGCTAGCCTGAGGAAGGTGTGTGTGCTAGTGTAGCCTAAATTTATTTTTTATATATTTTATCAATTTAAAGAGGGCTTAACATCTATGAAACATTTATTTTATTTTTGGAAGGTGGCAGGCGGATCAATCTCAACTTTCCTTTTCTTTTTATCGATGAGCAACCATGTTTCAACCCATGCATTTTAAAATATGCTGTGCTGCTGCTTCCCTATATAATTTGTTGCGAATGCAATCATTCTATCTTGCTCCTTCTTTCATAGTTTTCTTTAACAGAATGTAAGACATTTTTTGTTGTGCAGCAATGATGTGTCTTCATATTGTTATGCCTTGCATACCCTTTATTTTTCTTCTGTTGTTCATCATTCTCTTCCCATCCTTGTTTTATATGACATTTCGGAGATGGTACCCATAGCAACACCCACTAGTAGGGATGAGACTCTGAAGCTGTTTTAGTCATTCCTAGAGCTGAGTACTGACAATGCCAGTCATTAATCTAGCAGCATCTGCCTACTCAGATCTGAACAGTGCCTTGTTTGGTCTTCCCCCCTCCAGCAGTAACCACCTAGTGCACAGAGATCCAGAGACTTGCAGTTAATGATTTGTCACTTATTCAGAATAGCTTCACTTGGCAGCTGTGTTATCCATCCTGTTTGGCATTACCACCCTGTATTGTGATACAATTATCTCTCGGAGCTGAACAAGGGCAATTGAAATTTTCAATTAATCTGGAAACATTTTGAAATCATTTGGGATCTTCATTCAAGGTAAACAAAAGCATTGGTTTATTTTTTTTTATTTTTTTTTAAGTCCTTAGCTTCACAAAGATTTCAGGGAGGGGGAAAATGTCATTACATTATTTTTTTTTGCATGCTCATTTTGAATCACTCTTCAAATTTCAAAGTCTAAACTTGCTGGTTGTCACCAACTAATCTTGGTGTCTAGATTAAAGGAAATTGCTGGTGTTTTCTCTAAGGCATGCCTTTGGCAGAAGAAGTCTGTGTTGATGATAAGGCATTCAGCATGAGAAAGTGTTACCTAGCCTCAACTGGGAGGAACATTTGTACTGTTCCACATAAACTAGCAAACAGAAAGTATGGTGCAAGTGTAAATCCCTTTATTTCAGCATACCTATTCCCAAATCCATGACACAATTTATCTCTAAAATGATTCAGCTTAAAGTATTTTTGAAAAAAAAATGACCCTTGCCCAAAAAAAGTTGAGATACAGCACATTTTTAAAAAGATAAATAAGGGGTACAGATCTAAATATGAGATTTTTTTTCTTGATTAAGGGAAAATTCCATCCATTAGGAATTACGTATTTGGGGATTCAAATAATACTAGGCCTTCCTCTAAGCTGCAGCAGACAGAATCGGAAGAAGAACCATTCAGTCCGCCGAACCACCTACTCCATCAAGTTTCTCTCCTATTCAGTTGGTCAACATAAGGGATTTTATTCACTTTCAGATTTGTTGGGATGATTTAGATCCTCGTGGCTTTTATATGTTCCTTTTTCCTTTTAGACTGTGAGCCAAAACTCCCTTACTTTCACTTGGTTTGTGCAAATTGGGGTCTTTTCAGATACAGGAAACTTTTGAATTACAGATTGGGGAAAAGTCAGGGGTGGGTTCCTCCTGGTTCGGACTGGATCACCTGAACCTGTAGCAACCCGTTGGTGATATCATGGATCTGGTTCAGTCAGTGCCAGTTCGTGAGCGCCGCCATCTTTTTTTGGAAGTTTTTGCGAATTTTTCCCCGTTTGGATGGCTACTCCTCTTCTGCTGCTTGAAAAAGGGCCCTCTCGCCTGTCCCCGGGTTAATACTGACCTTTATTTCTTCGCCTGAAGCACAGCTGATCAGCTCCTCAGCTGTGTTTCGGGCTGATTCCTGCTACTGAGCATGCGCAGGAGCCAAATTGCACGAAGGGGCATTCGTATGAAACGTCGCAATGCGAACTGGTGGTGAAGATAAGTGGAACCCACCCCTGGAAAAAATATTATAAATGCTTTACTAAATCACTTGTTCTAAAGAACAGTTAAGGTTGTGATTGAATTAATTTAAATTCTTTAAAGTAAATAGCTTCCTAGAAATTAGAGGTGACATGCTCACAACTTCAGGTTTGAAATCGTAAGAAAAAACTGAAAAAGAATGACTTCCAATTTTGGTACAGATGTTCAAAGAAGATGGGTGATTCAAAAATGTGAAAAATAAATAACTACATACATGCATCGAACTCTAATCTCAGGTTAAAATTTGTCTACATTATTTCCATAATCCCACATAATTCTAATCATTGAATCCCCATCAACATTTCATTACTTTAGTTTTTCGCAAAAAAATATCGCAAAATTTTATTTCCGATAGAAATAAAATCAGTCAAGGTCAAAGCTGCTAACTCTATCACCTGTGCCAATTCCATCACTTTCACCATCCCTTCTTCCATTATAGGTATTTACAAGCCCTTCCACATTTGTGCATATAAAAGTCTCACCACTGTTATTATATATAAAAGCAAAGTTCTATGAGATGTTCCCTATGTTTTATTTTTTTCTTCTTTTTGAACCTCTTTCTTCTTTTTTTCTTGATCTTTTTTCTTTTGCACAACTTTTTTCTTGTTTGTTTGTCTTTTAATCTTGCATTTTGTTATAACAAAAGAAAGAACGTTTGAAACCTAGAAGACCAATTCTGATACATATAATGCAACATTGGTGTCTATAGTTGAGCTAAGGCAAGTAAGCAGATCTGTTCATTGATGGAAAGATTGATGTAGATGCTTTGTTTCACCTTCAAATGTGATTGGTAGGTGAGAATTTGCATCTATAGTTTTAAAATGTAATAGAAAAATAGAACAAGGCTCTCTTGACTTTGCCAAATGATGCTCCAAAATCCCTTGATAATTTTGAGACACAACATTCTGAAACATGAAAAAAATGCTGAAAACAATTACTGAAAGCCTACAGGTGTTCTATTTTTATGGAAGAAATAGCCCCATATCCCAGAGTAGTCTGATACTGAATGTGTTCAGCTCAATTAAATTATTAGGGAGCTTCCATACTACCTGTACAGTGAAGGAACAGTGAGACACAAAGTTTGTAGAGCAAAGTATTCTATAAAGAATGGAATTATGAAAATGATAGGTTTGAGTATTGAGCAAAGAATATCTTGTGTACCTTGAAATACAGCTCCTTTTGCCAAGGGTGATTCTGATCCATTGGAAACAATATTGATCAACATGGAATGATTTACAAGGCAATGTATAAAGCTCTGATTGATTTATAAAATGAAAGAGAGGCTCTACCTTTTAACATATAACCCTATCTGATATTTGATCATAAATTAGTCCTAAATTCCTGGCAAATTAGAAGATTACATCTACATTAATCTAAATTAAGTCAGTGTGATTAATGAAATTTCAAATACTGATAGAATTAACTCTAATTAGTAATTTTGTAAAGCATTGCTAAATTAAATATCTTCGGCAATAGACAGCCCTTCTCTGAAGCAGTAGCAGTAACAGTAAATTCAGTACATATTTAATTATAAGGGGGGGGGAGTAATAACTGTGTTCTGTGCATTTTATTCTGCTATGCAACTATGTTAATGAAGCTTAAAAAGTGATTGGAAGTCAAGCAATTGGTCTAACAGTACTTGAGAGAACTGGTTATGGAATCAGTCCCTGGGGTATCACAATATTCATGTATAATGCCTAAAGCTATGGGTGATAGAGAAGAATGGACTTTCAATCTGCTTGCTCGTATATGCTGACATATAATTCTATTCCTGTTCCCCTAATCTAGGATGCTAAATCATGCTATAATGAAGTACTGAATTATTGAGGCTTTTCCAATTTCCACAGAAATGGACTTTAATTCAAAACTATACCCAGTTAATTAAACTTTCCCCATGATCTAATTTGCTCTAATTATTTTTATAAATTGAAATGTTACTGAGGTTGTATAAAATTACCCTAAATTGGAGACAGTCTCCAGTTAAATTAGAGTTTTTATGGGGTGTGGTGGTGAGAGAGAGAAAGAGAAAAAAAGAAAGAAAACAAACCACAGAATACTACTGTATGGATTCTTTTTATAACCAACAGCATAATAGTTCCCAACGGCCTACAAAAGAATCAACAACATAAAATTGTGTAACTTCAATTTAAGAGCGTACAATTTCAATCTGTTTATTAATTTTAATTTAAATGTCCACCAATGAAATTAAACAAGTAAAATATAAACGATTACTTTAAGATTTGAATAAATTTTAATTAGGTCTGTAATCTCAAATACAATTTTATCCTACTGAGCTCAAGTTAGCTATAAGTTATTGTACTGCAATAGGATTGCCCTGTAGGTTTAATTTCCAAAGTTCACTATGGAACATGCATCTGAATAGACATGCATAGGATTGTACTGTCAGCAGATTGAAAATATAGCTTCATTAATCCCAGAACTAAAAGTCTAGGATCAGGCTTTAGTAATTTTCAAGGGAAATGACTTTCTTAGCTCTGGGAAAACCATAAAGTCACACACAATGCGATTTAAACCTGATACACATTGAATATAGCTCTTCTATCATTTTGAATACAGAGAGTCTCCAGGTTAAGAACATTTGATTAAGGACAAACCTTAATGGTTTGTCCTTAATAGATATGGACAGGCTGCCTATTACTAAAAGTACACCACATGTTTTTAATATGCAGCATATTTTAAACAGTTTTCAGAGGTTCCTGAAAGCATTATGTAGCTTCAACACTTCATCAGTTCAAGGAAGGAGAACACCACACATCCTTTTTAGTAATAAACAGTCTGTTTTGTCAGTACGAGTTTGGATTTGCCTATAGAAGTCAAGAAAAAATTGCTAAACAATGTTTTTCAATGGTGCATGATACATTACTACAAATAAACAACTTTTTAGCAGCTTATCTGAAATGGAAGTATTTAGAAAGACATATAAAATAATATTATGTACAGGTAGTCTTCGACTTATGACAATTAAGCCCAAAAGTGGGCTAAGTGAGACATTTGTTAAGTGAATTTTGCCCTATTTTATTATCTTCCTTGTCACAGTTACTAAGTGAGTTACTACAGTTGTTAAATCAGTAACATTGTTACTGGCTTTCCATTGACTTTGGTTGTCAGAGGGTCACAAAAGGTGGTCACATGACCCCGGGACATTGCAGCTGTCATAAATATGAGTCAGTTGCCAAGCATCTGAATTTCAATCACATGATCATGGGGATGCTGCAATGGTCGTATGTATGAAAAATTGTCATAAGTTGCTTTTTTCAGTGCTATGGTAACTTTGATTGGTCACTAAATGAACTACCTGTATTAAATAATGCAAGTAATATAATACATGCCAAACAGTAGACAGAACAGTGGTGAAATCCAATTTTTTTTCTAGCGGTTCTGTGGGCGTGGCTTGGTGTGGCCTGGTAGGCATGTCTTGGTGGGCGTGTCAGGGGAAGGATACTGCAAAATCCCCATTCCCTCCCCACTCCTGGGGGAAGGATATTGCAAAATCTATATTCCCACTCCACTCTAGGGCCAGCCAGAAGTGGTATTTGCCAGTTCTCCGAACAACTCAACATTTCCACTACCGGTTCTCCAGAACCTGTCAGAACCTGCTGGATTTCACCCCTGGACCAGAGGCTATATAAAAGGTTAGGAGTACTTCACTTAAAAAAGGGCTCATCAATTCACTGCACAGTTTGAGAAAACAATGCTTCCAGCATTCCAGTCCTTCATAGAAGTGGACCAGCATTTGTTTCTATCATTTTCTACCTCTGCAAGGAAGAAAGCAGATGTTATAAGAGGCAAAGTATTACTGCAGTTTGTCAGTTCTCTGTAATATCTAACCCAAATATCATCACACTGCATCATCAGGCTCTCATTATAAAGCTATTGTCTAAATTGTATAATGTGATTTTCATCTTCTTTTGTTTCCAAACCAGAATGTCAGAATTTTTACTTCTGTAATAATCAATGAGTTAATTCACTTATTTAAAATAATGAGAGTACAGCTTACCTCAATGAGTGTATGGCAGCTAGCATTATTTAACAGAGTAACACCATTTTAAGAATAATTTATCGATTATGTGCCATCAAGTCTGTATTGTCTCTTAGCATAACGGAGTATGCTAAGCAACTATAAAATATTGCATTTGAAAAGGCACTTATTAATGAGCCCAAAATGAAAGGTTTCAACCACAGCTCAACATTAGAGAAATAGTAAGACAGAGCAAAGTAAACCAAGAAACACTTTATTTATTTAATGAAATCCAAAAATTCTCATCTAGTATTTATTTATTTATTATTTATTTATTTATTATGGTGTTCTTATATGCCGCCCAACTCCCGAAGGACTCAGGGCGGCGTACAACAGAGAAAAATACAAGACACCAATTCATAAAATCACATTAAAAAACAGATATAAAAATTAAAAACACAATATTTAAAAACATCCAATACTCATTCAACAACCATACATACTTGGGGGTGAGCTCGAGTGGATTAAGCTCTGCCCCCAGCCTGCAGGAAAAGCCATGTCTTGACAGCTTTTTGGAAGGCCAGCAGAATGGGGATAGTTCGGGTCTCTGGGGGAAGTTGGTTCCAGAGCACGGGGCCTGCCACAGAGAAGGCTCTCCCTCTAGGGCCCGCCAGGCGGCATTGCTTGGCCGACGGGACCTGGAGGAGGCCAACTCTGTGGGCCCTAACCAGTCGAAGGGAAGTATGAGGCAGAATGCGGTCCCGGAGATAGCCATGGGTTCCATCCCAAATTGTATGCAGAACTTTGGATTAAATACCTTGATCTAATATTGTGACAATAAAAAATGAGCCAAGGATATTCAAACACATTAATAAGAGTTGGCTAATTACTATTTAGATCAGACAAGTAGAACTCCGAAGCATATGAGAGGCATCAGATGGATGTTGAGAAGATGAGTTTGACTATTGTCTGTAAATTGTTCATTAACAATTTATTTTTATTTATCAACTAATTTTTATCATGTCAATTAAGTTATGGGTGATATAAGAATCTGTGGTATTTGTACTACATCTTCAGAGCCATTTTATGTATTCATATGCATTATGGAAAAAAAACATTTTTGCACAAAATTTCACTTACTCCTTTTTTTTAAACTTCATAGACCTGTTAATCACACTTGCTTGTTTTATACTTAATTTATACTTAATATAACTCTATATGGATAAGCAAAAAAAAAAAGGATTTTCAAAAAGTTTTAGAAAACCCCAGGTTCAGTCTAATGTCACTACATAAGCTGCCTATCTTTCAATGGCCCTGTTTTTGACCTGAAGGGACTCTGTCTCAGGAGAGACAGAGTTATTTGTTAGTTATTTCATTACAAGGTTTCTGCTGAAAAGAGACTTCCAAGTGGGTTAATTAAATTAATTAAGTATGTCTTCTGATAGCGGCTTGCAACCCTTTGGAAGGACTGTAAGCTTACAATTTTCTGTGTGAGTTGATACTAAAAGACGTTTGTCATTGTGTTCAATTTAAATGCATGTACTTTCTTTGCTTGTGCAATTCCACTGAATATTATATTTGCTGAAGCAGAAAAAACGGAGCATAAATGTATAATTTACCTGCTATAGATTTTCTTTACCCCCTTCCCCTTCTTTAAACCCGCTCACAGATAGAGATAGAAACAAACACCGTGTCTCAAATATTTTTCTGAGAGGTGATCATTCTAAATCTAGTCAATCAATGAATGTCTTCTGAAAAGTGAAAAATTATGTACAGTTGCAGATGATCAATGCATGTTTTATTCAATAGTAAGCTCTTCCTAATGATCCAAAAGAAATTGTTTTGTTCACATACACATGAAAGGTAGGGCAGGCTGTCTGCTCTTATCTTCTTCACTTTCAGTTACAGTAATGTCTAAATCCGATGCCGGTGTCCTAGAGCTTTCCACAGTATTTAAGGCTTTAATCAAAATAATGACAGCATAGCATAAATTGAGAAGAATTCTCCACCTCTTTCATATGTCCATTTGATTTCACAACAAACATGCAAAAGCTATGGGTTTTCTTCACAACAGCATAGGTACACCACTTGTCCCCACTTGCACCCTCCATGGATGCTTCTGCACTTCCCTTGAACACTTTTAATTAAATTACATGAAGATAAACTGATGAAATAAACTAATGAAATGAGCATTAA
Source organism: Diadophis punctatus similis (assembly GCA_023053685.1). Lineage (NCBI taxonomy): Eukaryota > Metazoa > Chordata > Lepidosauria > Squamata > Dipsadidae > Diadophis > Diadophis punctatus. The sequence goes on along the minus strand of JALIGW010000028.1, from coordinate 3,092,039 downwards.
ACTGATTACCTTCATTTTTCCAAACATTTTAACAGTGCCTCAGGTTTGCATAAGTTCAATATGGTAACGGTTTATCTTGCTTGCTTTCGCTTGCCTATTCTAGAAAAAAACAGGAATTAGAAAGTAAATAGTTTGCGCATGATTAAACTAGTCCCTATTTTAGTGTCTTCCAAAATTGACAGGCCCTAGATACTTTCAACTACACAGCAAGTTAAATAAATAAAAAATATTTTACATTTAGGAAGCTGTTTTATCTACTCCAAACATTTGTACACAATTTCACTTACACTTTTTTCCTAAACTTCACAGACCTGTAATCATACTTGCAATTTATACTTAATATAATTGTATATGAATAAGCAAAAGAAATAGGATTTTCAAATGTTAATACTTTGTGACACAAACAACCACCACCAGAAAAACAGGAATTAGATTTAAACATTTAGGAATGGACTGCTACATGAATCTAAAACCTGGAAAACTGAATTGATTTTTAAAAAACAGGATGGAACAAATTATAGTCTAGAAAATGAGAAATGGACAGAAACTGAATTATACTCCTGTTACTAATTACTACTACTAATAATTATTATTGCTATTAGTAGTAGTGGTAGAAATATTTAACACCAACACTAATCACAGCTTATTACTAATGGCCCAGTTTCAGGTACATTTCCCACTTAGATTTACTTCTATAAGGCACACATTCTGAACTTCTTTCTGTGCTGAGATTTATGGCTTCAATGGAATAAAAAAAGAGTCTATGAAAGAGATGAACTGATGAAAATTAGAAATGAAGGAGATGACCTTCACACTTCATGGACCACGTATCAATTTTATATACTGGGCAAAATAGGTGAAAATAAGGTTTGGCCTGCTAGACTAATATGATCTTCCAAAAATCTATTAGGAACAGACCTTCTTGTATGGACCAACATTTGCTGAATTTTTCTCTAACTTTGTTAAATCTTAAAGTAATTTGAAAATAGTGAAAGTCAGAATATGTCCCCACTGCAAATAAAAGGGCATTGTGTCACTACCAGTAAGAGTTGGAGTTACAGAGTAACTGCAGATAATTACAATCATTTAATTCAAAGTCCCAAGTCACTTCATGCAGAACACAAGTCATTTATCATTATTGACCTTAGTTGAAACAAATTTACCTAAATCAATAAGGGTTTAAAATATCCATTAGAGAAGTCAGTGATTGGTTTCAAATGATAAGCACTTCATATATACCTATATTAATAGGGAGAAACCTGTTCAGGATGTTTTGGATTAATGAAGAACTGTTAGTTTTTGGACAAGATATTTAAGCAAAATGGAATTGACCTTAATTCTTTGTAATTAATATTAAGAAAAACTAATTGTTTCCAACAAGTCAGCTTAGCTACTGAAAAATGATAAATAACCAAAACTTTAATATCTTCTCTTCATATCAAACATATTGGATCAAATTTAACAAAAATGAATGAATGTTATTGTCAATCCCTGAGGAAAATAAGCCAGTCCAAAGTTCAAGGTACATGAACTTTACCTCTTTATAAACAGCTAGGCACCTTGTTACTCTTGATAATGGGATGGACTAGAGTTTCCATAGTTTCTTGACATTGTAAATATCAATGAGGCTACAACATTCTGAGACTTCAAGGTTGATGACCCCTAAAGATTCAAATCCATTTTCCAATCAACGTCAGCAGCAACAACAGCAACAATTTGGCAATGTGTGCATGTCTTGATGCACCTAAAATATTCAATATTCAGGGTAGACTATTCATCAGCAGAACTATTTTGAATATGTGATTTTGTTGTTGGAACAGAATGACTTCATGTATGTAAACCTGGTTACCTTGCGAGAAACTTACTCACAAATTCAATGTTCATGCAGCCATTCTAATTCAGATAAAATGGTCTAAATATTCAACTTTTCTCCGTTTTGGGAATGTATGTACATTATTTTCCTTTTTCTGAAAATAAAGTCATCCAAAATCTATTAAGAACCTGCAGGTTGCAATCTTAGTTATACATGTAATATTTCATTATCACAACAACTTTGTAAGATTAGATTGAAAATCCTTTGTAGTACGATGTGCAATTCTCTGGGAATTGCCAGTGGAAAATATTTGGAGAATAATTATATTATTCTCCAAATGTTTTCTACTAGCAATTCCCAGATAATCATACATTTCAAAGATTTGGTGAATAAAATTTATACTTTGGAAATAAATTATAAAACACCAAAAATGTATTAAATTAAACATAGCTATGGTTACTAATTCTTGAACATTCTATTTGAGAAGTGAAATCCTGAAATCCTAAACAAGTTTGAATCTTTAAACATAGTCACTTCTGAATAAATCTATAGTATTGTAAACAAAATGAATTTGCAGCTAGGCCACTGATTTCAGGAGCAACAAATGTTTTATTCCATTGCAGTGAGAGGATAATTACATTTTTTCTACCATTCAATCAAGTCTGATTCTCAGAGACTTCCTGGAAAGGTGCATGCAGTTTTCTTGCCAATTTTTTTTATTTTTTTATTATTATTTTTATTATTATTTATTTATTGTATTTCTATGCCGCCAAACTCCTGAAGGACTCTGGGCAGCTTACAACAGGATATAGAAAATACATTTTAAAACATCATAAAAGATTAAACAAACAGTTAAAAATCACATACGTACATATTATTCAAGGGCGGACCTCGCAAATTGCGAGATCAACGGTCCCAAGCCTGCCGGAAAAGCCAGGTCTTCAATGCTTTCCGAAGGCCAATATAGTGGGGGCAATCCGGATCTCAGGGGGTAGTTGGTTCCAGAGAACCAGGGCAGCCACAGAGAAGGCCCTGCCCCATGGGCCCGCCAGCCGACATTGCTTAGCTGATGGGACCTGGAAGAGACCAACTCTGTGGGATCTTACTGGTTGCTGGGAACTATGAGGTAGAAGGCGTTCCAGAAATGATTTGCCATTGCCTACTTCTTAGGGCTGAGAGAAAGTGACTAGCCCAAGTTCCCCCAGCTGGGTTTGTCTCCAAGGCAAGACTGGAACTCATGATCTCCTAGTTTGTAGCATGTGTTGTGGCTTGCCCACGTCCCGTGCAGCTGGTCGAGGATCCGGAGGTCCTAGAGCCGCCTGTGGCGCGGCACAATCACCCTGTGTACCTGGCACCTGAATCTGACAGCGATGAGGACTCAGTGCCAGAGGAGGAAGACCAGCCAAGGCCTTCTGCACCTTCTCAGCCGGTGCAGAGTGAGTCCTCAGAGGAAGAGGAGCCTCTGCTGGATGCTAGGGCTCGCAGAGCAGCCAGCAGAAGGGATCGGCTTTACAGCCAGAGGTCTCCTCGCAGGTAAAGCTGAGGGCTAATGGGCCATGCCCTCAGGCTATTTAAGTCCTGGAGCATGCCTGAATTGTTGCTGGAAGCAACACCTGCGTTCTGCGAGCATTCGAGACGTCTTTGTTCCAGCTCTGATTTCTGTATTTTTGAAATAACAACTCATTGCTTTGGATTCTGGGATTCCTGCCAACTCCAGTGAGTACCAAGATAAGAACTGAGTAATTGCCAGCTTTGCTTTGAACATTTGAACTTTGACTGAAAAGCTCACGGAGATAATATTCACCAAGACTCCTGTGCCGTTTGTTTCTGGACTTTGAAAAAACACTGACTCTTTACTAAGAATATTTATTAGTAAAACATCTTGATTTCTTTTGGCAAATGGTTGTGTGCATGTCTTTTCTGGGGGTTCCTGTGCTGGGACACAACAGCATGATGCCTTAACCACTACACCAAATCGGCTCTCACATTGGTCCCACAATAATAAACATAATTACTTTGATTTGTAATTTCAAATTACAAGTCATTTGTTTATTACCATTTTTTTCAGATTTCATGAATTGATCCATGCATGAATAAGCAGTATTTCACTTGACTGAATGACTGAATTGTCCTGTGGGTACAACCTTATTTTTATCCACACATGAACATGGAACACTATGCTTCAACCTACTCAATAAGATAAGAAACTGTTTATTTTTATTTTTTTATTTATTTTGTCAAGCATTTTATCCAGAAGTGATTTTTTTCTCGGGTACTATATGTATTGTACATTAATTACATATTTGTTTCATTGGGTAGAAAGGAGACAAGAGGATCAAAATAAATGTTACAGAATAATTGTTATTAGTGACACAAGCACAGACAGTGCGTAGATGTTAATTTTTGCAGACTCTGTCTCTTCTTTGCAAAACATTCCACCTATTTCTTCTTTTTAAAGCAATTTGTCTTGGATATTTTTGCGAAGTCTCTGTTCTACTGGTCTGTGCAGACACTCCTTAATAAAGGTCCATAATAATGCATGTCCGCTTTAGAACTAGTTGACCAGTAGCATGATGTTATGAATTTTGAAAATGCTGTCAATTGGGATTGATTGCATTTACCAATTTAAAATGAGTTTTGTTTCAAAGCGCTTTGCCTGCCATCCAAGGTAATTGGAAAGCAAGTTTGAAAAATCTTCTATTGTGCATTTTAAAATTGACCAAGGCTGCAAAGGCAGCCTCTTAAACAAAATATAATTAATTTCTATCTGTCTAGCCTGATCAGTGTAAGTTGACAGTCCCTCTGTATTTCTTATTTTTAATGTATGTGTATTTTTTTTTCTGCAATAGACTACATCTTCCTTTCATCTGGCTTTTTTCCTTCTGTAAATTGGCACTTTCTTTCTTCTAGGAATCTCATTACTATCTAGTGTTTTTCCAATGCTTCATAATAAAGTTTCCCAATGTAAATATGTATTTTTCTTTATCAAAGCTTTATCCTCCCTTTCCTTTAGTGATCTGAATTATGACATATGCCATTAGTGTTCTGGAATCATTCTAAACACCCAATAATTATTCAGCCTATTCTTCTTTTATTTCAACAAATGGCACTGTCTTCCAGAGTTGAAATAGGAAGAATAATCTAGTATTTTTATGGAGCTTAAACTCTTCAAGTTGCCTCTCATATGAAATGTATCTGTTTTTTAAAAAAAAAATTGTTTCATTTAGGTACCTCATGTAAACTATTTCCCAGGATATTATTTGCTCTAAAGAGAAATTGTTGTTTCACCATCTTAAAAATAGATCCCAACTTGGTTAATATCAACAAATAGACCAAATATAGAATTTTTATTTTATTTTATTTTATTTTATTTTTATTTATTTTGTCAAGCATGTACAGTATAGTAGTTGTTTGTATAAACATAACATAAGTAAAAAGTACCGATAAAAGTACTTTATTTTTATTTTATTTATTTATTATTTATTTATTATTTATTTTATTTTATTTTTATTTATTTATTTATTTATTTATTTATTATTTATTTTGGCCAAGTGTGATTGGACACACAAGGAATTTGTCTTGGTGCATATGCTCTCAGTGTACATAAAAGAAAAGATACGTTTGTCAAGAATCATAAGGTACAACACTTAATGATAGTCCGGGTACAAATAAGCAATCAAATCATATTAGAAACCAGTCAATATAAATTGTAAGGATCAACCAACAAAGTTACAGTCATACAATCATTAGTGGGAGGAGATGTGTGATGGGAATGATGAGAAGATTAATAGTAGTGCAGACTTAGTAAATAGTTTGACAGTGTTGAGGGAATTATTTGTTTAGCAGAGTGATGATGTTCAGGGGAAAACTGTTCTTGTGTCTAGTTGTTCTGGTGTGCAGTGCTCTATAGCGTCGGTTTGAGGGTAGGAGTTGAAACAGTTTGTGTCCAGGATGTGAGGTGTCTGTAAATATTTTCACAGCCCTCTTTTTGACTCGTGCAGTATACAGGTCCTCAATGGAAGGCAGGTTGGTAGCAATTGTTTTTTCTGCAGTTCTGATTATCCTCTGAAGTCTGTGTCTGTCTTGTTGGGTTGCAGAACCGAACCAGACAGTTATAGAGGTGCAGATGACAGACTCAATAATTCCTCTGTAGAACTGTATCAGCAGCTCCTTGGGCAGTTTCAGCTTTCTGAGTTGGCGCAGAAAGAACATTCTTTGTTGTGCTTATTTATTTATTTATTTATTTATTTATTTATTTATTTATTTATTTATTTATTTATTTATTTATTTATTTATTTATTTATTTATTTGATGACATTTTTGATGTTAGGTGTCCATTTTAGATCTTGTGATATGGTAGAACCTAGAAATTTGAAGGTCTCTACTGTTGATACTGTGTTGTCTAGTATTGTAAGAGGTGGAAGTATGGGCGGGTTTCTCCTAAAGTCTATCACCCTTTCTACGGTTTTGAGTGTATTCAGTTCCAGATTGTTCCGGTCGCACCACAAGGTTAGTTGTTCAACCTCCCGTCTGTATGCGGATTCATCATTGTCTCGAATGAGGCCGATCACTGTTGTGTCATCTGTGAACTTCAACATGGTTTGAATCAGGATTGATACCTGTTGACTGCATGGATAAATGTTCATCATGTCAACCTATCTCTGGTAACCAGTTAATTGCCATCTGTCAACAGGAAGGTATAATACTTCTTTTATATCCACTGAAGTTTAAACTATAGTTTAATTCTGGTGATTTTTCTACACAAACACAAAGAGAGAGGGTGGGACTTAGAACAACTTAGAACTAAGGAGAAATTTTGTGACAGTTAGAACAATTAATCTGTGGAACAACTTGCCTCCAGAGGTTGTGAATGCTCCAACACTGGAAGTTTTTAAGAAGAGATTGGATAACGATTTGTCTCAAGTGGTCTAGGATTTCCTGCCTAAGCAGGGGCTTGGATTAGAAGACCTCCAAGGTCCCTTCCAACTCTGTAATGCTGATTCTAGGAAGGAAGGAAGGAAGGAAGGAAGGAAGGAAGGAAGGAAGGAAGGAAGGAAGGAAGGAAGGAAGGAAGGAAGGAAGGAGAGAGAGAGAGAGAAAGAAAGAAAGAAAGAAAGAAAGAAAGAAAGAAAGAAAGAAAGAAAGAAAGAAAGAAAGAAAGAAAGAAAGAAAGAAAGAAAGAATATATACACACATATACAGTACATACATATACATCAGTAGTGG